>JALJCO010012080.1:410000-466817 GCA_023101725.1 Atherinomorus stipes | reverse complement strand
ACAGGCTGTCTCTGGTGCGGTACCTGGTATTATATAAACCGCTACCAGAATAACACAGGCAAACTCTCTGGGTAAATAATATGGACAGAAACTCACAGCTAACAGTTCAATGTCTCTTGTGCAGATCTTCTCCTTGACAGTGACGTGTCCTGGATGGCGCCAACGCTGATTGACCAGCACTGCAATTCCGCCTCCCTTCCGCTTCCCGCTGAGCTGTTTATTTCGGTCTGCACGGACCGTCTTGAAGCCGTGTACAGACACATTACAGTCCGGGATGTGTTCGTGCTAGGGATGGGCAATATGGACTAAATTATGTAACAAACGTTTCAGATTATCACGATAACGATAAGAAAAGATAGTCTAATCTTTTGTATTGTAAATCTTTCACTACATTCTGTCTTGAGCCCTAAAATAATACCATAAGCCGCTAAACTACATCAATTAAAGGTACAGTCTGTATGAATTATGAAGTGGTAAAGATAGGTATAGCATTGACTTCATATGTCCAGCACTGTTGTATATGTACGGTGGCTGTCAGTAGACAAAATTCACACTTCCCACACGTTTTGTCCACTCAGGGACACTGTGGTAAAAATGGTGGCACAAATATGGTAGCCTCCATGTATGTGGACGCCCAGCAAGTAGATATAAATGGCTCATTCTAAGAAAATAAAAATATAACAGCCATTCTAGTGAAGCCATTACACTTAAGGGACTTGAGGCAAGATTAAGAAACTAAACTTGCGACTGCTGCGACCGGAGCTTCCGGTAACTGCAGCCACGAGCCAAGCCGTCACGGGAGCGTGCACAAACTGAAGCTATAATGTGGTTTACAAAGCTTTTTCTCCGTAGTTACACTTTAGTGTCTTTCAGTTGATCTGGATCGTTTGCTGGTGGCAGAAGAATCCATAACTATCGCTCAGTGTTTGAATTTACCGCGACCGGCTTCTTCCTATATCAAAACTGCGGATGTAGAGTCATTTGACGTCACGTCCGCATGGCAGAGCTGGAAAGCCATGTTGTTTACTAAGCTTTTTCTTCGTAGTTACACTTTAGTGTCTTTCAGTTGATCTAGATAGTTTTCCAACGGCAGAAGAATCCATAACTATCACTTACAGTGTTTGAATTTAACGCGACCGTCTTCTTCCTGTATCAAAACTGGATGTAGCGTCACCTGACGTCACGTCCGCAGGGTAGCGCGGGAAATTCAGACACTGAATTGCAGCACACAGGTTTTTTTATCTTTGTTTTTTTTTTTCTATATTTTGTTTATAAATAAATTTGAAAGAGAGTCAAAATGGATACTTTTACTGGAGGTGTCTCCTGAATATCATCTCTATCGTAAGATGACAAATTATTACAGTGGGGAATTTATTTGACGATATCTCGCACCCGATAACATATCGCCCATCCCTAATTTCCTGCAGCCATGTCCCAGTGAAGCACATAATACTGCACTCTCTGTACTCTCTCTGAGATCTTGTTAGGACTTCAAGCTTCAAGCCTTCAAACCAGCATTAAAAATCCTCCCAGAAAAACTTAATCTGACAAGTAATGTCAATAAAAAGACAACTATATCTTCAAAAAAACCCTCAAAAGCGAAGAGAGAGCTGTTACAAACTGCACCTAGTGGCGCATTCCAGAACTTAGTTATATATTCATATATACATATATATATATATATATATATACACACACACACACACATGTATGTATATATATATATATCTATATATATATATATATAGATATATATATAGATAGATATAGATATATAGATATATAGATATAGATATATAGATATATATTTATGGATATATGTACATATATTGGGGTGGGGAGGGGACAATAACGATCTCATGTTTTCAGTGGCAGGTCTTAGGTGAGGAACTTTTTGTCCTCAAATGACCCAAAAGGGTAAAAAACGGAAGTGGGCCAGGAGGTCTAACTAGGACTACACTCTAAACTCGGCTAAGTTGAATTTACTTGAAAAATTTGAGGAAGCTGGGTGCCCTAAAAATTTGAAGTAATAGCTACATGATAAAAACTTGACTGTATTTCACTTCAACTTTTAAGGTCAGTGTAATAGGAAAACTAAGTTTTCATTAACGGGAGTGACTAAGTAGAATGAACTAGAATGGTTTAAGTTTACAGAACTTCTTTTGAACATGATAAATGTCACAACGTGGTTAGTTGTTGAAGTAGAGGTGGAAACTGTAATTTTACTTAATTAAGATGAGATGCTTTACACAAGCCATTTCTTTAAGTTTGTGCTATCAGCTTAAGTTCAAGTTCATCTTGCATGTAGTAATCAATGAACCAGGAGGATCCAAGATGGCGGAGTGAGAAGGAGCTTTTTTGCAGGCTCTGATAAAAAAGAGTATCGCTTCATCCCAAGATTGTAAATTTTCGACATAACAACCCACATCCTCCATCAAGATTCAACTTTACACTTCCTTGATGTCCTTTCCTTTTGAAATGACCCTTTTAACAATTTTAGAGAATTTTTCGGATGAAGTGGATGCTAACCCGAGGCTAACATGTCTGACCTTAACTACAACGTAGCTGCTCTCCGTGTGAAGAAAGTGACATCACAGACATTGAGATCAACGAGAATTCTTCCAAAAAAAGCAAGATTAATCCGGATCACGCACCAACAAAAAGCCCAAATCCTGAGAAAATGAGGGGGAAAGACAACACTAAGAATGACGGAAATGTCGGTACCGCTGTCCTTCACGCTGTCCAGCCACTGACTGAGAAAATGGATGAACAGACTGAACTATTAAAAAGATTTGACAAACGCATTGAAGCGAACACTGCGGCCACAAGAGAAAACAAACAAGAAATTCTGCGACTCAAAAAGAAGATCGATGAGCTCCAAAGAGAAAACAACACGCTAAACAGTGCAACCGAAGATCAGGCTCGGTACAAAAGGAGATGGAACCTGAGACTGACTGGGCTGCCAGAAAAAGAGGGAGAAAACTCCAGAGAAGTTGTCATGGGGTTGTTCCCCTCTCCGTGGACCGGCTGCGAGACACCGTGGATACAGTCCACCGCCTGGGGAAATGCAGCTCCGCGGGTACCTCCAACAACGCGCCGAGGGCGATCATCATCCAGTCCGGGATGAGAACCGTCAGAGATGAAGTCTGGAAAAAGTCGAAGGACGCGCGGGTGTGTGGCGAGATGCATATCCGCTTCAGAGAAGATGGGGATGCCGTTCCAAGCTGTGGCCACTGGTCCAGGAGGCCAGGAGGAAAGGAAAGAGAGCGTTTCTGAAGGAGGGATATGCTCTGATCGACACCGTCGTGTGGATCCTTGATCTACTTACTTTGTCACAATGGTCTAAAACTGTAAAATAGCTTGAATTATAAATGTTCAAATACCTCAAGGGTTGTTAGGTTAAAGTTCTGTTTGGGACATCAGCTTCTCATTCCTGCGCATCATTTTCTCAGCGCACGTTTGGTATCTTGTGAATGTTATCTTTTTTTTTCTTTAAATACAAGGGGATTTAAAAACAATGTGAAACGTAAGGCAGCATTTCTTTTCTGTGAGGAGCAAAAGAGCAATATTTTTTCAGAAACTCACTCAGTGGAGGCAGACACTAAATTCTGGAAGCAGCGATGGGGAAGCTGTTTTCTTCAGCCATGGCGCTTCACATTCAGCTGGAGTAATGATCCTGTTCAACAGCTTTTCTGGATCTGTAATTAAGCATGCAGGTGACATCAGTGGTCATTGGCTTATGATGGCGATTGAATTTAATGTTAACTATATTTTGCTTTGCGTATATGGGTACAACAGAAGGACACAGAACAAACAACTTTATGCTTCCTTGGACAAGATGGTGGAGGAATGGAAAGTGACCTACTGACAAAGTTATTTCTGGAGGAGATTTGAACTTGGTCCCGGACCTCTGGATGGACCGTTTTCCTCCGAGAGGACAAAGACACTCTTATGAGGAAATCATAAGTGAATTCATCATGAAAGCGGACCTAACTGACTGCTGGAGAATGAAACAACCTAATACCAAACAATACACATGGTATAATTCTGCTAACAATGGTCAATGCTCAAGATTAGACTTTTGGTTCATTTCAACCAGTTTGATTAATGAGGTCCATAAATGTGAAATATGGGCATCGCCTCTAACTGAAAGCTGTGCCATCTCAATTTCTTTTCAGTTAGATAGGATAAAGTCTATCCCCTCCTCTCTATGGAAGTTCAATAACAGCCTTTTTGATGATGAGGAGTTTTGTAATGAAACCAAAACCTTATTGAATGAAATTCATCAATTAGAAATGTCACCTTCAAGTACATGGGAATGGTTTAAATTCAAAATGAAAGAAGTTGCCATTCAAAGGAGTAAATATATCTCTAAAATGAAAAAACAAAAACAGCAGGACTTTATAAATGATATGAACAGATTATGTAAAGAAAACAGAATTATCTTTAAATGAACGTACTGAACTAAGTAATCTGCAAACCTCATTGGATAGTTTATATTTAGAAAAAGCAAAAGGAGCATTTATACGCTCTAGAGCTCGCTGGCTGGAAGAGGGTGAAAAAAACTCTTCTTATTTCTTTAGCCTGGAAAAACAAAGGCAAACCAAAACGAAAATTAATAAGTTACTTATTGATAATGCAAGTACTGATGACCAAGAAAAAGTCAATGAGGAAATAAGAAATTTCTATAAAAACCTGTATACATTGAATTTTTCAGTAGATCATTGTCAATCCTTTTTTGAAAAAATAAGGAAATTCAGTAAAATAATTAAAGAGAATTTTAAGCAACATATGGAAGACAACGCTAAAATTGAAGAACTAGATTTAGCAATTGTGAGGATGTCAAAAGGAAAGTCCCCTGGACTAGATGGTCTAACAGCAGAGTTCTATATCCATGTCTGGAACGATACCAGACTCATGCTTTATAACGCATTTCATCTGGTCAGCTGTCTCCTACAATGAAAAGAGGCGTAATCACCTTAATTCCAAAGCCCAATAAGGATAAACTGCTATTAGATAATTGGAGGCCAATAACCCTGTTATGCAACGACTACGAGTTGCTGGCTCATATTTACTAGAGATTGATATGTCAGCTTTTGTGAAAAGTAGAAATATACAGTACATAACCACACTAGACTGATTCTTGACCTGTTAGATTTTAGAGAGTTTATTCCTACAGACAGATATTTATTGTTCTTAGACTTTGACACAATTGAACATCCCTTTCTGCTGGAGGCTTTAAAGTTTCTGGGATTTGGAGGTAAATTTTGCGACATAATTATATAGTCATATCACATTCCTAGATCTTTGTTTAAAAAAATAGGAGGTTTAGACTTTGCTCTGAAATGTGATTTTAAAATAAACAGGATCCCCTTTAAACTGTCTAACTTCCACAGGCAGATATTGCACGATTGGAAAATGATATTTACCCACAGCTTTACTCCCCATAACTCAACCATATGGAACAATAGAGTAATAACACTGAAATGTAAATCCTCTTTCAAAGAAGAACGGTTCAAGAAAGGTATAATACATGTGACAGATTTAATGGATGATGATAGTGTTATGTTAAATTACACAGACTTTATTAGGAAATATAATTTAAACTGTTCTCAAAGAGAGTATAACAAACTATGTAAACTAAATCCACTGCCTCTGATTTACTTGATTTAAATGTTAGATTATTTAGTAATTCATTACCAAAACTAAAAAAAAATTCAATCTGATGGGCCGAAAATGTCATGATGATGACAGAAGTTCTGTTTGGCAGGGAGCTATCTCTGTTAGCTCAGATACATTTGACAAAGCATTCTCATATCTGTTTAATGGCCTATTCAACCCAAAGTCAAAGAGACACACTTCAGAACTTATCCTGCAGCAGAACTTCCAAAAAAAGATTTGGCTTTGAGGTGGAGCAGTGCTCCTTTTGTAACGATGACAATTAAACTCTTTTTTAATGCCGTACTACACATAGTTTCTGGAATGAAATAAAAGACTGGATTTCTCTAAAAATGAAAGATGTGGCCCCATTTGCATTACATCGTATAATCTATTATATGGACCATCTTCCCTTGTCTGTCTCAGACTCATCTTACTGTCGGGTAAATATCATATCCATTGTGCTAAATGGGGAAATGCTAAGCCCTCCTTTCCTGGTTTTGTCCTCATTTTAAAACTTTCTTTTCATCTCTTAAAAAGATTTTAAAAAAAAAAAAAAAAAACATATGCTGAAAAATTAAGTCTGGACTTTTCCCGCCTTCTGTTATTTTAAAAGATAACTATTTCTTACTTTATAATTCCACAGCTGCTTAAATGCCTAAGAAAATGTATTCTTTGTATCAACATGGTTATTTATATATATATATATTTCTATATGTTTGTTTTTCATCCATGGATCCCCTATAATTTTACTTTTGCACTTTTGAACTTTACTTAGGCTTCACTTGTATTATCGTTATTGTTGCTATCCTCTTGAGAGTTTGTAATTTTACTGTCAATCACTCAATAAAAAATAAAAAACGAAAATGAATGAACTGATACAGTCTTGCTAAGTAGAGAGGACCGTTCAGGGGTGGGATTTTGCTTATTTTAATGTCAGACCGCAGACATCGCTGTCGCCGTGCAGCAGCTGCTGGATACTACGAATTATATACAGAAATAAAGAAACAAGTTAAGGGCAGTCACATGACACCAACATTGTGTATAAATCTTTCGTTTGTGAATCATCTCTAATTTGTTATTAAAAGAAGTGAAGTGCATTGTGGGAAACCTGCTCCCTTACATTTGCATTGTGCACTGTCATGACCAAACCTTAGAAATTTGTGTCCATCAAACTTAAAATTATTCACACGTTTAACTTTTTCTACAAGTTAGTAGTGTGCACTCATATTTCTTAGTAATGACCTAAAACGTACTTATTTTAGTACATTTTTATCAAATAGTTTAAGTAAATCTGAAATCCGGGCTAAGAGTGTACTGCACATCACTGTCAGAGTTCACCAACACAGATATCTACATTTATAGTTATGATATATAATGATGATTTGTTAAATCTTCTTTAAGACTTAAGACATCCTTTCAAATACTATTTCTGGGGGACTTTTAACTTCGTCATATATCTTTGCTGTGAGGAGTCGGGCCACAGGAGATGAGGGTCTTTAAAACCTGCCGTATTGCTTCATGGACCAGTATAATTATCTGGTTAAGCCTGTTTCCTCAAACTGGTGCGGACAGTTCTCCTCAGCTGCGTGGAAAACTGGCAAACAGAACTGAGAGAGAAGAGGGGGCCTCATGAACCTGCAGATGGCAGCAACGTCACAATCCTCCCGCCGCTGCCGCTGCAGGGACAGGCGGTGGCCCCCTCCGGACCAGCAGGTGGCGCTGAAGGCCCGGCTCACGTCACAACAGACAGAAGAAGGAGAGGTTCGGCGTGCGTTAGCATTAGCTGCTGACTGCATGAATGAGAGGGGCTCGCGGTCAGTTCAGACATGTTTTCTGTTCACGTGCGCGGAGCAGGAGCGCGTGCTGCGTGTCGGTACCGGTTTAGGAACGGTTCGTTCCCGGTTCCGCCGCGAACAGCGCAGTTTTCCTGCTGGCTGAGAGGGAGGAGCGGACAGCAGCTCGCGACCCGGTCCGCGGGAAGGTCGTTCATCCTGGAGCAGGTCTGGAGCCGGTAGCGCGCGCACGCACACACACACACGCACACACTGACCTACATGACCGCCCACACCAGGTTCGTGCTGTCAACCTTCCTCCTCCTCACACACCTTCATCCTAGGGATGGACGATACCAAAATGTTCCCTGTCGATACCGTAGCAGTAGTTTACGTACCGATACCGATTCTGTTTGGTTGAAAGGAAAGCACGATTGTCCAGTTTGATAAATATCCTGAAAGCAGGGCGATCATAGAAGCAGGGGAGAAAGTACTTTTGACTTCTTATCGGCATTTTTACCAAAACTGGTCACTTCATGCATTTAGAATGACAAAGTCAAAACCCATCACATAAATAAAACTCATCAGTCTGAGCTGCGTGTAAACGTGTGGATTAAAAACACTTCACATCACACGTGATTTCAGCGCATATTTAAGGGGCTGACGCACCAAAACTGGATCCCAGCAGCCCTAAAATTTCAGAATATTACCCCCCCCCCCCCCCCCCACACACACACACACACACACACACACACACATACATATGTATATGTGTGTGTGTATATATGGGTATGTATGTATATATACAGCTGTGTGAAAAGGTTTTTGCCCCCTTCCTCATTTCTTACTTTTTTGCATGTTTGTCACACTTAAATGTTTCAGATCATCAAACAAATTTAAATGTGAGACAAAAACAACACAAGTAAACACAAAATGCAGTTTTGAAATGAAGGTTTTTATTAGTAAGGAGGGGGGTCCAAACCTCCATGTCCCTGTGTGAAAAAGTGATCTTCCCCTAAACCTAATAACTGGTTGTTCCACCTTAGCAGCAACAACTGCATCAAGCGTTTGTGATAACTGGCAGTGAGTCTTCTACAGCGCTGTGGAGGAATTTTGTTCCACTCATCTTTGCAGAATTGTTGTAATTCAGCCACATTGGAGGCTTTTCCAGCATGAACCGCCTTTTTAAGGTCATGCCACAGCATCTCAATGGGATTCAGGTGGGGGCTTTGACTAGGCCACTCCAAAGTCTTCATGTTGTTGTTCTTAAGCCATTCAGAGGTGGACTTGCTGGTGTGTTCTGGATCATTGTTCTGCTGCAGAACCCAAGTGCGCTTCAGCTTGAGGTCACCAACAGATGGCCGGACGTTCTCCTTCAGGATTTTTTGGTAGAAGCAGAATTCATGGTTCCATTTACCACAGCAAGTCTTCCAGGTCCTGAAGCAGCAAAACAGCCCCAGACCATCACACTACCACCACCATGTTTTACTGTTGCTATGATGTTCCTTTTCTGAAATGCCGTGTTACTTTTACGCCAGATGTAATGGGACCTCCACCTTCCAGAAAGTTCCACTTTTGTCTCGTCAGTCCACAGAGTATTTTCCCAAAAGTCTTGGGGATCATCAAGATGCTTTCTGGCTAAACTGAGACGAGCCTTTATGTTCTTTTTGCTCAGCAGTGGTTTTGGTCTTGGAACTCTGCCATGCAGCCATTTTTGCCCCCCAGTCTCTTTCTGATGGGGGAGTCATGAACACTGACCTTCATTGAGGCAAGTGAGGCCTGCAGTTCTTGGATGTTGTTCTGGGGTCTTTTGTGACCTCTTGGATGAGTCGTCGCTGTGCTCTTGGGGTCATTTTGGTCGGCCGGCCCCTCCTGGGAAGGTTCACCACTGTTCCATGTTTTCACCATTTGTGGATAATGGTTCTCACTGTGTTTCTCTGGAGTCCCAAAGCTTTAGAAATGGCTTTGGAACCTTTTCCAGACTGATAGATCTCAATGACTTTGTTTCTCATTTGTTCCTGAATTTCTTTGGATGGCAGCATGATGTCTAGCTTTGGAGGATCTTTTGGTCTACTTCACTTTGTCAGGCAGGTCCTATTTAAGGGATTTCTGATGGAGAACAGGTGTGGCAGTAATCAGGCCTGGATGTGGATAGAGAAACTGAACTCTGCTTTACAAAGATGATAAACCACAGTTAATTTATGTTTTAACAGGGGGGGCAATCACTTTTTCACACAGGACCATTTAAGTTTGGATTTTTTTCCCCCTTTAAAAATAAAAACCTTCATTCAAAAACTGCAATTTGTGTTATCTTTGTCTCACATTTAAATTTGTTTGATCTGAATCATTTAAGTGTCACAAACATGCAAAAAAGTAAGAGAACAGGAAGGAGGCAAAAACTTTTTCACACAGCTGTATATATGTGTATGTATACATTTACACGCAAAAAGTTCGGGATATTGAACTTTCGGTTTTTGGAGAACAGAATGATGCAGAATAAATATTTAACCAATGAATAATGAACATTGAAAAGTTTTGAGAAATTTTAATTCAGTTCACCTGGAAAGGTTGTAGTGGATTTAGATTCATTCTGACATCATATAAAAAGCCAAATATCCTTAACTTTTTGTGAGTTGTGTGTGTGTGTGTGTATATATATATATACACACACACACCGGTACTACCCAAAAAATTAAAATATCCAGAAAAAGTTCATGTATTTCCATAATTCAACTTAAAAGGTGCAATTTACATATTGTATAGACAAATAATAATCAGAATCAGAAAATCTTAATTGTCATTGTACCGGCGTCCCAGTGCAATGAAATTCTTTTTCCAGTACAACCCGTCCAAGACTACACAGACAGTAGACACAATACAAACAGAACCGGGCAGACTGAGGGTGCAGCCACACGAGCAGCGCACCTGTTTGCAGAGTGAAAAAGATAAACATTGGGACAGGTGGGGAGAGGAGAAAAAAGAAATGTGATTCAATATATATCAAGCTTTTATTTGTTTTGATGTTGCTGATTAGAAGTTGCAGCTTAAGAAAACCTCAAATTGTAAAACTCAAAAAATTAGAATATTGTATGAAATAAATTATAAAAGGATTTTAAAAGCAAAAATATCAGGCCTCCTGCAGTAAAATCTTGCATCTGTACTTAGTACTTTGTTGGGCCCTTTTGCATGAATGACTCCTTAACCCGGCGTGGCATGGATGCTAGCAGCTTTAACCCGGCGTGGCATGGATGCTAGCAGCTTTAAAGCGCCGTGTCATGGATGCTAGCAGCTTTAACCCGGCGTGGCATGGATGCTAGCAGCTTTAACCCGGCGTGGCATGGATGCTAGCAGCTTTAAAGCGCCGTGTCATGGATGCTAGCAGCTTTAACCCGGCGTGGCATGGATGCTAGCAGCTTTTACGCGGCGTGGCATGGATGCTAGCAGCTTTAACGCGGCGTGGCATGGATACTAGCAGCTTTAACCTGGCATGGCATGGATGCTAGCAGCTTTAACCTGGCGTGGCATGGATACTAGCAGCTTTAACCTGGCATGGCATGGATGCTAGAAGCTTTAACCTGGCGTGGCATGGATGCTAGCAGCTTTCACGCGGCGTGGGAAATGGATGCTAGCAGCTTTCGAGCGGCGTGGCATGGATGCTAGCAGCTTTCGCGGGCGTGGGAAATGGATGCTAGTAGCTTTAACGCGGCATGGCATGGATGCTAGCAGCTTTAACGCGGCGTGGCATGGATGCTAGCAGCTTTAACGCGGGATGGCATGGATGCTAGCAGCTTTAACCCGGCATGGCATGGATGCTAGCAGCTGTAACGCGGCGTGGCATGGATGCTAGCAGCTTTAACGCAGCGTGGCATGGATGCTAGCAGCTTGAACGCGGCGTGGCATGGATGCTAGCAGCTTGAACGTGGCGTGGCATGGATGCTAGCAGCTTTAACCCGGCGTGGCATGGATGCTAGAAGCTTTAACCTGGCGTGGCATTGATGCTAGCAGCTTTAACCTGGCGTGGCATGGATGCTAGCAGCTTTCACGCGGCGTGGGAAATGGATGCTAGCAGCTTTCGAGCGGCGTGGCATGGATGCTAGCAACTTTCGCGCGGCGTGGGAAATGGATGCTAGCAGCTTTCGCGCGGCGTGGGAAATGGATGCTAGCAGCTTTCGCGCGGCGTGGGAAATGGATGCTAGCAGCTTTAACGCGGCGTGGCATGGATGCTAGCAGCTTTAACCCGGCGTGGCATGGATGCTAGCAGCTTTAACGCGGCGTGGCATGGATGCTAGCAGCTTTAACCCGGCGTGGCATGGATGCTAGCAGCTTTAACCCGGCGTGGCATGGATGCTAGCAGCTTTAACGCGGCGTGGCATGGATGCTAGCAGCTTTAACCCGGCGTGGCACGGATGCTAGCAGCTTTAACGCGGCGTGGCACGGATGCTAGCAGCTTTAACCCGGCGTGGCATGGATGCTAGCAGCTTTAACGCGGCGTGGCACGGATGCTAGCAGCTTTAACCCGGCGCGGCACGGATGCTAGCAGCTTTAACGCGGCGTGGCACGGATGCTAGCAGCTTTAACGCGGCGTGGCACGGATGCTAGCAGTTTTAACCCGGCGTGGCACGGAAGCTAGCAGCTTTAACCCGGCGTGGCACGGATGCTAGCAGCTTTAACCCGGCGTGGCACGGATGCTAGCAGCTTTAACCCGGCGTGGCACGGATGCTAGCAGCTTTAACCCGGCGTGGCACGGATGCTAGCAGCTTTAACCCGGCGTGGCACGGATGCTAGCAGCTTTAACCCGGCGTGGCACGGATGCTAGCAGCTTTAACCCGGCGTGGCACGGATGCTAGCAGCTTTAACCCGGCGTGGCATGGATGCTAGCAGCTTTCGCGCGGCGTGGGTAGTAGGCTTTGGGGCTATACAGCTTGGAGTAAGACAACGTGCATAACGGGGATGATGTGGTCAAAATACTCCTTTGCCTAATAATTCTGCACTTCCTGTATTACAGATTAATCTCCCTACATTAGCAGATTCATTGTGAGAGCCATAATAGAATTTTAAATGAATCTAGTTTACAGTAATTGCAACGGTCTGGCGACCCTCTGAAGTTATCCAGGAATCCCCAGTTCGGGAAGGTTTCTCTGGGGAATCTGTTGGTATCAGTCAGTAATCATGGCCCAGGAAATATTCGTGGTCTCTAAAATCTCTCCATCCTGATCCTTCTCTCGCCCTAATCTTCCAGCACTGCAGCGCATCCATGGTGAAGCGTTACGCACAAATGTCACTGCAGTGTTTATGTGTACTCTGTAATTATACAGTAAATAGACTGTTGCTACACACCTTGTTACAGTTAACCTACCAATAAGTACCATCGCTACGTACAGTAACTGAAGCTGTACTGTAGCTCTCTTAGATGAGGCTGATGGATCGTACAGCTCAATCCAGGAACAGACGGGGGTTTACGAGGGTTTAGTCTAGGGCTGAACGATATGGACAAAATTTCATATCTCGATATTCATGCCTGACATCTCAATATCAATACGATACGATATGACTATGGGTTTGTTGAAAACCAAGCACTTTGGTGGAAAGTGCAGTTTTGTTTGTGACTTCCAGAGCTTCATATGCAGGACAAGCGCAGGAGAAATCTATATCTTTTATATAGTTACTTTTGCGATACTAATATCTTGGATGTCCATATCTCGATATAGATACGATAACGATATATCTTTCAGCCCTAGTTTAGTCTGATATGATGGTTAAATGCTTGTACGTAGCTTAAGTTCATCATCTCACCAGCGGTGCCGCCAGTTTCCCGTCTCCAAAATGTTCGTGCGTAAGGTTCAGGGTTTGCTACAGGTGCGCACATTTTCCCGTCAGGTTTGTTTTTATAAATCAGAAACTTTACGTGGAAAATCACTTAGGCCACTTTCAGGCCTGTTTTGTGTGTAAGCAGCTTTATAAATGAGACCCCTGATGAACTAATATTGAGACCTAAATATGTGTAATTCTGTGCATGCTCTAATTGGACTTTGTTTAGATAGAATTGATGTTTAAGGCTGTGATTCCCCGACCTCTTCTGGACGATCAGTATTTTAGCTATGTTCATGTTAACGGTCAGAGCCCAGGTGTGCCAGAAACTGTGCAGAGGTCCAGGTGTTGTTGCAGGCCTTCTTTGGTAGGAGACAGCAAAACTAGATCATCAGCATATAGTAAACATTTGATTTCAGTGTTTTCTATGGTGATACCGGGGGATGTAGCATCCAAGTTCTTAGCCAATTCATTTATATAAATGTTGAATAGAGTAGGGGACAGTCTACATCCCTGTTTGACACCATGCTTTTGAGGGAAGAAAGTTGTTTGTTGGTTGCCAATTTTCACTGAACATTCGTTGTTTGTATACATTGATTTTATAACATCGTATGTTTTTCCTCCAATACCCATTTCACTTAGTTTGTACAAAAGACCATCATGCCAAATTGAGTCAAAGGCTTTTTTAAAATCTACAAAGCATGTAAAGATTTTTCCTTTGTTCTGATGTACTTGCTTGTCGACGAGGGTATGAAGAGTAAAGATGTGGTCTGATGTTCGATATTTTGGGAGAAATCCAGTAATTTTGTTTTCAGTGATGAAGTTTAAGATTCTGCTGTTAATAATGCTGCAGAATAGTTTTGCCAGGTTGCTGGACACACAGATCCCTCTGTAGTTATTTGGGTCAAACTTGTCTCCATTTAAATATATTGGGGTTGGTTCCAAATAGCTGGCAAAGTACCTGCATGTAGGATGATATTAAAAGCTTTTGGAATAGCCAATTGGAATTTGTCACCTGTGTATCTGATCATTTAATTCAAAATGGCATCAGTACCACAGGCCTTTTGGGGTTTAAGCTTTTTCATTTTGTCTTTAAAGGAGCTGTATCAGCTTTTCAAATGTTCCAAAAGTCAAATACATGCATTTATAAGCTAGATATGTTCCCATCGTTACTATGGAAACTAATTTGGTGTTAAATATTAGTTTTTCGATGCATCTAATTTCCAACACGGAAGTAAGATGGCTGACTGTCCTGAACCGCGGAGCTCTCGACCAATTGCAGCATGTTTTACGCCCATTTCATGACGTCGCCCCGGAAGAGACACTTATTCTGAAGGGTCACAGAATTGTCTGTAGCACCGGCACCGGCAGCTCTCATGTGGATGTTAGTAGTAAACATTGATGGATAATTACTCCGATCGACGGGATAAAACAGACCAGCCTGTTATGGAGCTGTATGCGCTCGACCCAGAGTCTGATATGGAGTTTGAAGTACACGCAGTACCACAGAAGTACCACAGAGACCCCTGACAAGTAAATTAGCGAACAAATCATAGGCTAACAGTTAGCATTGAGCTGAGAGATGTGTTGACTCACCAGTGTTGTTGTCTGTCCATGCGCGTTTTTATAGCAGGAACTGCGTCAGGTTTCAGAAGTAATCCCAGAGAAAAAAAACACTTTACTGCCCGAGATTCATGAAGTTGTCAGGAGTGAAGTTCTCACACAAAGCTGAGGTTTTTTTCTGCTCCTGAAGTTAAAATCCAACCACTTCTGGCAAGTTGATTCATCCAGTACAACAAATAAACTCCCACACTGAACATAACCACGCTGAACATAACTGCATTTTCCCCAACTTGCTGTCCTCTAGAGCTTAAAAAAAGAAAAAAAAAAAGGAGGAAAATTCTCCTGAATCTGGATCAAACGTCTGTTAGCTGATGGCTGCTTGTCTCTGAGGAAATCTTCCTGCAGGTGTTAGTTTCTTCCTCAGAGAGTGTGTATATGATTCTCTGAGTTTCTGTTCAACAGAGGGCGTCTTGCTACGATACTGAGCGTGCGCATTTGGACTTTCGTGATTGGTGCCACGTTCATACGTAACGGGGTGGGTAGTCAGCCGTTTGCAGGGAGGTAGCGCTTGGTTTAAATATTCATGTAGATTACTCAAATATGCATGAATGAAGAAAAATAACGATTTAAATCATTTCTTGATGAGGAAATAACACACTGACATGCTGAAAAGCTCTTAGAAGTCATTTTTTCATGATAGGACTCCTTTAAGTTCTGTTTGTGTAATTGGGTGTTGATTGGGTTCTGGTAGTCTTTAATTGTTGATTCAAGGGTTTTTAATTTCCCTTGTATCTCTTGTTGGCCTGGGTTACTTGTTTTTTCGCTGTAGAGGTTTGTAAAGTGAGTGGCCCAAGTGTTAACATTCTGGATTGCCAACTCATCATTAGGTTTTTTAAGTTTATGCCAATGTTCCCAGAATTGATTTGACTGTATTGATTCTTCAATTAAGTTCAGCTGATTTCTGTTGTGCTGTTCCTTTTTTGTTCTCAGGTTGTGTTTGTATTGTCTCAATGTTTCTCCATAAAGAAGGTGTATACTTTGGTTATTTGGATCCCTGTGTTTCTGATTGGATACATTTCTTAGTTTTTTCCTTAGATTTTTACAATCATTGTCAGACCATTTTTCAACATTTATTCTCTTTGGTTTGCTTTTTTTTTTCTTTAAATTTGTTAGTTTGCTGCTTTCTCAAAAATTGCATGTAATTTAGGGCTAAACGATGTGGACAAAATTTCATATCTCGATATTCCTGCCAGACATCTCAATATAAATACGATACGATATGACGACAGGTTCGTTGAAAACCAAGCACTTTGGTGGAAACTGCAGTTTTGTTTGTGACTTCCAGAGCTTTATATGCAGGACAAGGGCAGGGAAAATCTATATCTTTTATATAGTTGCTTTTGCGATATTAATATCTTGAATGTTCATACCTCGATATAGATACGATAACGATATATCTTTCAGCCCTAATGTAATTAATGGCTAAATTCACACCTGTATCATTGTAAGGGAAGGGTATGCTTAAAAATTTATCCAAGAGTGATTGGATTTGCGGACTATCAATTGCCCTCTGGCAGCTGTCAGTACTGCTGGCGGTCCATCTGTAGGACTGGGTGCAGGTTATTGGGCTGTAATGCTCTGTAGTTGGAATTTGTTCTGCTCAGATAGATTATTTTACTATGATCAGACAGAGGAGTCTGTGAACGCCCTGATGCATGTGAGATCAAGGTCAGAAATAAAATAGTCAACAGTACCACTGCCCAGGGATGAACTGTAGGTAGGCTCAATCCCAATGTTCCCCCTACTTTCAACCACTAGCCCTCGTCCACTATCACTACACCCTCGAATTGAAGCCACAAGGGGGGGGGGGCTGGGACACCACTGCTGCATTTATGTTCAGGCACGTAAGCGACTGCGTAGTGATGTTTGCACATACGTGTCACCACGACAACACAGTTAACAGCTGTGGTAGTTTTTCTTTTTTTCATCATTCATCGTGCTTTGGTTGATTAACAAACAAAACAACCACACGGAGAAGACGTTGCCATTGACAACTGTTGTCTCTTGTAATCTCCCAAAATTTTTCTGTCATATCGCGTGAATGAAAAAAAGCCCAACATTGACGACGCATATAATGTTGACCCTACCTGGAATCAAACCCACAACCTTCTGCTCTGCAGCCAGTTGCTCTACCTGCTGTACTAAACATCTTCATGCTCATACAATTGATTCTTCCCATACTGTGTGTAATCGTGGGCAGCTTGTGTGATTTCTGATATGTTACGTGTGAAACACTCCGTTCGAAACATTTCCCCATCTTATTTTAGACAAGTCCGACAAAAGAAGATGGTTTGGATGGTTTTATTATTTATTATTGAATGTTTTATTTGGGCTCTTTAAGACGAAGGGCTCCACGTGGTCGAACAGCTGATTGCACGAGTGTTACAAACAAACGTGTAATCTGTACATTTGTGTGTTTTCTTCTCCGAGTCCTGTCGCTCTCTGGAGGTCGCTGTTGTTCCCTTTTCTCTGGCCCTTCCTCAGCAAGTCAGCATCTGATGTCCCTCGCTCTGAAGGGCTAGATTCAAGTGAATACCTTTCAGGACCCATTACAATTTGCATATGGTAATGGGCTTGGGGGTTGAAGACGCCATCATCTTCCTGCTTCAGAGAGCCCACTCTCATCTGGACCAGTCAGGCAGCACTTTGAGGGTCATGTTCTTTGATTTTTCAAGTGCCTTTAATACTATTCAGCTGCTTTGCTATGTTAGAAGCTCCATAACTTCCAGGTGGATCCTCCACAACCACCTGGATTTACGACTACCTCACAAACAGACCACAGTTTGTGAGACTGAAAGGTTGTGTGTCTGAGATGGTGGTCAGCAGCACTGGAGCACCACAAGGAACTGTACTCTCACCATTCCTCTTTACACTGTACACCTCAGACTTCCAGTACAACTCTGATCCTGTCATCTGCAGAAATACTCTGATGACTCTGCAGTTGTGGGGTGTATCAGTGATGGACAAGAAGCCGAGTACAGGGAACTGGTCAGTCAGTTTGTGAAATGGTGAACAATCAGCTCATCTGAAATACCAGCAAGACTAAAGAGATGATTGTTGACTTCAGGAGGAGCAAGAATAAGCAGCATAGTCCTGTCTACATCCTGGAAGAGGAGGTGGAGGTGGTGGAGAACTACAAATACCTGGAGTTCAGCTGGACAACAGACTCGACTGGAAATGCAACATTGACTACATCTACAAGAAAGGTCAGAGCAGACTCTACTTCTTAAGGAAGCTGAGATCATTCAACGTCTGCACCAAGATGTTGCAGATCTTCTACAAGTCTGTTGTGGAAAGTGCAATCAGCTTTGCAGCATCTGCTGGGGAAGCAGCATCAGAACCAGAACCAGGACCAGAACCAGAACCAGAACCAGAGACGTGAAGAAACTAAACAAGCTGATCAAGAAAGCTGGTTCTGTGCTGGGAATAACTCTGGAGCCGCTGGAGATGATCGTTCAGAAAAGAATGCTGCACAAGCTGATGAAGATGATGGAGGACTCTTCATCCTCTCCACAACACGGTGAAGAATCAACAGAGTGTGTTCAGTGGGAGGCTGCGTCAGGTTTACTGTAGGACGGAGAGATACAGGAATTCATTCCTGCCAGCAACCATCACCCTGAAGATCAAGACTGACTGACCGACTGACTTATAATTATTATTATCAATGTTATATTGTTAAAAAAAAAAAAAAAAAGAAAAAAAAAGAGAGCTTTTTACATTGTCTAATTTCCCTTCTGGGATAAATAAAGTATTTTTCATTCATTCATTCATTCATTCATACATTCATTCATACATACACCCTACCTCTCATTATGTCCACATGCAAAGCGGGATTGGGACACCACTACCTTCGCGGGAACGCGCAATATTTAGGGGTAGGGCTAAAAAGCGGGGGGGGGGGGGGTGTAGGGCAGAGGAATATGTCTTTATCTGTTTAAATTGTCATTTTTCATTCTTATCCAGATATAAAATTCACCTCTTTTGATGAATTCTGTTGAGTGGGTATATTCAGACTTATACCAGATTATCATTCCTCCAGACCCTCTCCCCTGAGTGACTGCTTTTAATTTAGTGGATGGGACAGTTATTTCCCTGTAACTTATTGGGCGACCACTGGAAGTGTCTCCTTTACACCACATTTCCTGGAGGACAATGTCAAAATCATTGATCTCCTTCAGAAAATCTGCATTTTTACTTTTCATACCAAAAGTTGAGGACCGGAGGCCCTGAATATTCCAACAAGTTATAGAGAACTATTTCATCAGTTGGTTACTTAATTTCAGAAAAAAGAAGAAGAAATTCCCACATGGGTAAATAAATCAATCAATAAATCAACAAATCAATAAATAAAGTAATAAAGATAAGAGGTCTAATGCGTTATTTCCAAAAAAAGTTAGCTATATATGCAAACAACCCGCTGCAGCTCATGTAGTCCGGTATCGCTACAGTAGGCTGGAATATATCTGCTGTGGACGCATGCGTCAGCGTCAGGAATGTTTGTGTTCATACCTGCTGCAGCACGCGGCGGCTGAAGCGCTCGACACTGGAGGTCTCCGCGGTCTGGAGTCCTGTTATTTACAGTTTCTGATGGAGACGCTGGAGGTCTCTGCGGTCTGGAGTCCTGTTATTTACAGTCTCTGATGGAGACGCTGGAGGTCTCTGCGGTCTGGAGTCCTGTTATTTACAGTCTCTGATGGAGACGCTGGAGGTCTCTGCGGTCTGGAGTCCTGTTATTTACAGTCTCTGATGGAGACGCTGGAGGTCTCTGCGGTCTGGAGTCCTGTTATTTACAGTCTCTGATGGAGACGCTGGAGGTCTCTGCGGTCTGGAGTCCTGTTATTTACAGTTTCTGATGGAGACGCTGGAGGTCTCTGCGGTCTGGAGTCCTGTTATTTACAGTCTCTGATGGAGACACGGAGACAAGCACTTGTGCTGCAACAGTTTAAGGTAAACTGTTGTTTGTGGAAATGCAGGAAATGCGCTGTGTCCTTTCAGTCTAAGAGCTGACATGTTTGCAACCGTCGTCGCCATCCTTTACGTGTGACGTATTCTGGATTGTAAAAACTTTATTGTCCAGCACATAGTGACAGAACTCAGACATAAAGACATAAAACACATACTAGTGAGTACGTGTCTATTCTGCTTTGTTTGCTTGTCTGTTTTCTAAGTTTAATTGGTATAAATGAGAGTTTTACCAGAGCAGATTCAAAATGACAATGACGTCATTGATCGGATCGGTGAATGAAAAGTTAAGGACCCGATCAGAAAAGATGAAAAAATCTTATAAAAAAAAAAAGAAAAGATGAAAAAAATGTGAAATATTGGCCGATCTGATCAAACCGATCCGATCGGTGGAAAGCCTACCCAGTTGGTCTTCACTCAGTAGCTCCATGGCTCTGGCTGTTGTTGGACACCATATCTTCTTTACACGGTGGTTTGGGAAGTGAACTTTCCGTTGGTGTCCATTAAGAGCACGATCTGTGGTCTCGAGGGAGGCGAGGGGGAGTCGTGCTATTTCGGTCCTGGGGCGGGCGAGGCAGGCTGGGTATGGTCAAGTGGGGGCTGTGTTTCTGGGACTGGTGAGGACGGTCTGTCCCGCATGTTTAAAATCATCTTCTCTCATCCAGATAAAGCTGAATGTGGATTTTTAACCGGACCCTGGTCGTCTTCTTCGTTTGCTGCAGTCTGAACACCAACCGAAATTCATTCTCTACGTTTAATCCATCTCAGGTTGAACCTGAGAGCAGTGGGCTGCATTTTAAAGCGTCCGTGGAGCAGTTGGTGGGGGCTAAGGACCTTGCTCAAGGGTCCACAGTGGCTTACTTGAGTGCCATGTCAGATACTCAAACCCGGGTCTGCCCGCGACATTACCACTACGCCACTCACTCCCCCAAACTTGATAACCTTGAGCTAAAATATCACGGTTTTACGGTACACCATGGTATCATGACTACGCTCTAAAATATTGTTTTAAGTGTCTGGCTAAATAAAAACAACTTATTTTGGTTGAACAATGCCCTTTACTAGAACATCTGTACTTCTTCCTTTGATGTTTAATGGTGTTGGCAAGCGACGTGAATTTACAGCCACCAACTGTGAACATTGTCCCAAATTACCTTTTTGATTCACCGGCCAAGTTGGCCGGTAGATGAAAAAATCCACCGGCCAAGCTTAGTTTTTACTGGCTAAAATAACTAACACTAAAGTAGTTTGACAGTGACGTAATTTCGTTGCCTAGAGCAGCTGAACAGAATCAGATATACTGGAAGTTGTTTGGGGAATCATTTTAATGCTTGATTATCTACTGAGCTTTAAGAAAGGCCACACATCAACATCATTTATCAAATTGAAACAACACGCCGTCAGATCTGAGCGGATGACAGTGAAATCTCCGCCCGCCTGTCTCGGCTACTCCGTTCCCTGGGCAGTAAATGGAGCGGACCCGGTCATGGTGCAGCCGGTGTCTTGCGACGCCTCCAAAGCTTCTCACTGAACTTTCTGGTTGCTGTAAATCTGCTGGTTTACTCTCCAGTTCACTGAGTTTTCTTCTGGAAGCCTCCAGCTAACAATCTCCACATGTTCTCGCTACTTAGCCAGCCTGAGCTAAATGCTAGCTGTTAGTAAACGGGAGTAACGTCGTGGCACTGGTGCATGTTTGTGTCTGTTTGTGTACATGCTCGTTCATACGGGCAGACAGCAGAGCAACATGAAGAAGAAATCCAACATTGAAATAAAGATAAACATACCTAATTTAAGAGAACATTCACTCGCCATGTGGTGGGTAGTGCTCTGAGATTATTAAGGCGCATTTGGTGCCTGGAGTGTTCATCTCGGACCCTGTCTGAGAGTGTGCATCAGGAAAGGCGGCGTACACCTGACTTGAAGTTCATCCAACAATATGACTTGAAGTATGAAGGTATGACAGAAAATGTAATGGTTTTCATACCGCTACGTTACTATACAGTGGTCAAACTGGAAACTGGCACATCCCTACTCTGGTGTAAACTGACTCCGCCAGATGGATTTGCTCCGCATTTCCATCTGGGAACCATCCGTTAGAGTAGTTTTGGGAAGGGGCGAAAATACTGGTTAGCTGATTGGATAAGGCATCTGTCTATCATCGCCTATGTTGGTGATAGACGGGCCGAATCAACCAATCAGATCAACGAAGCATATGACCTACTAACAAAGCGAAGACGAAACCTCTTTTCCTTTGAGAAAAGCCTCCAGAGCAGTGTTTGCTCTCCTTTCAGTGAAGAAATACTCTGTAATTCCGATAAAACTTGAGCGATAGCCACGCTGACGCTAGGTTCATCCGCTGAAGCCGCCATGTTGTTTAGACTGAATTGTCGCTTCTCGTTGCATCACACCTCAAGCCGCCTCAAAGCCAACGCTGATTGGACGTTCCGATGGTGAACTGCTTCAAATTCTCTTCAGGGGAAAGTAGCCAGACTGATCTGCGATTGGGGAAAACAAAGCAAACAGCTTGTTAGAAGAAGCTGAGGTCAAAACAACAACGATAAACAACTGGAACATGTAGACAGAGATGGAGGAAGAAAAAGAAGCAGAAAGATTTCCACTTTAATCACAGAGTTCCAGTGTCTTCCTGCTTCTTCATCATCATCAGTGGTTGTATTGGGGAGCGTCGCCCCCTAGCAAGCAGTTGTTGTAAATTACTGCAGTATGAACGCAAACCCAAGCAAGAAATCTGGTCCAGTCAGACCGAGTCCTGGACTATCCTGGTGTTAATGCACCCTCACTGACCTCAACCTCAAGGGCACTTGGGTTGCATTTCTGTCATGATCTGACACAGTTAATAGGGGATTATCACGCTTCCGTGTTCCGAACTTCCGGTTTGAAACACTTAGAGGGCCCACTTCCGGTCCAGTTCAATGTCCCTGCTTTGCTTCGTAGATAACGTGAATAAACGCCAACCCTACTGAAATTTTCACGGATTCCAGACTGAAGTGATACTAAGGAAGAAGTGGATCAAAGCGATTCTCCAGAGTGAAGGGCCGAACTTTATAATAAAACAATGTAGCATGTGGGGCACAACACCGGCATGCTAGCATTAGCCAGCTAGCATTTACCGACGTGCTTAACTTTTTGCGTCTTAAAACACACAAACATCTGGATGTCCCCGTTTCCACTGGAACAACTGGGGACTGCCAAGAAAGGAGACGCCTTCAGATGAAATGAATGAAAAATACTTTTTTCATCCCGGAAGGGAAATTCAGTATTGTAAAAGCTCACTTTTTTTTTTTTTTTTTTTTTTTTAAATAAACAAAAAAGTGAGTCAGTCTTGATCTTCAGGGTGATGCTGCTGGTAGGAATGAATTTCTGCATCTCTCCGTCCTACAGCGAACCTGACGCAGCCTCCCACTGAACACACTCTGTTGATTCTTCACCGTGTTGTGGAGAGGATGGGAAGTGTCCTCCATCCCTGCCCACCACGGATCTCTCTTACCTAAACAATAAAGCTATCACAGGCTTGGCCCGGACTGTCAGTAGTGAAGCTTTGTCCCTTCTGCCATTGCTGCCCTTAACTGCTCAAAGTGATAATCCTGCTTCCCATTATTTGCAATGTGTTTTCTTATGTGTTTATTTTGTCTTCAGTGTTGTATGTATGTTCTGACAGTGCATGTGAAAAAGAATTTCCCCTGGGGACAATAAAGGTCTATCTATCTATCAGCTTGTGCAGCATTCTTTTTTGAAGCATTTTTTTTTTTAAGCATTCTATTATTTACACACAGATGCTTGTGTGTTTTCAGCCGCACAAAGTTAGGCACGTTATCGAGCTGGCTAATGCTAACCTGCTAACAGTAGTCCGCCAGCTACTACTCTGTTAAACTTTGTAAATCGGATAAACGCCAATGCCAAGTTTTCATTCCAGACTGAAGTGATGCTGAGGAAGAAGTGGATTAAAACGACCGATTCGCCGCGGTGAAGGACCGAACTTTATAATGAAACGACACACGTTTATTTGTAGCCGGCAGTCTGCGCAGTCGTGTTAGCAGGTTAGCATTAGCCAGCTCGATAACGTGCCTAACTTTGTGCGGCTGAAAACACACAAGCATCTGAAAGCGTCTCCTTTCTTGGCAGTCCCCAGTTGTTCCACTGGAAACGGGGGGGTACAGACCCGATTTTCAGATGTTTGTGTGTTTTAAGACGCACAATGTTAAGCACGTCAGTAAACGTTAGCTGGCTAATGCTAGCATGCTGTGAAGTGCCGGTGTTGTGCCCCACCGGCGACAAACAAACGTGTGTTTTATTATAAAGTTCGGCCCTTCACCGCGGCGAATCGATCGCTTTGATCCACTTCTTCCTTAGTATCACTTCAGTCTAGAATGAAAACTTGAGTATGTTTGGAGTTTATCCGATTTAAACAGTATAACAGAGCAGGAACGGCTGTCGTTAACATGGCCCGGAAGAGGAAGTGACCAAATACCGGGAACTTCCGGTAAGCGTGATAATCCCCTATTGGGATAAATATGCAAATTAGGAAGAAATCAGGAGGGGGGGTACTTTTTTCCTGTTCTGTCCAGAGAGATAGATGTGAGTTTCAGTCCTGTGTTGTAGACTCAGGACAGCAGAACCTGTTCTCTGGTGTCAGAGCCAGCTCGCCGTCCTGAAACTGTTGGTTTCTGTTTTCTGCAGCAGGTGAAGTCCAGCCATCCCAGCAGCCGCCATCTGTCCACGAGCTCTGAATCCAAGGATGGAAACTTGATTTACACCGGGAACCTGGGCAGCGCCGTTCGGGGTGAGTTTCTTCCATCATGTTTCTGTTTGATTCAGTCCTGAGTTGTCCTGGGACCCCTCCTCATACAGCACTGTAGCCTCATATTTCCTGGAGGAAGTCTCCCCTTGTATGACCTCACTGCAGGTCTGATGGTAAGACAACGCATTGTGCACGCAGCAGACACATAAATAACAATAACGCAGTAGATTCGTGAATGATAATGCAGCAAACACGTAAACAACGCAGCAGACTCGTAAATGATAACGCAGCAGACACGTAAATGATAACGCAGCAGACACGTAAGTGATGACGCAGCAAACACGTAAACAACGCAGCAGACTCGTAAATGATAACGCAGCAGACACGTAAATGATAACGCAGCAGACACGTAAGTGATGACGCAGCAGACACGTAAGTGATGACGCAGCAGACACGTAAATGATGACGCAGCAGACACGTAAATGATGACGCAGCAGACACGTAAATGATGATGCAGCAGACACGTAAATGATGACGCAGCAGACACGTAAATGATGACGCAGCAGACACGTAAATGATGATGCAGCAGACACGTAAATGATGACGCAGCAGACACGTAAATGATGACGCAGCAGACACGTAAATGATGATGCAGCAGACACGTAAATGATGACGCAGCAGACACGTAAGTGATGATGCAGCAGACACATAAATGATGACGCAGGAGACACATAAATGATGATGCAGCAGACAGGTAAGTGATGATGCAGCAGACACATAAATGATGACGCAGGAGACACATAAATGATGATGCAGCAGACATGTAAGTGATGACGCAGCAGACATGTAAGTGATGACGCAGCAGACACATAAATGATGACGCATGAGACACATAAATGATGATGCAGCAGACACGTAAGTGATGATGCAGCAAACACAAATGATGACGCAGGAGACACATAAATGATGACGCAGCAGACACGTAAATGATGATGCAGCAGACACATAAATGATGACGCATGAGACACATAAATGATGACGCATGACACATAAATGATGACGCAGCAGACACGTAAGTGATGACGCAGCAGACACATAAATGATGACGCATGAGACACATAAATGATGATGCAGCAGACACGTAAGTGATGATGCAGCAGACACAAATGATGACGCAGGAGACACATAAATGATGACGCAGCAGACACGTAAATGATGATGCAGCAGACACATAAATGATGACGCATGAGACACATAAATGATGACGCATGAGACACATAAATGATGACGCAGCAGACACGTAAGTGATGATGCAGCAGACACAAATGATGACGCAGGAGACATATAAATGATGACGCAGCAGACATGTAAGTGATGACGCAGCAGACATGTAAGTGATGACGCATGAGACACATAAATGATGATGCAGCAGACACATAAATGATGACGCATGAGACACATAAATGATGACGCAGCAGACACGTAAGTGATGACGCAGCAGACATGTAAGTGATGACGCAGCAGACATGTAAGTGATGACACAGCAGACACGTAAGTGATGACGCAGCAGACTCGTAAATGATGACGCAGCAGACACGTAAATGATGACGCAGCAGACACGTAAATGATGATGCAGCAGACACATAAATGATGACGCATGAGACACATAAATGATGACGCAGGAGACACGTAAGTGATGACGCAGCAGACACGTAAGTGATGAAGCAGCAGACACGTAAGTGATGACGCAGCTGACACGTAAGTGATAACGCAGCAGGCACGTAAATGATGACGCAGCAGACACATAAATAACAATAACGCAGTAGATTCGTGAATGATAATGCAGCAAACACGTAAACAACGCAGCAGACTCGTAAATGATAACGCAGCAGACACGTAAGTGATGACGCAGCAGACACGTAAGTGATGACGCAGTAGACACGTAAGTGATGACGCAGCAGACACATAAATGATGACGCAGCAGACACGTAAATGATGACGCAGCAGACACGTAAATGATGATGCAGCAGACACGTAAATGATGACGCAGCAGACACGAAAATGATGATGCAGCAGACACGTAAATGATGACGCAGCAGACACGTAAGTGATGACGCAGCAGACACATAAATGATGACGCAGGAGACACATAAATGATGATGCAGCAGACAGGTAAGTGATGATGCAGCAGACACATAAATGATGACGCAGGAGACACATAAATGATGATGCAGCAGACAGGTAAGTGATGACGCAGCAGACATGTAAGTGATACGCAGCAGACAGAAGTGATGACGCAGCAGACACATAAATGATAACGCATGAGACACATAAATGATGACGCAGCAGACACGTAAGTGATGATGCAGCAGACACAAATGATGACGCAGGAGACACATAGATGATGACGCAGCAGACATGTAAGTGATGACGCAGCAGACATGTAAGTGATGACGCATGAGACACATAAATGATGATGCAGCAGACACATAAATGATGACGCATGAGACACATAAATGATGACGCAGCAGACACGTAAGTGATGATGCAGCAGACACAAATGATGACGCAGGAGACATAAATGATGACGCAGCAGACAGGTAAGTGATGACGCAGCAGACATGTAAGTGATGACGCAGCAGACATGTAAGTGATGACACAGCAGACTCGTAAATGATGACGCAGCAGACACGTAAATGATGCAGCAGACACGTAAATGATGATGCAGCAGACACATAAATGATGACGCATGAGACACATAAATGATGACGCAGGAGACATGTAAGTGATGACGCAGCAGACATGTAAGTGATGACGCAGCAGACACGTAAGTGATGACGCAGCAGACACGTAAGTGATGACGCAGCAGACACGTAAATGATGACGCAGCAGACACGTAAATGATGCAGCAGACACGTAAATGATGCAGCAGACACGTAAATGATGATGCAGCAGACACATAAATGATGACGCATGAGACACATAAATGATGACGCAGGAGACACGTAAGTGATGACGCAGCAGACACGTAAGTGATGAAGCAGCAGACACGTAAGTGATGACGCAGCAGACACGTTAATGATATCGCAGCTGACACGTAAGTGATAACGCAGCAGGCACGTAAATGATGACGCAGCAGACACGTAAGTGATGACGCAGCAGACACGTAAATGATATCGCAGCTGACACGTAAGTGATAACGCAGCAGGCACGTAAATGATGACGCAGCAGGCACATAAATGATTACACAGTAGATGCATAAATAACAACTGTAGACACGTAAATAAAAGAGTAGACATGCAAATAAAGCAAACACGTTAATAATGTAAATAACACAGCAGACACTTAAATGACGCATCAAACATGTTGATGACGCAGCAGACACGTAAATAATGACGCAGCAGACACGTAAATAATGACGCAGCAGATACGAAAATAATGACGCAGCAGACACGTAACGTAAATAATGAAGCAGCAGACACGTAAATAATGACGCAGCAGACACGTAACGTAAATAATGAAGCAGCAGACACGTAAATAATGACGCAGCAGACACGTAAATAATGACGCAGCAGACACGTAAATAATGACGCAGCAGACACGTAAATAATGACGCAGCAGACACGTAAATAATGACGCAGCAGACACGTAAATAATGACGCAGCAGACACGAAAATAATGACGCAGCAGACACGTAACGTAAATAATGACGCAGCAGACACGAAAATAATAACGCAGCAGACACGTAACGTAAATAATGACGCAGCAGACACGAAAATAATGACGCAGCAGACACGAAAATAATGACGCAGCAGACACGTAACGTAAATAATGACGCAGGAGACACATAAATGATGACGCAGCAGACACGTAAATGATGATGCAGCAGACACATAAATGATGACGCATGAGACACATAAATGATGACGCATGAGACACATAAATGATGACGCAGCAGACACGTAAGTGATGATGCAGCAGACACAAATGATGACGCAGGAGACACATAAATGATGACGCAGCAGACATGTAAGTGATGACGCAGCAGACATGTAAGTGATGACGCATGAGACACATAAATGATGATGCAGCAGACACATAAATGATGACGCCATGAGACACATAAATGATGACGCAGCAGACACGTAAGTGATGATGCAGCAGACACAAATGATAGCGCAGGAGACACATAAATGATGGCGCAGCAGACAGGTAAGTGATGACGCAGCAGACATGTAAGTGATGACGCAGCAGACATGTAAGTGATGACACAGCAGACACGTAAGTGATGACGCCAGCAGACTCGTAAATGATAACGCAGCGACACGTAAATGATGCAGCAGACACGTAAATGATGATGCAGCAGACACATAAATGATGACGCATGAGACACATAAATGATGACGCAGGAGACACGTAAGTGATGACGCAGCAGACACGTAAGTGATGAAGCAGCAGACACGTAAGTGATGACGCAGCAGACACGTTAATGATATCGCAGCTGACACGTAAGTGATAACGCAGCAGGCACGTAAATGATGACGCAGCAGACACATAAATAACAATAACGCAGTAGATTCGTGAATGATAATGCAGCAAACACGTAAACAACGCAGCAGACTCGTAAATGATAACGCAGCAGACACGTAAGTGATGACGCAGCAGACACGTAAGTGATGACGCAGTAGACACGTAAGTGATGACGCAGCAGACACATAAATGATGACGCAGCAGACACGTAAATGATGACGCAGCAGACACGTAAATGATGATGCAGCAGACACGTAAATGATGACGCAGCAGACACGAAAATGATGATGCAGCAGACACGTAAATGATAACGCAGCAGACACGTAAGTGATGATGCAGCAGACACATAAATGATGACGCAGGAGACACATAAATGATGATGCAGCAGACAGGTAAGTGATGATGCAGCAGACACATAAATGATGACGCAGGAGACACATAAATGATGATGCAGCAGACAGGTAAGTGATGACGCAGCAGACATGTAAGTGATGACGCAGCAGACATGTAAGTGATGACGCAGCAGACACATAAATGATGACGCATGAGACACATAAATGATGATGCAGCAGACACGTAAGTGATGATGCAGCAGACACAAATGATGACGCAGGAGACACATAAATGATGACGCAGCAGACACGTAAATGATGATGCAGCAGACACATAAATGATGACGCATGAGACACATAAATGATGACGCATGAGACACATAAATGATGACGCATGAGACACATAAATGATGACGCAGCAGACACGTAAGTGATGATGCAGCAGACACAAATGATGACGCAGGAGACACATAAATGATGACGCAGCAGACATGTAAGTGATGACGCAGCAGACATGTAAGTGATGACGCATGAGACACATAAATGATGATGCAGCAGACACATAAATGATGACGCATGAGACACATAAATGATGACGCAGCAGACACGTAAGTGATGATGCAGCAGACACAAATGATGACGCAGGAGACACATAAATGATGACGCAGCAGACAGGTAAGTGATGACGCAGCAGACATGTAAGTGATGACACAGCAGACACGTAAGTGATGACGCAGCAGACTCGTAAATGATGACGCAGCAGACACGTAAATGATGCAGCAGACACGTAAATGATGATGCAGCAGACACATAAATGATGACGCATGAGACACATAAATGATAACGCAGGAGACACGTAAGTGATGACGCAGCAGACACGTAAGTGATGAAGCAGCAGACACGTAAGTGATGACGCAGCAGACACGTTAATGATATCGCAGCTGACACGTAAGTGATAACGCAGCAGGCACGTAAATGATGACGCAGCAGACACGTAAGTGATGACGCAGCAGACACGTAAATGATATCGCAGCTGACACGTAAGTGATAACGCAGCAGGCACGTAAATGATGACGCAGCAGGCACATAAATGATTACACAGTAGATGCATAAATAACAACTGTAGACACGTAAATAAAAGAGTAGACATGCAAATAAAGCAGACACGTTAATAATGTAAATAATACAGTAGACGCCTAAATAACACAGCAGACACTTAAATGACGCATCAAACATGTTGATGACGCAGCAGACACGTAAATAATGACGCAGCAGACACGTAAATAATGACGCAGCAGATACGAAAATAATGACGCAGCAGACACGTAACGTAAATAATGAAGCAGCAGACACGTAAATAATGACGCAGCAGACACGTAAATAATGAAGCAGCAGACAGCGTAAATAATGGCGCAGCAGACACGTAAATAATGACGCAGCAGACACGTAAATAATGACGCAGCATGACACGAAAATAATGACGCAGCAGACACGTAAATAATGACGCAGCATGACACGTAAATAATGACGCAGCAGACACGTAAATAATGACGCAGCAGACACGTAAATAATGACGCAGCAGACACGAAAATAATGACGCAGCAGACACGTAACGTAAATAATGACGCAGCAGACACGAAAATAATAACGCAGCAGACACGTAACGTAAATAATGACGCAGCAGACACGAAAATAATGACGCAGCAGACACGAAAATAATGACGCAGCAGACACGTAACGTAAATAATGACGCAGCAGACACGTAAATAATGACGCAGCAGACACGTAAATGATGACGCAGCAGACACGTAAATAATAACGCAGCAGACACGTAAATAATGACGCAGCAGAACACGTAAATGATGACGCAGCAGACACGTAAATGATAACACAGTAGATGCATAAATAACAACTGTAGACACGTAAATAAAAGAGTAGACATGCAAATAAAGCAGACACGTTAATAATGTAAATAATACAGTAGACGCCTAAATAACACAGCAGACACTTAAATGACGCATCAAACATGTTGATGACGCAGCAGACACGAAAATGATGACGCAGCAGACACGTAAATAATGACGCAGCAGACACGTAAATAATGACGCAGCAGACACGTAAATAATGACGCCAGCAGACACGTAACGTAAATAATGACGCAGCAGACACGTAAGCGTAAATAATGACGCAGCAGACACGAAAATAATGACGCAGCAGACACGAAAATAATAACGCAGCAGACACGAAAATAGTGACGCAGCAGACACGTAAATAATGACGCAGCAGACACGAAAATAGTGACGCAGCAGACACGTAAATAATGACGCAGCAGACACGAAAATAATAATGCAGCAGACACGTAACGTAAATAATGACGCAGCAGACACGAAAATAATAACGCAGCAGACACGTAACGTAAATAGTGACGCAGCAGACACGAAAATAATGACGCAGCAGACACGAAAATAATGACGCAGCAGACACGTAACGTAAATAATGACGCAGCAGACACGAAAATGATGACGCAGCAGACACGTAAATAATGACGCAGCAGACACGTAACGTAAATAATGACGCAGCAGAACACGTAAATGATGACGCAGCAGACACGTAAATGATAACACAGTAGATGCATAAATAACAACTGTAGACACGTAAATAAAAGAGTAGACATGCAAATAAAGCAGACACGTTAATAATGTAAATAATACAGTAGACGCCTAAATAACACAGCAGACACTTAAATGACGCATCAAACATGTTGATGACGCAGCAGACACGAAAATGATGACGCAGCAGACACGTAAATAATGACGCAGCAGACACGTAAATAATGACGCAGCAGACACGTAACGTAAATAATGACGCAGCAGACACGTAACGTAAATAATGACGCAGCAGACACGAAAATAATGACGCAGCAGACACGAAAATAATAACGCAGCAGACACGAAAATAGTGACGCAGCAGACACGTAAATAATGACGCAGCAGACACGAAAATAGTGACGCAGCAGACATAAAAATAATGACGCAGCAGACATAAAAATAATGACGCAGTAGACACGTAACGTAAATAATGACGCAGCAGACACGAAAATAATGACGCAGCAGACACGAAAATAATAACGCAGCAGACACGAAAATAGTGACGCAGCAGACACGTAAATAATGACGCAGCAGACACGAAAATAATGACTCAGCAGACACGTGAATAATGACTCAGCAGACACGTGAATAATGACTCAGCAGACACGTGAATAATGACTCAGCAGACACGTGAATAATGACTCAGCAGACACGTAAATGATGACGCAGCAGACACGTAAATAATGACGCAGCAAACATATAAACAATAACGCTGCATACACGTAAATAATGATGCAGCAGATGCGTAAATGATGATGCAGTAGACTTGCAAATAATGCAGCAGACACGTAAGTGATATCGCAGCTGACACGTAAGTGATATCGCAGCTGACACGTGATTAAGGGAAATACACAAACAAGAATATTAAAGAAAATAACAGAGGAAAGTAATAGCGCAGCAGACATGTAAATGAAGATGCGATAACGATAATAGCAAATGAAATTTTACAATTTATTTTCACTTTATCAAGCAGCTGCTTCTGATGTGCATTAAAGTTATAATATCTTTTTGATAAATTTTTAAAAAATAATATAGAAACTTTTGTTTAAAATCAGCAGTGTCAGTCCTAGTTAGTGGAACCGGCTGCATATCCTGAGCAGAACCATGAACAGCAGCTGGAGAACTTTGGTCCTCGTCCTGCATTTATTCCGTGTTTCCTTGTTCTAGCAAACCTGATTCAGCATAATCAGTCTGAGCAGAACGTGATCATATTTATATGAGCAGAGCGTTTCTAGGAGAAGTATTGAGTGATCACTCGGACATTCGAGGTGGGCGGGGTTGACGCAGACGAGCTGGAAGTGGAAACTTGTCACTTCCACATTTCCGCTGATGCGAAGTTCAACAGGTAGCTTTAACAAACAGCTGATTTTGGGGGGGGGGATCTGAAATATGTACAGCACATGACATTTAAACATTGAACACCACCGTGAGTGCAACCCCGCCCGCATGCGACGAAAGAAGTTTTTCCCAGTCACCCCCCCCCCCTTGCATTAATAACGACCCTGTCGCAGATGCAGCTTTACGTGGATGAAATGACCAAAACAAAACTTTTCCTTGTTCTTGCAGCCTTGAGAACAAGAAGAAAGCTCTCGTTTCTCATGGAGGATGGAACAAGTTTTAAGTTAATGCTGCTGTTGCCTTCCTCCTCCTCCTCCTCCTCGCAGCCAGGCTGGCTCACTGGCACTTTGGTACCGGCAGTGCGCATAGAAAGTCACTCGTATTCCATCATGATATTTCATTTTCTTATCATTTCCTTAACGTAACCCCAGTCTTACTGGCCACAACATGCATTACAGCGCCAGCACAGCTGCCCGTGTCTCAGGGCTGTGGTAGGGTGTGGTTTTTTGTTTTTTTTTTCTCTCTCTCTCTGACGTAGGTCGCACTGGTGCTACCTTATTAAAATTTGACTCACACTTGAAAGACATTAAGTTGCATAGGCGACCTAATATGTATCAGTCTGGAGCCTTGCTTTCCTTTCCTAACCCTTTCCATCCAGTACCCTAATCCTAGCGTCTAATTTGTCTCATAATGGGACCAGTACCCTAATCCTAGCATCTCATTTGTCTCATGATGGGACCAGTACCCTAATCCTAGCGTCTAATTTGTCTCATAATGGGACCAGTACCCTAATCCTAGCGTCTCATCTGTCTCATGATGGGACCAGTACCCTAATCCTAGCGTCTAATTTGTCTCATAATGGGACCAGTACCCTAATCCTAGCGTCTCATCTGTCTCATGATGGGACCAGCTCTCTAACCTTAGCATCTTGTCTGTCTCATGATGGGACCAGTACTCTAACCTTAGCGTCTCATCTGTCTCATGATGGGACCAGCTCTCTAACCTTAGCATCTCGTCTGTCTCATGATGGGACCAGCTCTCTAACCTTAGCATCTCATCTGTCTCATGATGGGACCAGCTCTCTAACCTTAGCATCTCGTCTGTCTCATGATAGGACCAGTACCCTAATCCTAGCGTCTCATCTGTCTCATGATGGGACCAGTACCCTAGTCCTAGCGTCTCATCTGTCTCATGATGGGACCAGTACCCTAATCCTAGCGTCTCATCTGTCTCATGATGGGACCAGCTCTCTAACCTTAGCATCTCGTCTGTCTCATGATAGGACCAGTACCCTAGTCCTAGCGTCTCATCTGTCTCATGATAGGACCAGTACCCTAGTCCTAGCGTCTCATCTGTCTCATGATGGGACCAGCTCTCTAACCTTAGCATCTCATCTGTCTCATGATGGGACCAGTACCCTAACCTTAGCATCTCATCTGTCTCATGATGGGACCAGCTCTCTAACCTTAGCATCTCATCTGTCTCATGATAGGACCAGTACCCTAGTCCTTAGCGTCTCATCTGTCTCATGATGGGACCAGTACCCTAATCCTAGCATCTCATCTGTCTCATGATGGGACCAGTACCCTAGTCCTAGCGTCTCATCTGTCTCATGATGGGACCAGTACCCTAATCCTAGCGTCTCATCTGTCTCATGATGGGACCAGCTCTCTAACCTTAGCATCTCATCTGTCTCATGATGGGACCAGTACCCTAATCCTAGCGTCTCATCTGTCTCATGATGGGACCAGTACCCTAATCCTAGCGTCTCATCTGTCTCATGATGGGACCAGTACCCTAATCCTAGCGTCTCATCTGTCTCATGATGGGACCAGTACCCTAATCCTAGCGTCTCATCTGTCTCATGATGGGACCAGCTCTCTAACCTTAGCATCTCGTCTGTCTCATGATAGGACCAGTACCCTAATCCTAGCGTCTCATCTGTCTCATGATGGGACCAGTACCCTAATCCTAGCATCTCATCTGTCTCATGATGGGACCAGTACCCTAATCCTAGCATCTCATCTGTCTCATGATGGGACCAGCTCTCTAACCTTAGCATCTCATCTGTCTCATGATGGGACCAGTACCCTAATCCTAGCGTCTCATCTGTCTCATGATGGGACCAGTCTCTAATCCTTAGCGTCTCATCTGTCTCATGATGGGACCAGCTCTCTAATCCTTAGCGTCTCATCTGTCTCATGATGGGACCAGCACTCTAACCTTAGCATCTCATCTGTCTCATGATGGGACCAGCTCTCTAACCTTAGCATCTCATCTGTCTCATGATGGGACCAGCTCTCTAACCTTAGCGTCTCATCTGTCTCATGATGGGACCAGCTCTCTAACCTTAGCATCTCGTCTGTCTCATGATAGGACCAGTACCCTAGTCCTAGCGTCTCATCTGTCTCATGATGGGACCAGTACCCTAGTCCTAGCGTCTCATCTGTCTCATGATGGGACCAGCACCCTAATCCTAGCGTCTCATCTGTCTCATGATGGGACCAGCACTCTAACCTTAGCGTCTCATCTGTCTCATGATGGGACCAGTACCCTAATCCTAGCGTCTCATCTGTCTCATGATGGGACCAGTACTCTAATCCTAGCGTCTCATCTGTCTCATGATGGGACCAGTACCCTAATCCTAGCGTCTCATCTGTCTCATGATGGGACCAGTACCTAATCCTAGCGTCTCATCTGTCTCATGATGGGACCAGTACCCTAATCCTAGCGTCTCATCTGTCTTATGATGGGACCAGTACCCTAATCCTAGCGTCTCATCTGTCTTATGATGGGACCAGTACCCTAATCCTAGCGTCTCATCTGTCTCATGATGGGACCAGTACCCTAATCCTAGCGTCTCATCTGTCTCATGATGGGACCAGTACCCTAATCCTAGCGTCTCATCTGTCTCATGATGGGACCAGTACCCTAATCCTAGCGTCTCATCTGTCTCATGATGGGACCAGTACCCTAATCCTAGCGTCTCATCTGTCTCATGATGGGACCAGTACCCTAACCCTAGTGTCTCATCTGTCTCATGATGGGACCAGTACCCTAATCCTAGTGTCTCATCTGTCTCAGGGGTGAAGATGTTCTCCTACAGCACCAGTGGGGCCAGCCTCTTCCTCATGCCACAGATCCTCCTGAAGACCGGACTCGGAGTGAAGAGTGTGGCCCTTCAGGTGGCTTTCTGCGGACTAATAGGCTTCTTCACCTTCCTCACTCCCGTCCTCCTCCACCTGGTCACCAAGGGCTACGTGGTGCGACTGTACCACCACCCGGACAGCGACACCTACACCGCCATCACCTACAGCGTCTTCCTGACCGAGCAGAAGCAGGTCTTCCACCAGAACCAGGTCAGGATCCCTGCTGTCAGCAAGATGTTCACCACCTTCTATGCTGGCCAGGTGGGGCTCCTGGTGAACCCAGACCTGTTCCTCGTCCCACATGACTACAACCACCTGATGGGCTACGATAAGCCTTTCAGCTTCAGCACAGAGGACGTGGACCAGCCGGACAGGAGCTGAAGGACTCGGAGCTGCTGTTGGAGATTTACTAATAAATGTTATACTTCAACCCTCCAGATGTTTTTTTTGGTGCCGAAGTTCAGTCATCACCCGTCCTCTACTCAGGAAGCTGACCCAGCAGCAGGTCCACTGGGACAGGTCCAGAGTCCATGACAGGGTCCACACAGAGATCAGGACTGTCTGACTCTGTCGTGTCTTCCACAGTGAGAGGATTCCTCTCCTTGTCTTCATGGTTGGATCTGTTCACTATGCTCCCGTTACGTCACACTCTCATACTTCCAGACTCTCTCTCTCTCGCTCTCTCGCTATGTCTCTATCCATCTGTATGTCTGTATTTAGAGACAGAGTGGGAAAGTAATCTGATTACTGTTTACTTAAGTTTTAAAGTAACTAAGTTACTATTACTAGTTACTTTATTACTTTATTAGTTAAATAAAAATGATCGTCTTGTTTGTGCCTCGACTGAAAGTTCTCTCAGCTTTAAAGCAGTGGTTGGTTTTACAGAACATGAACAGTGTTATGTGACGTCCATCTCAGTCCCAGAGGCCAGAATACAGATAAAAATACATTTTACCACAAAAAATGACCAAAAATAAATGAACAAATACTGCAACATGTCTACATATGAGAAAATGAGGAAACTGCATCACAGCCACTTGGAAAAATCTTCAATCTGATAACTGGTCTGGAAAAACAAACAGAGTCATGGTGTCGAGGTGGAGCTCCCAGCATGCACCAGGTCATTGAATGAGGTTTTATTTTCAGTATCATTTTTCTGAAGTAATGTCCGAGAATGATTCATGTTTATAGGAACTGTTGTTCAGCAAAGTGTCAGAGGATAAAAGTGGCTGCATGATCTGATTCTAGAAAGTCTCTTCAGCACGGTGAGTGAGAAGATGTGATCAGTCTGATAAAACCAGGTCCTGCAAGATCATGATCGTGAAGGAACATGAAGGACGACAAAGACTGAACTTCACTCTTTTGGTGGGAAGCATCGTCCTCCCCCACACTGGGACTAACACATGGAAGTAACTATAATCTGATTACAGAAAAAAATAGGAATTAGATTACTTTTTACTTAAAGTATATACAGTCATTTTCTGTACCGCTTATCCAGTTCAGGGTTGCTGGAGTCTATCCAGCTATTATCAGGTGAGAGGCAGGTTCACCTGGACAGGTAACCAGTCTGTCACAGGACCAACACAGAGAGACAGACAACCATTCACACTCACATTCATCCATAGGGACAACTTAGAGTGATCAATTAACCTAACGTGTCTTTGGATAGTGGGGGGAACCCGGAGAGAACCCACGCATACACGGGGAGAACATGCAAACTCCACACGAGAAGAACTGTTCGAAACCCCTCCCCAGCCGGAAATCGAACTACCAACCTTCCTACTGTGAGGCTGTGGTGCGAACCACCACGCCACCGTGCGGCCCTATGTACAGGTACTACCCCAAAATTTTTAACATCTGGAAAAAGTTAATGTATTTCCATAATTCAACTTAAAGGCGCTGTGCCTGATTTTGCACATTTGCGAACCGTGAGCAGGTGAAGAGTGTAGTTTGAACTGTAAGCCCCGCCCCTAACTGTAAGCCTGTTTGTGTGTTTTAAGATGCACAATGTTAAGCATGTCAGTAAACGCTAGCTGGCTAATGCTAGCATGCTGTGAAGTGCCGGTGTTGTGCCCCACCGGCGACAAACAAACGTGTGTTTTATTATAAAGTTCAGTCCTTCACCGCGGCGAATCGATCGCTTTGATCCACTTCTTCATTAGTATCATTTCAGTCTATAATGAAAACTTAAGTATGTTTGGAGTTTATCCGATTTAAACAGTATAACAGAGCAGGAACAGCTGTCGTTAACATGGCCCGGAAGAGGAAGTGCCCAAATACCGGGAACTTCCGGTAAGCGTGATAATCCCCTATTCTGGCGAATGGAAGACCCGACCAGCCACAACACTAGAAAAGAAGAAGCAGAATGTTAAGACTCAAACAAAGTATCATGTAAACCCTAAACTAATGGCAAAATCAAGACGTGTAAAACTAGGAAGAAATAAACGGCAGTCAGTGCTTTGCCTAAAAACAAACAGACCCATAATTAGTCTTTAAAATACAAATACCTCAGGGTGCATGCACCCTTACAATACCTTAACAATTAAAACGACTAAAATATTTTAAAAACACCAAAAGTCTATCTCACCCGTTGCAGGGATTCACCAGTTCAGTTAGTGAACAAAGTTTGAATGAACCTGCAGTCGCACCTGGTACTAATCAGTTTGTCCTGCAGTTCCTGCTTCCACTGATTGGTGCTCCTGCAGGCCCTAGTGACCAACTGCTACATTAATGAAAACCAGCGCACGGGGATCAAAGCTATAACGAAAGTGAATGACATTCTCGCCAATGTATTAAAACGAGAGGAAAATACCTGCCAGCAATAACATCCAATCAGAACAACTGTTTGTGTTGAAAGGCAGGATGTTATTGCACAGACATCCGATAAGAACACAACCTCGTGCAGAGGCTGGTCTGCACACGTTTGGTTACCCGGGAAGAAGCTAAACAGTTCTCACGTGTCTCACATTTCCTGATTAAAGTGATCTTAAAAATGTCCAGTCCGGGGAGAGAAAGAAGAGCTGACACACGGACACGTTTCACGTGTGACGGAATGACGCGACATGAGACGTAACCGTGCGGAGCGACGGTTACCAGCAGCATAGAATCTGCATACTGACCCTTACCAAAAAGTAGTATATGCAAGTATACTTTAAGTATACTCATTTTAAACTTTAAATAAGACAGCATACTTTCAGTTTAGTATTTATGTACTTGTCAGAAATATACTTAAAGGTATAGTCCGACGTTTCCCCCCTGAAAATAAATGTTAGACTTGTGCAAGTGCAAATCCGTCTCAAACTGCGCTTTTGGGCCTCTACTCGCGTGCTGTGGCGTGTTAGAATGCATCTCTCTCTCCCCCTGCCTGTAATTTGCTCTTTTGCATGGTTTTGGTGTGTTAGGTACGTTTTTGGGTGGAGATTTCTGTTTATATCAGCAGCCAATGACAGAGCTAAGAGCATGATGCTGTGTGGAAATAAGCTAATGATTGGAGCAGACGCCAGTCACTCCAACTCTCGAAGGGGGGAACACCGTGGATGCACCGAAGAAAAGGTCAGAGCTTCAGATAATGCAGTTTGGAAAACCAGGTTCATCATAGTTTGGCTTGTTCCTGCTTCTGAGCTCTGAAGGAGAAGCTTGAAGCTGAATAGGCTGAAGAACGAGGCGGCCATTAGCCTGAGAGGGGGGGGGGGGGGGGGGGGCGCTAAGTTTGAATACTGCTGTTTGCAAACAGAAACGCTGGAGGGACTTCAGACTCTACCTTTAAAAAAGTGTACTTGGCATTTACTAATAAATGTACTAGAAGTTTAACATATTTAGGCTACTTATATTTAAACTTTTGAGCAATATACTTTAATAGTACTACTTTCATTGTACATTTTCAAACATACTAGTTTCTTTGATACTAAGAGTTTAAATGTTACTGGACCATTTGGTGGAGTCAAATAAAACACCTGAACCTATTTTTGACAGAAATTTTGTAATATATTTTTTACTCAGCTTTAAAGCCCCCATTCCCTTTCCTTACTCTTTTTTCTATTTTGTATATCTGTTTAATGTGTTCCTTTAAATACAGACAGACCCCCTTTTATCAAATTAAATTTTTATTCCACTTTTTATTTTTTCAATAAACTCCAATTATTTTTTTTGGGTGCACCTCTATTTTTTTTACCACCCCCCCTTCTTCCCTTTTTTTTTTCTTTTGGGGGGGGGGGGGAGAAAGGGGGGGTTTTGGATTGGGGCGGGCCGGTTTTTTTTATATTATTCTTCCTTTCTTTTCTTAAATGCAGGATCGGTAAAGGTTCTTTGTGGAGTAAAAGGCGATTTTCAGTATATTTGAAAATTTATTTTTAAACAGTGGACTATAAGTGTATTATCAGTAAACTCATAGCAAACCTAAAAGGTTAGGTCTACTCCTGTCTTAAAGGTGCCATGAAATCAAATGTCCCTTTTCTGGGGTTTTGGGGGTGAAATCTGATCTGTTGTGCACTGATGAGGTCATGTGAATGTCCAGAGCGAATACAGTTCCTGTTTATGGTCTGTCAGCTTTGTTTCTTTGTTCAGAAACAGTTGAATCAGACAGCAGCTTATCATTCTACATAATTCATTTTTCTCCAATTAGAGCACACTATCAAGTAAACAACGTGGTCTCCGGGTAAAGCTGCATATCATTACTGCACCCAACTCTTTCACTGAGGGAGGAGGTCTGGCGTTTCTAAACAATCCCCCGCTGTAAAAAGTGACGTGTTTTTCTTTGGAGATTTGACATATGCAGCAATGTTAACATGAGCTAGTTTTTACTGCTATGTCATCACTCCTTTAAACTAAAAGGGCATTGAGAAGTTTACTGCTAGAAAACTAACAGTAACATAGGAGAAACTTTAGAACTTAAATGACATTGTAAAGAAAAAACAAAAAACATGTATGGCGGAGTGGGTAGCCTAGTGGTAATGTTGCGGGCTTTGCCGTGGAGGACCCAGGCTCGAGTCCCCGTCACGCCATCCAGGTGAGCAAGGACCCCCCCAAAACACACACAAACGTCTGCGGTCTGCTCACCGAACTGGCGCGATCGCAGACGGTCAGGTCATCAGGGCATCTACCCCGCTGAAGTTCACACACCGAAGCAACGTTGGACGGAAACAAGCACACCCTTCTGTTTCTGGCAGGCTGTCTGTGACAACGCTGGACACCCACCTCTTCCTCTCCCTCCTCCCCCACCTCTGCAGAGGCAGAGTGGGATCGACAAGAGATAAGAGATGCAGCAAAGTTCTGGACGATAACCGACATGTTTGGAGCTGGTGAGATGGCAGAGCATCCAGCACCACCAGCTTCATAAGGAGCTGATGGAGAAAAGTTACCTGATAAAACAAAAGTTGTAACAAAGAATATGACACATTTTATAAGATGGTAAACTACATGAAAGCAGGATAATTCCTGATATGAATGCTGAATTCTTTAGGCTCTGAGATTTTATTTAAAATCCCACAGAGATTAAGAACATTTGTTATACGAACGCCAATACATATAAAAATAGTCAGTTACTGAATGTGAATAGCCGGGAATTCTGGGTGACTTTTGAATTTTTCTTACAAAGATGGAAAAGGGAGCAGCAGTCAGGAAGCAGAGCAGGAACCTTCAGGTACAATTTAAGTAAGAACCAAACATGCAGGTGATGCTTTTAGGTTTATTTATGCTTTACTAATGATGATCAGTATGCAGTTAACTTTACACGTGTTAATTATTTAAATGTCATTCTGCAGAGGAACACATACACTGAGTTATGGCTGACACAGTAGTCTAATTTCTAACTAGTCTGGTAGCTGTTAGATTAAAATTAGCCTCCTCTTGGTGAATAATTTCTGCTATAGGCTCCTTGTTTGAAGTGACAACTATGTTACTTAGCCTATTTATTTAGTCTGTGTAAGATAGAAGTGTCTGTGCCTCAATTTTTTTTTTTTTTTTTTTTTTTTGGGGGGGGGGTATTTGTGAGGAGTATTTAATTTATGCTGATGTCTAGATTTGATAAAGTTTTGTTGTTCAAATACATGACAGATAACAGCTCACCACGTGTGGTGAAGGGAGGTGTTTGGTAAACAAGCAGGAAGATGAACAGAGGAGACGGAGCGCCTGCATCCACGACGCACCACCGAAAAACATGACGAAAGAGACACTGCACGTGGAATTAAGAGATTAACATTCAGTCCTCAGCAGCGCAGATCAGAGGGCTGCAGACATGGTGCTCCACTGGAAACATAAGTAGCTACACAGTGAAGCAGCTCGAGCTCACGATCCTTCCCTCCCTCCCTCCATCCCTCCATCCCCTTCAAGCGCTGACAGACGATCCGATCGAAAATCACTCCATCCCTAAGATTGCTGCATAAACATCATCCAGCTCCAGAAAAAGGCTCGCAAGCTGCACTTGATGATGGGAAAATCAGACACCACAGTAAGAAAAAAAAGAAGAAAGATGTAGGTCTAATAAAGACAGAGAAATCATGCTCTACCCGAGACACGCCTGCAAAAAATCATGCTCTACCCAAGACACGCCTGCAAAAAATCATGCTCTACCCGAGACACGCCTGCAAAAAATCATGCTCTACCCGAGACACGCCTGCAAAAAATCATGCTCTACCCGAGACACGCCTGCAAAAGATCATGCTCTACCCGAGACACGCCTGCACTACATAAATATCGCCTGCATGCACCTGTATGTGAAATATAATGAGGAACCGGAGCGTTGCAGCATTGTTGCCAACTTAGCCACTTTGTCGCCATATTTAGCGACTTTTCAGACCCATCTAGCGACTTAATTTCAAAAAGGCGCCTAGCAACAAATCTAGCGACTTTTCCTGGTGATCATGGAGACAGATAAAGTTTATATGGCTCCACCCGTTCATCGCTGCCTCCCGTCAGCCCCTCCCTCCCTGTTTCCCGGCACTCACTCATTGCTCCCGCTGTCCCTTTGCAGCCCCGTCTAGTGTCTGACCACGCCTCCTCATCTACATTATTTCCCATGATGCCTTGTGGGCACAACTGAGTCTTCTTTGCACAAACGTGTAAGTCACCTCTTCAGTACCCTTGTAAATAAGCATTACAGTATGTCAAAGATACATGTAAAAAGTTTATCCGCATTTGATTCTGCGCATGCGCGAAATCAAGTATCTGGTCCGGTGACGTCACTGAGCGACTTCTGGCGACTTTTGGATCAGCCAATAGCGACTTCTCTCCATGGAGAGCTGGCAACAGTGCGTTGCAGGTCTCTGCCTCAGATCAGGTCTGTGACGGTGCATCGCTCTGAAAGCAGGCTTATTGGGCTCCGTCAGTGCCTCTGAAGTAGAACTCTAGGCCTATATCACACAACATTTTCAGTAATAATCTCCTCCCCTCCTCTGATCAGGCCTGATTAACAGCTGCAGACCGACCCAGCTGCAGGTGCTGTGGCGAGCCGGCTGGCAGCATCACAATGAGAGACGTTAAATAGTCCGCTCAGCCTCTTCTGGTGAAAAACCAGTGGTGGAGGTAAGACAAGCTTCTTGCAGGAACTGTGCAACTCCATTTCACGAGCTCAGACCTCTATGTGCACGTTTGGGACTCAACGTGCTCAAATAGCCATTTTTTGGACACGTGTCACGTGCACGTGCTTAGTGGGTCACGTGCACGAGCTTTCAGGCACGTACGTGCAAGGAGCGCAGAGAAAATTGCCGGCAAATTTTGTCACCTGTCAAATGGACCTCCCTTGTCATTCCCTTCCCCTTCTGCCGTGCACGACTGCTGGAAAGAGCAGGAGCATTTGGGCACATGCACCAATGCTTGTGCACGAGCTCAGACCTCTACATGCACGTTTGAGACCCAAAGTGCATCTTCTCCTCGAGTAGACCCCTGAAAACACTCTCCCATGCCTTCCCAGGACATCCCTGGTAAAAGTTGTCAAAAAGAGCTCAAACCACGGAAGGAAGTCGGCACAGAACATACCGTTCACCCCTCCCAAGGGAGGCCCAACCGGGTGGGGGCGACCAAAACGTGTCGGGCGGGACTTTGGGCCCCGCAGCTGCATCGGGCTCAGTGTCCCCGGGCACATTCGGGGCCTTCGGCAGGCCTTGAAATGGCCGGAGGGTCGGAGGACCATCTCGTGGATGCTTCAGGGAGGGCAGCCATACGGGGGGTCTGCAGGAAGGTGTGGACAGAATCCAGTTTTGTAGACATGGTGGAGCGCCAGTGCCCCCCACTGGCCGATGGGTGAAATACAAGGGAGGGCTTATGGATGGAAAATTGCCTGCCATTGTACAAAAAAACAGCTACCCTTGTCTATAGGGAGGCAATCGTGACATTGCCAATCCCTTTCCTTTAAAACTTTGTCCATAAGCCCTCCACTTCCCTTACGGAGGGTGTAGGGAAACTCTCTGTACATAGAGACTCTGAATTTAGGTTTCACTCATTTGTAAACCTGTCCATTTAAATAAATGAAGGGCATAATAAAGAAATTGAGGCCCTCAGATTGATGAACCTGCAGAACAGAATGGTGTTAGACTTGCTCACTGCAGCCCAAGGTGGCATTTGTCAGGTTATTTCGACATCCTGTTGCACATACATACCTGGAGAAAATGAAACACACATTGATGAAGCTATGTCTGCCTTAAAAAGTCTGCAAACTGCTATAAATAAAGATGGTCGCCCACAGTCTTGGGATTTTCTTTCTTGGCTGACTAGCAGCTCCTGGTGGCAATTACTGCTAAAAGTTGCTACACCACTAATTGCAATTTTGATCCTTTTCTGTTTGTATCCTGTATTATTCCCTGTGTCAAATCAATGATTTCACGTGCCATGTCTCAAACTATGATCCAATTACAACTTCAGCTATTAGCTCTGAAGGACTCTGACTATGAACCACTCCCACAAAGTGATGACGTGTGAAAACTCCTACTGATGATTCAGCTATCGAAAATGTTACCAAACAAGTGATGACCTGATGATGTTTAAGGCTTCTTTTCTTCTTCTTTCCTCGCCTCCGTATGGAAGTCTGTTTTTAAATGTCAGAGGCTGTTCACAAACATTCATCCTCTGAGCGTCAGCTCTCTGAAGCCCAGCTCAGTGTCCTTTTTCTGTGTGCATGGATTTACCAACCTCCAAAATTTATCAAGGACTTTATTAATGACTTTTCTGACTTCTTGGTAGAGATTGCTTTAAGCGCCGACAGATTTCTGATTGTTGGTGATCTAAATATTCATGTTTGCTGTCCCTCCGTGCCTCTAGTTCAAGATTTTTTACATGTTATTGATTCTTTCAATCTGTCTCAGTTTGTGACTGGTCCCACTCATGAAAAGGGTCACACTTTGGATCTTGTTTTGTCTAATGGGTTGATTATTGACATTACTGATATAAGTGACATTGGTATTTCCAACCACTGGCCTGTTTTACTTCTCTGTTAGCTCATTGTCTTCCCCAGATCACAGGCTCCTGTGAGGTGCCAGCGTGTACTTAGCTCTTCAACACCACTTCTGTTTTCTGAGGCTTTCAGTAACTCCGTTCATCCAGACTTAGTTAACTCCTGTTCCTTAAGTGTTGATGCCTTTACTCAACTTTTTAACTCCACTTGTACAGAAATTATGGATACCTTCGCCCCTTTTTCCGTCTAGGCTCCCCAAACTAGGGTGTCAACCATGGTTCGATGACTCCACTCGTGCTCTCAGACGCACATGTAGGCGTGCTGAGAGAAAGTGGATAAAGGACGGACTTATGGTCTCATTTACAGATCATGACAGATTCTCTTGCTATTTACCAACAAGCTGGGAAGCGCGTTAAGGCGCAGTACTTTTCCAACATGGTGTCTAATAACAAGCACTAGCCTCGTGTCCTCGTTGGTGTCATGAACCACCTAATTAGTCCCCGTCAGCCTCCTTCCATCACATCCTCACAGCTATTGTGAGGGAAATTCTCAAGTTTCCTCACAGAAGAAATCATTACTCTTAGGTCCATACCTCCCCCCTCAGTTCCAGATCCCGCAGACCCACATAAATGCTTGGCTGTCTTTGAGCAGTTAGAAACTGTGTCTCTCACTGAACTTTCCAAAGTTGTTTTTGGGTTGAAGCCCCCATTTACTCCCTCCGACTGTATTCACCCTTCCCTTATCAGGAGTACATCCTCCTCCATTGGTCATGTTATACTGACCCTATTGCAGTGGCGTCGCCGGCCGATTTTCCCGGGGCTTCAGCCCCGGATGTTTTGAGTCTAGCCCCGGGTATGAATTTACTGTTTAACCACCTTTTTCTGAAAAAAAATCCGATGAAAGTCCAAATGACCCAGCTTTCTACCAGCACTTGAATGAATGAATGCGCAGATCCAGCCTCGCTCCCGTAAAAGGCCCTTTCAGATAGAACGCGGCAAGCGCAGGAGGACGGCGGCAAACCCATTCATTGTGTACGTGGTACCGCCGCGGCAGCGCAAGGTGGGCGCATGACCAGAATTGACCAGCTGCGTTTGAATTGAAAAACTTTCAGTTCAGGCGCAGCGCGCTGTGACGACATCCTAGCGCGTCCAATAGGAGAAGCCAGTTCGGGGGGAAAAAGTGGTCCTTGTTCAGACTGAAGTTAACCTGGAAGCGGTCTGTGTGAAAGAATGCAGCTCCCGGACGAGCCTGAACCCCCCCAAGTTCTGCCTTGTTATCAGGATCAGGTGGACCCCCACCCTTTTATCTGCTGCTGATCTTCTCCTCCTCCTCTGGAGAAAAGCTCTTTGCTGCGACGATGAGAGCTACATCTCACAACAAAGCGTGCCGGGGAGGAAACACTTCCTGGTCTGTCGCTTAGCAACGCGTGCCTGACGTGCTCGCTGCCGCTGTGCTCTTTCGCCGACTCTGCGCCCTCCCCCGCGGTGAACGCCGCAAAAAACGTGTTCTATCTGAAAAGGCCTTTAGTGTGAAGTCCGAGGTCCGATTAGCACCACATCTGATGTCAGACGAAGCTAAAGTTTGTCAGCTCCATGTGCGCATGTGCAGAAGAGAGCAGCAGCTACATTAAAGCAGATGATGAGAGCAGAGATGGACAGAAAATATGAGAGAAAGCAGCAGTTACATCCTCAGCTTTTCAGCAGGAAAGTAAAAGGTAAGATAAAACAGTGTTGATGCTTTTTTTCTCCTTAAAAACAGTATGAAAAAGTCAACATGAAACCCCCCCAACATAAAAAACGAGGCTGAAGTTAGCAGCACCTCCTGTCCCAGCTTCTGTTTTGATTTTGGCTTAAAGGGCAATTCCACTCAAATAATTTTCTACTGACAACATTTAACGAGGTCCTGTGTAAAAACTACAACACGTAGACTTTTCACACCTGGACTCAGACGTTCTTTAGGGACTGTAGGTTAATTGAAGCACAGTTTCTGATTTGTGAAACCTTTAAATAAATAAATGAGAAGAAAAAGAGTAGGAGAAAAGGAGAACAAGTGATGTTGAGAAGAGAACAAATTAGGAAGAAAAAGAAGATCACATAATGAGATAAGAAGAGAACATGTGATGATGAGGAGGGTCAGTGATGAGTCAAAGAGAAGACAAAAGGTGAATACTGTATGAACTGTTCTGCGTGAGTGCAGCAAATGTGTTTTAGCAACATAATGATCAACATTTCATTGCTGATTTTGTGGTTAATTAATTTTTTAATTAAAATGACAATTTATCCACTCCATTAAGTCTATTATTGCCTTCTAAAAGACATTTTTGTCGCGAGACTAGAGAAAAGCTCGTCTAATTTTTTTCAAATTTGCACCTACAGTAGTGCGACTCTGGGCTAAGCCCAGGTTGTCCTTAAAGGCTGGAGACGCCCCTGCCCTATTGAATCTCCGCCTGGCTTCAGGCTCTGTCCCAGCCTCTTTCAAAAAGGCTATAGTGCAGCCTCTTCTAAAAATAACCCAACCTAGACTCCTCTGTTCTTGCTAACTATAGGCCCATTTCCAAACTTTCTTTTATCTCTAAAGTTCTAGAGAAACTTGTATTGTCACAACTTCAAACCCATTTGGATTTTAATGACATTTTAGACAAGTTTCAATTGGGTTTAAGTCTCTCCACAGCACAGAAACAGCACTTTTAACATTTTTTAATGATCTCTTTTTAACTCTTAATGCCGGTTGTCCAGCTGCCTTGGTCCTCTTGGATCTTACCACAGCCTTTGATACTGTAGACCACCTTATCCTTATATCCCGGCTGGAACAGTGTGTTGGTTTAAGAGGTGCTGTTCTAAACTGGTTTCGGTCCTGTCTCGCTGATCCGACTTTTACAGTTAAGCTTGAACAGCATTCCTCTGCCGCTGCGCCTCTTTCCTGTGGGGTCCCACAAGGATCTATTTTAGGTCCTCTCCTGTTCTCTCTTTATTTACTCCCTTTGGGGTCAATATTCAGAAAACATGAGATCTCCTACCATTGTTATGCAGATAATCATCAACTTTATGTTCCCCTTAAATCAAAAGATGGTTCTGTTTCTGGGTTGCTTAATTGTCTCTAGGACCTCAAAGCCTGGATGGTAATTAACTTCCTCCATCTTAATGAACAAAAAACTGAAGTAATTATTTTTGGAGATCAGCTGCCAAATGATGCAGCTGCATTTTGGGATCTGTGGCCTCTTTTTCTCGTCCCTCTGTTAAAAGCCTGGGGGTAATCATAGATGTTTCCTCGAAGCTCAATTAACAAGCCAGGTCAGTGGTCAAGAGTGTCTTCTTCCACCTACGAGTCCTCGGGAAGGTCAAACAATATTTGCCCAAAAATGACTTTGAGAAGGTGGTTCATTTGCTAATTATGTCTTGTCTTGATTATTGTAATTCACTTACCTGGAAGTGGTCTGTGTGAAAGAATGCAGCATCAGCAAATCATCCCTCCACCGTCTCCAGTTTGCTCAGAGTGCAGCTGCCCGTTTGTTGACTGGAAAGAGGCTTTCCGACCACATCGCTCCCGTCCTCGCTGAGCTCCACTGGCTTCCTGTCAGCTTTAGGGTCCAGTTTAAAATTAAATTACTGGCCCTGAATGGGTAAGCTCCTCCATGTATGGCTGAGCTTTTAATCAAGCACGCTCCCAATAGATCTCTGAGGTCCTCTTCTCAGTTGCTTTTGGAGGTTCCTCGAACCAGTTGTGTCTCTCGAGGCGATAGAGCTTCTCGGTGATGGCCCCAAAATTGTGGAATGGGTGCCACTACATATTAGAAGTGCCCAGTCTGTCCAAGCTTTTAAAACTTTACTGAAAACATGTTCCTTTGCTCTAGCTTTTAATTTCTAGTTGAGGTGGTCATTCATACTTTCAGTCTGGTTTTAGAAAAAGACACAGTACTACCATAGCAGCACTTAAAGTTTTTAATGATTTCATTTTTTCCATTGATAAAAAACAACATTGTGCAGCACTTTTTATTGACCTGTCTAAGGCTTTTGACTTAGTGGACCACCCACTGCTTATGTGTAGCCTTGCTAGAGCAGGTCTGTCTCCTGAAACTCTCTGCTGGTTTAAAAACTACCTCGCAGACAGAATGCAGTGTGTACAAGCTGAGGGTTTTACTTCTGAGCATCTCCAAGTCACAAAAGGAGTGCCTCAAGGGTCAGTGTTAGGGCCGCTTCTTTTCATTATTTTTATTAATAACATTCACCAAAATGTGCCTAGAGCAAAATTTCACTTATATGCTGATGACACTGTGATGTACTGTACAGCCCCCACCCCAAATCAGGCACTTACAGACTTGCAATTGGCTTTTAATGAAGTTCAGAAAAACTTTTATGATTTAAAGCTCCTGCTGAATGCAGACAAAACTAAAGTCATGCTTTTTTCAACCATGAAGGTGAAGCCACTGAACCTGCCCCCAATCGTCACTTTGCAGGGTTCTCACATTGAATTTGTGTCATCCTACAAATATCTTGGTTTTCTTATTGATGAGTCTCTTTCTTTTAATCTACATATTCAGCAGCTGGTAAAAAGGCTGAAGCTGAAGCTGGGTTTTTATTTTCGGATAAAATCCTGTCTTTCATTTGAGTCCAGAAAACGTCTGGTTGCCGCCACCTTCTTGTCAGTTTTAGATTATGGAGATGTTTTGTACATGCATGCCTCGTCTCAGAGTCTTCATGCCCTGGATGCTGTTTACCACGGGGCTTTGAGGTTCATCTCTAACTCCAGATCACTGACTCATCATTGCTTGTTGTATGAACGTGTTGGTTGGTCCTCACTGTCCTTACGCAGGATGAAACACTGGTATGTTATCATCTACAAAGCTGTCACTGGTCTGCTTCCCTCGTACCTGACAACTCTTCTCCAGCTGAAGAGTTCAGGTTCTTACAGTCTTCGTTCTCAGGAGTTCTTATTACTTTCAGTCCTGAAGACGAGAACTGAAATGGGAAAAAGGGCTTTTTCATATGCAGCGCCGTGTGCCTGGAACCAGCTGCAGAAAGACCTGAAACTGCGTGATTTGGTCTCATTTGATGTTTTTAAGAAAATGCTGGATGACTTGGACGTACTTGAATCTGTCTGTAAATGCTTTGCCTGATTTGTGGACCTTGCATAGTTAATTTATTGGTAATTTATTTTAGTTGCATTTTTTTAAACTTGTTTTATGATTTTTATTGTGTTTGGAATGCCTGTTTTGTAACTTTACTTCTCTGCTGCTGTCTTGGCCAGGACACTCTTGGAAAAGAGATTTTCAATCTCAATGAGGTTTTCCTGGTAAAATAAAGGGTAAATAAAAAATAATTAAAAAAAAATACTTTGTATTTTTTATTCTTTTAAATATTTATTTTGTTTTGAGTTTTTATCGTCTAATTTTGCCTTATTTTATTTATTCATTGTGATCATTCTATGTATTCTTTTACAAGAGACTTAAGAGACTCAAGTACATCAGTGTTTGTGTGTCCTTGTGTGTATTTGTGTATTTTTTACACATATGACCATACAAAAGGTGTGAAGGTGTAAGTATGCTTATGTATGTGTTAAAGTGCTTACATCAGTGTTTATGCATTTCATTTATGTATATGGGTATTTTTTATGTCTTTGTGAAGCACTTTGTGCGACCACGGTGGTTGTAAGCATGCGATACGAATAAACCTAAACTTAAACTAACAGGACTGACACACCCCTACCCCTCTGTCCTAACAGGACTGACACACCCGTACCCCTCTGTCCTAACAGGACTGAGACACCCCTACCCCTCTGTCCTAACAGGACTGAGACGCCCCTACCCCTCTGTCCTAACAGGACTGAGACACCCCTTCCCCTCTGTCCTAACAGGACTGACACACCCCTACCACTCTGTCCTAACAGGACTAAGATACCCCTACCCCTTTGTCCGAACAGGACTGACACACCCCTCCCCCTCTGTTGGAACAGGACTGACACACCCCTACCCCTCTGTCCTAACAGGACTGACACACCCGTACCTCTCTGTCTTAACAGGACTAAGATACCCCTACCCCTCTGTCCTAGCAGGACTGTGACACCCCTACCCCTCTGTCCTAACAGGACTGACACACACCTACCCCTTTGTCCTAACAGGACTGACACACCCCTACCCCTCTGTCCTAACAGGACTGAGATACCCGTACCCCCTGTCCTAACAGGACTGACACACCCCTACCCCTCTGTCCTAACAGGACTGAGATACCCGTACCCCTCTGTCCTAACAGGACTGAGACACCCCTACCCCTCTGTCCTAACAGGACTGAGACACCCGTACCCCTCTGTCCTAACAGGACTGAGACACCCCTACCCCTCTGTCCTAACAGGACTGACACACCCCTACCCCTCTGTCCTAACAGGACTGGCACACCTGTACCCCTTTGTCCTAACAGGACTGACACACCCCTACCCCTCTGTCCTAACAGGACTGAGATACCCGTACCCCTCTGTCCTAACAGGACTGAGATACCCCTACCCCTCTGTCCTATCAGGACTGACACACCCGTACCTCTCTGTCCTAACAGGACTGAGATACCCCTACCCCTCTGTCCTCACAGGACTGACACACCCCTACCCCTCTGTCCTAACAGGACTAAGACACCCCTACCCCTCTGTTCTAACAGGACTGACACACCCCTACCCCTCTGTCGGAACAGGACTGAGATACCCCTACCACCCTGGTCTTACAGGACTAAGATACCCCTACCCCTTTGTCCGAACAGGACTGACACACCCCTACCCCTCTGTCGGAACAGGACTGACACACCCCTACCCCTCTGTCCTAACAGGACTGACACACCCGTACCTCTCTGTCCTAACAGGACTAAGAGACCCCTACCCCTTTGTCCGAACAGGACTGACACACCTGTACCTCTCTGTCCTAACAGGACTAAGATACCCCTACCACTCTGTTCTAACAGGACTGACACACCCCTACCCCTCTGTCGGAACAGGACTGAGATACCCCTACCACCCTGGTCTTACAGGACTAAGATACCCCTACCCCTTTGTCCGAACAGGACTGACACACCCCTACCCCTCTGTCGGAACAGGACTGACACACCCCTACCCCTCTGTCCTAACAGGACTGACACACCCGTACCTCTCTGTCCTAACAGGACTAAGAGACCCCTACCCCTTTGTCCGAACAGGACTGACACACCCCTACCCCTCTGTCGGAACAGGACTGACACACCCCTACCCCTCTGTCCTAACAGGACTGACACACCCGTACCTCTCTGTCCTAACAGGACTAAGATACCCCTACCCCTCTGTCCTAACAGGACTGACACACCCCTACCACTCTGTTCTAACAGGACTGACACACCCCTACCCCTCTGTCCTAACAGGACTAAGATAACCCTACCCCTCTGTCCTAACAGGACTAAGATACTCCTACCCCTCTGTCCTAACAGGACTGACACACCCCTACCACTCTGTCCTAACAGGACCGACACACCCCTACCTCTCTGTCCTAACAGGACTAAGATCCCCCTACCTCTCTGTCCTAACAGGACTAAGATACTCCTACCCCTCTGTCCTAACAGGACTGAGACACCCCTACCCGTCTGTCCTTCTGACATGGTACCAACTCCTCCTCCATGCAGTGTGCTCGGTCACATCACTCAAACACCACAAACAAGAAGGTAAAACACAAGTCAGTTTATTTACACATTCAGTCAGGTTTCTTCATCAGCATCATCATATTTACACTATGTACATTATAATATTCTGTTCAGTCTAGAGGCAGGATTTCAGTTTGTATCTAAAGTCCACGTCGTAGGTGGGTTGGAGGATTCCCAGACCAGCACGAGACTGGTCAAGAGGAGGAACTCTGATAGCTGGGTCCAGTAATTCCATGTCAAAGTAGGAGAGAACCAGAGAGAGGAACTGTTTGATCTCGTACACAGCGAAAAACCGTCCGGGACATTTGGTGACCCCAGAACCGAAGGGCATGTAGAAGTACCGAAGCCGGCGGCCGTTGCGGTGGAAGGTAGTTTTTTCCTGACCTTTCTCATCCAGGAAACGGTCAAACTTATACTCCTGCAGAGTAAAAACAGAGGGGAGGAGAGATAAAGACCAAAATGAATGACTGAGAATCTGATGAACACCATTTACTGATTTAACCTGTAAGACTCCAAACTTGCTGCTGTGTCTGTTCCTCCTGCTTTTTTTTATTATTCAATATCAAACTGCTTGTAGGAGCTGAACCTTTAATCCCAGCCAGCATTAGAAATTTTAATCCTAGTCATCATCCAAAACCTTTAATCCCAGTCAGTCCAGCCATAGAGGACCATTATTTTCTTCTTTTCAGACACACAGAACTTTCTGCTCACTTGTTGATCTTTGGCTGCTCCTGATTGGACATTACTGTCAATTTAAGCTCTCTGATTGGTGGAATGTTTGAGTGGAAGTGTCTTCATCGTCATTTACAGGTCTACATGGAGGTCTCTTAGTGACATAGTAGTGATGGTGATGTTTTTATGATGAAGATGGGATAAATAATGGTGTCATCATGGATCGTTGTGGATTCACCAGACAGAGTCTCTGAATAAACATTTAATGGCTGTAACATAAACCTCCTGGATGGGACAGAAACATCTGTAGATCAGCTAAAGGCTGAAGTGTCCATCACAGAGGTGCACACTGCTGGTATAAGAGAAGACACTCGGGGATCTGGTGGAGTTTTAAGGGTTAAGAAGTGATGATAAAGTCTTACATAAGGGTCCTCATAGATTTCTGGATCGTAGTGCAGCATTGGTGGATACAGGGCTATGACGTCATCTTTCCTTATATGGTAAGCTTCCTGGTTGTCAAGATGAAGCAGGAAGTCCTCCTTGGCAACACGAACATTCATGGAAGCGCTGGAAAGGCGCATGGCTTCTTTAATGATGCTGTCTGTGGAGGAGAAAACCAGCTTCAGGTTCACGGGTTCAGGTGATGACATGACGCTTCTGTTCGGCTGTAATCTCACCTAGAACGGGCATGTTGTCCAGCTGGTCCCGGGTCAGATTCAGAGTCGGGTTTTCTGGGTCTACTTTCACATCCCCCAGAACTTTCTGGACCTCCTCACATGCTGCTTTCATGGCATCTGGACTCCTGGAGAGAGATGCGGAGATGCACGATGATTCTTCTGAGCAGCGTGCACGTTAGAATGCAGCGTGCACGTTAGAATGCAGCGTGCTCGTTAGAATGCAGCGTGCTCGTTAGAATGCAGCGTGCACGTTAGAATGCAGTGTGCACGTTAGAATGTAGAATGCAGCGTGCTCGTTAGAATGCAGCTAGCACGTTAGAATTCAGCGTGCACGTTAGAATGCAGCGTGCACGTTAGAATTCAGCGTGCACGTTAGAATGCAGCGTGCTCGTTAGAATGCAGCGTGCACGTTAGAATGCAGCGTGCACGTTAGAATGCAGTGTGCACGTTAGAATGCAGCGTGCACGTTAGAATGCAGTGTGCACGTTAGAATGCAGTGTGCACGTTAGAATGCAGCGTGCTCGTTAGAATGCAGCTAGCACGTTAGAATTCAGCGTGCACGTTAGAATGCAGCGTGCACGTTAGAATTCAGCGTGCACGTTAGAATGCAGCGTGCTCGTTAGAATGCGGCGTGCACGTTAGAATGCAGTGTGCATGTTAGATAACAGCGTGCACGTTATAATGCAGCGTGCATGTTATAATGCAGCATGCTCGTTAGAATGCAGCGTGCATGTTATAATGCAGCGTGCTCGTTAGAATGCAGCATGCACGTTATAATGCAGCGTGCATGTTATAATGCTGCGTGCACGTTATAATGCAGCGTGCATGTTATAATGCAGCGTGCTCGTTAGAATGCAGCATGCATGTTATAATGCAGCGTGCTCGTTAGAATGCAGCGTGCACGTTATAATGCAGCGTGCTCGTTATAATGCAGCGTGCACGTTATAATGCAGCGTGCACGTTATAATGCAGCGTGCACGTTAGAATGCAGCGTGCATGTTACAATGCTGCGTGCACGTTATAATGCAGCGTGCATGTTATAATGCAGCGTGCTCGTTAGAATGCAGCGTGCACGTTAGAATGCAGCGTGCTCGTTATAATGCTGCGTGCACGTTATAATGCAGCGTGCATGTTATAATGCAGCGTGCTCGTTAGAATGCAACGTGCATGTTATAATGCAGCGTGCTCGTTATAATGCAGCGTGCTCCTTAGAATGCAGCGTGCATGTTATAATGCAGCGTGCTCGTTAGAATGCAGTGTGCATGTTATAATGCAGCGTGCTCGTTAGAATGCAGCTTGCACGTTATAATGCAGCGTGCATGTTATAATGCAGCGTGCATGTTATAATGCAGCGTGCTCGTTATAATGCAGCGTGCACGTTAGAATGCAGCGTGCATGTTACAATGCTGCGTGCACGTTATAATGCAGCGTGCATGTTATAATGCAGCGTGCTCATTAGAATGCAGCGTGCACGTTATAATGCAGCGTGCACGTTAGAATGCAGCGTGCTCATTAGAATGCAGCGTGCACGTTATAATGCAGCGTGCACGTTAGAATGCAGCATGCATGTTGTAATGCAGCGTGCATGTTATAATGCTGCGTGCACGTTATAATGCAGAGTGCTCTTTATAATGCAGCGTGCATGTTATAATGCAGGGTGCATGTTAGAATGCAGCGTGCATGTTATAATGCAGGGTGCATGTTAGAATGCAGCGTGCATGTTATAATGCAGGGTGCATGTTAGAATGCAGCGTGCATGTTACAATGCTGCGTGCATGTTATAATGCAGCGTGCTCGTTAGAATGCAGCGTGCTAGTTAGAATGCAGCGTGCTAGTTAGAATGCAGCGTGCATGTTATAATGCA
>JALJCO010012080.1:0-405000 GCA_023101725.1 Atherinomorus stipes | reverse complement strand
TGCTGCTGATCCGGATCTGCTGCTGATCCGGTTCTGTTGCTGATCCGGTTCTGCTGCTGATCCGGATCTGCTGTAGCCACAGGACTCATCAAGTCCAGGTGAGAACCACATCTACAGTCTGTGAGCCAGTAAACACGTTTCCCTGGTCCAGCAGCCTGACCAGCAGCATGTATCATACACCCTTTCAGCACTGACGTGTATGTTGGTATTTGTAGTTTCAGACTTCTAGAAGGAGGCTGTACTCATGTATGTTATGGTTCATGTACAGGTTCATATTACATAACATGTGTACACGTTATGTACACAGAAAACCTGCGTCCCATCTAGACTGCGTAGTTGTGGCACGGTGATGATTAACAGGCATTGCTACAGATAAACTGCTCCTGAGTCACCAGAGGACACCACTACACCTCACACTACACCTCACACTACACCTCACACTACACCTTACACTACACCTCACACTACACCTCACACTACACCTCACACTACACCTTACACTACACCTTACACTACACCTTACACTACACCTCACACTACACCTCACACTACACCTCACACTACACCTTAGACTACACCTCACACTACACCTCACACTACACCTCACACTACACCTCACACTACACCTCACACTACACCTTACACTACACCTCACACTACACCTCACACTACACCTCACACTACACCTTACACTACACCTCACACTACACCTCACACTACACCTCACACTACACCTCACACTACACCTTACACTACACCTCACACTACACCTCACACTACACCTCACACTACACCTTACACTACACCTCACACTACACCTCACACTACACCTCACACTACACCTCACACTACACCTTACACTACACCTTACACTACACCTCACACTACACCTCACACTACACCTCACACTACACCTCACACTACACCTCACACGTCACCCCCGACAGCTGCAGGATCAACACGGCATTTACACACGAGCAGCCAGCTGAGGCAAGCAGCCTGTGCAGCGAGACAGGAGGAGGAACCGGTCTGACCATGGCTGTGAATGAGCGAGCAGCCAGTAAACAGCAACAGAAGCCAGTTAACAACAACAGCAGCTGGTAAACAGCAGCCCGTAAACAGCAGCCAGTAAACAGCAACACAAGGCAAGTTAACAGCAACAGCAGCTGGTAAACAGCAACAGCAGCTGGTAAACAGCAGCCTGTAAACAACAACAGCAGCCGGTAAACAGCAACAGCAGCTGGTAAACAGCAGCCGATAAACAGCAGCCAGTAAGCAGCAGCCGGTAAGAGCAGCTGGGTGGCTGGTGATTCAGCATCATTGAGCTGCTTTTGTTCTGGGCGCGTTTACACTCTGGTTCTGGGTAAAACTCGCGTTCACACTCTGGTTCTGGGTAAAACTCGCGTTTACACTCTGGTTCTGGGTGAAACTCGCGTTCACACTCTGGTTCTGGGTAAAACTCGCGTTTACACTCTGGTTCTGGGTAAAACTCGCGTTTACACTCTGGTTCTGGGTAAAACTCGCGTTCACACTCTGGTTCTGGGTAAAACTCGCGTTTACACTGGTTTCTGGGTAAAACTCGCGTTTACACTCTGGTTCTGGGTAAAACTCGCGTTCACACTCTGGTTCTGGGTAAAACTCGCGTTTACACTGGTTTCTGGGTAAAACTCGCGTTTACACTCTGGTTCTGGGTAAAACTCGCGTTTACACTCTGGTTCTGGGTAAAACTCGCGTTTACACTCTGGTTCTGGGTAAAACTCGCGTTCACACTCTGGTTCTGGGTAAAACTCGCGTTTACACTGGTTTCTGGGTAAAACTCGCGTTTACACTCTGGTTCTGGGTAAAACTCGCGTTCACACTCTGGTTCTGGGTAAAACTCGCGTTCACACTCTGGTTCTGGGTAAAACTCGCGTTCACACTCTGGTTCTGGATGAAACTCGCGTTTACACTCTGGTTCTGGGTGAAACTCGCGTTCACACTCTGGTTCTGGGTAAAACTCGCGTTTACACTCTGGTTCTGGGTGAAACTCGCGTTTACACTGGTTTCTGGGTAAAACTCGCGTTCACACTCTGGTTCTGGGTGAAACTCGCGTTTACACTCTGGTTCTGGGTGAAACTCGGACGGACGCGTCCCAGCGTTTATCTCTCTATCTGCTCTTACCTGTGTCTGATCCCCAGAGCCAGCCAGAGGAGGCAACACAATCCCACCACGACCCCCCAGATCAGAGCGATGCTGATCATCATGGCGACGAGGATGATGATGACGATGACGAAGGGTAGAGGACGGTCCACAGGTGGAGGTGAGCTGCTGATGCTCCACAACGCTGACACTGACAGGGAGATAAAGAGATGCTGGATTCCAGGAGAAGAATGTGCTGAACTTTTCCAGCAGGAGAACAAAGCAGCCCGTCAGCAGCAGCCTGTCAGCAGCAGCCTGTCAGCAGCTCTGACAACAGCCAGCCCTGCCCAGCTTTTATAGCCGCCTGTCTTTGGGGAGGACCCAGAGTGATCTCACCCTCAGCCAGGACTGGCTCATCCGTCACCTCTCCTCTGCAGAAACAAGTCTTTATTTCAGTTTCTCACCATGGAGCTGAAATCCTGGGAAATCATTCAAACCATCGTTCATATTACTATTTTTTATTTATTTCAAACATGCAAGGTAAACGTCAACAAAAAATGCACGAAAATGTACTTTAAAAAGGAAAAAAACAACCAACCAACCAACCAAAAAAAAGTTTAAAAGACTCATTTATACAATTATGAAGTCCAGAAGGAGCAAGATGAAGTAACTTATTTATTCATTTCTGTATTCCTGCTGCCTACACTGGTCATGATTTACTCTCCTACAGCTGTTGCATTAAATCAAATAAATAGCATTAAGATAATCCAAAACACAAGAAGATATATATGAATAATGAATAGATTTGTACATATCCCTGCATGCCCAGTATACTATATACCCACTTATGTATCCATATATACCTTCATACCCACATACAGAAGATACGGTCAGAGTTTTGGACACTTTTCATTTGGATTTAATGGCAAAGTGTCCAAACCAAAACTTTGAAATATATGTATATTAAAAATGATTAATTCAGTATGAATTGAATGATAAATACTTGAAATGTTTTTATGTGGCTTCATAGCAGTAACAAAAAACAAAAACAGTAGCAGTTGAGACGCATTTCCAGTAGAATTGAAGGGGGGAGGGTTATAGACTGGGATCTCTAGGAAAGCAGCTTCCATGCACACTGCATGTGCGTGTTTGGCCTTGACCGGAGTCCATGGTCAGTATTACCTGGACCGGTGTTTCCGATAGTGAACCTGGCGGGTAAACACATCCAAGGTCTCTCCTGCTGTTTGTGCCTGAACTGAATGAGGATGTTTGATCTGCTGAGACTTGCCTCCGGGACGGGTGGAGATGAAATCTGTTTTATCACAAATCAAAACAAACAAAAACTTTGAGCATAGTTTAAGAGTTCCAGAGCGGTGATGCATGGAAGTCTGAAAAGTACGACGAAAACATTCCAGTCTGGTTTTCCTCCGGGACGTCCCACCGCAAGGAACCAGCAGGAAAACTGCACCAGGTAACCATGACGACCCACATCAGCTGTCCGTGTTTTCTCCATCACCCAACGAAGGACAAAGGCGGTTCCAGGACCAGTGGTTCCAGGTCCAGTGTGGCTCAAGGTCCAGTGTGTTCCAGGACCAGTGTGGTTCCAGGACCAGTGTGGTTCAAGGTCCAGTGTGGTTCAAGGTCCAGTGTGGTTCAAGGTCCAGCGTGTTCCAGGACCAGTGTGGTTCCAGGTCCAGTGTGGTTCAAGGTCCAGTGTGTTCCAGGACCAGTGTGGTTCCAAGTCCAGTGTGGTTCCAAGTCCAGTTTGGTTCCAGGTCCAGTGTGGTTCCAGGACCAGTGTGGTTCCAGGTCCAGTGTGGTTCCAGGTCCAGTGTGGTTCCAGGACCGGCGGTTCCAGGTCCAGTGTGGTTCAAGGTCCAGTGTGTTCCAGGACCAGTGTGGTTCCAGGTCCAGTGTGGTTCCAGGTCCAGTGTGGTTCAAGGACCAGTGTGTTCCAGGTCCAGTGTGGTTCCAGGTCCAGTGTGGTTCCAGGACCAGTGTGGTTCCAGGTCCAGTGTGGTTCCAGGACCAGTGTGTTCCAGGACCAGTGTTGTTCCAGGACCAGTGTGGTTCAAGGTCCAGTGTGTTCCAGGACCAGTGCGGTTCCAGGACCGGTGGTTCCAGGACCAGTGCGGTTCCAGGACCGGTGGTTCCAGGTCCAGTGTGGTTCAAGGTCCAGTGTGGTTCCAGGTCCAGTGTGTTCCAGGACCAGTGTGTTCCAGGACCAGTGTGGTTCCAGGACCAGTGTGGTTCCAGGTCCAGTGTTGTTCCAGGTCAAGTGCGGTTCCAGGTCCAGTGTGGTTCCAGGACCAGTGCGGTTCCAGGTCCAGTGTGGTTCCAGGACCAGTGTGGTTCCAGGTCCAGTGTGGTTACAGGTCCAGTGTGTTCCAGGTCCAGCGTAGTTCCAGAACCGGTGTGGTTCCAGGACCAGTGTGGTTCCAGGTCCAGTGCGGTTCCAGGTCCAGTGTGGTTCCAGGTCCAGTGTGGTTCAAGGTCCAGTTTGTTCCAGGTCCAGTGTGGTTCCAGGACCAGTGTGGTTCCAGGTCCACTGTGGTTCCAGGTCCAGTGTGGTTCCAGGACCAGTGTGTTCCAGGACCAGTGTGGTTCCAGGTCCAGTGTGGTTCCAGGACCGGCGGTTCCAGGTCCAGTGTGGTTCAAGGTCCAGTGTGTTCCAGGTCCAGTGTGGTTCCAGGTCCAGTGTGTTCCAGGACCAGTGTGGTTCTAGGACCAGTGTGGTTCCAGGTCCAGTGTGTTCCAGGACCAGTGTGTTCCAGGACCAGTGTGGTTCCAGGTCCAGTGTGGTTCCAGGTCCAGTGTGGTTCAAGGTCTAGTGTGGTTCCAGGTCCAGTGTGGTTCCAGGTCCAGTGTGGTTCCAGGACCGGCGGTTCCAGGTCCAGTGTGGTTCAAGGTCCAGTGTGTTCCAGGACCAGTGTGGTTCCAGGTCCAGTGTGGTTCCAGGTCCAGTGTGGTTCCAGGACCAGTGTGTTCCAGGTCCAGTGTGGTTCCAGGTCCAGTGTGGTTCCAGGACCAGTGTGGTTCCAGGTCCAGTGTGGTTCCAGGACCAGTGTGTTCCAGGACCAGTGTTGTTCCAGGACCAGTGTGGTTCAAGGTCCAGTGTGTTCCAGGACCAGTGCGGTTCCAGGACCGGTGGTTCCAGGACCAGTGCGGTTCCAGGACCGGTGGTTCCAGGTCCGGGGTGGTTACAGGTCCAGTGTGGTTCCAGGTCCAGTGTGTTCCAGGACCAGTGTGTTCCAGGACCAGTGTGGTTCCAGGACCAGTGTGGTTCCATGTCCAGTGTTGTTCCAGGTCAAGTGCGGTTCCAGGTCCAGTGTGTTCCAGGACCAGTGCGGTTCCAGGTCCAGTGTGGTTCCAGGACAAGTGTGGTTCCAGGTCCAGTGTGGTTACAGGTCCAGTGTGTTCCAGGTCCAGTGAGGTTCCAGGTCCAGTGTGGTTCCAGGACCAGTGTGGTTCCAGGTCCAGTGTGGTTCCAGGACCAGTGTGTTCCAGGACCAGTGTTGTTCCAGGACCAGTGTGGTTCAAGGTCCAGTGTGGTTCAAGGTCCAGCGTGTTCCAGGACCAGTGTGGTTCCAGGTCCAGTGTGGTTCAAGGTCCAGTGTGTTCCAGGACCAGTGTGGTTCCAAGTCCAGTGTGGTTCCAAGTCCAGTTTGGTTCCAGGTCCAGTGTGGTTCCAGGTCCAGTGTGTTTCAGGTCCAGTGTGGTTCCAGGTCCAGTGTGGTTCCAGGACTGGCGGTTCCAGGTCCAGTGTGGTTCAAGGTCCAGTGTGTTCCAGGACCAGTGTGGTTCCAGGTCCAGTGTGGTTCCAGGTCCAGTGTGGTTCCAGGACCAGTGTGTTCCAGGTCCAGTGTGGTTCCAGGTCCAGTGTGGTTCCAGGACCAGTGTGGTTCCAGGTCCAGTGTGGTTCCAGGACCAGTGTGTTCCAGGACCAGTGTTGTTCCAGGACCAGTGTGGTTCAAGGTCCAGTGTGTTCCAGGACCAGTGCGGTTCCAGGACCGGTGGTTCCAGGACCAGTGTGGTTCCAGGACCGGTGGTTCCAGGTCCAGTGTGGTTCAAGGTCCAGTGTGGTTCCAGGTCCAGTGTGTTCCAGGACCAGTGTGTTCCAGGACCAGTGTGGTTCCAGGACCAGTGTGGTTCCAGGTCCAGTGTTGTTCCAGGTCAAGTGCGGTTCCAGGTCCAGTGTGGTTCCAGGACCAGTGTGGTTCCAGGTCCAGTGTGGTTCCAGGACCAGTGTGGTTCCAGGTCCAGTGTGGTTACAGGTCCAGTGTGTTCCAGGTCCAGCGTAGTTCCAGAACCGGTGTGGTTCCAGGACCAGTGTGGTTCCAGGTCCAGTGCGGTTCCAGGTCCAGTGTGGTTCCAGGTCCAGTGTGGTTCAAGGTCCAGTTTGTTCCAGGTCCAGTGTGGTTCCAGGACCAGTGTGGTTCCAGGTCCACTGTGGTTCCAGGTCCAGTGTGGTTCCAGGACCAGTGTGTTCCAGGACCAGTGTGGTTCCAGGTCCAGTGTGGTTCCAGGACCGGCGGTTCCAGGTCCAGTGTGGTTCAAGGTCCAGTGTGTTCCAGGTCCAGTGTGGTTCCAGGTCCAGTGTGTTCCAGGACCAGTGTGGTTCTAGGACCAGTGTGGTTCCAGGTCCAGTGTGTTCCAGGACCAGTGTGTTCCAGGACCAGTGTGGTTCCAGGTCCAGTGTGGTTCCAGGTCCAGTGTGGTTCAAGGTCCAGTGTGGTTCCAGGTCCAGTGTGGTTCCAGGTCCAGTGTGGTTCCAGGACCGGCGGTTCCAGGTCCAGTGTGGTTCAAGGTCCAGTGTGTTCCAGGACCAGTGTGGTTCCAGGTCCAGTGTGGTTCCAGGTCCAGTGTGGTTCCAGGACCAGTGTTTTCCAGGTCCAGTGTGGTTCCAGGTCCAGTGTGGTTCCAGGACCAGTGTGGTTCCAGGTCCAGTGTGGTTCCAGGACCAGTGTGTTCCAGGACCAGTGTTGTTCCAGGACCAGTGTGGTTCAAGGTCCAGTGTGTTCCAGGACCAGTGCGGTTCCAGGACCGGTGGTTCCAGGACCAGTGCGGTTCCAGGACCGGTGGTTCCAGGTCCAGGGTGGTTACAGGTCCAGTGTGGTTCCAGGTCCAGTGTGTTCCAGGACCAGTGTGTTCCAGGACCAGTGTGGTTCCAGGACCAGTGTGGTTCCATGTCCAGTGTTGTTCCAGGTCAAGTGCGGTTCCAGGTCCAGTGTGTTCCAGGACCAGTGCGGTTCCAGGTCCAGTGTGGTTCCAGGACAAGTGTGGTTCCAGGTCCAGTGTGGTTACAGGTCCAGTGTGTTCCAGGTCCAGCGTGGTTCCAGAACCGATGTGGTTCCAGGACCAGTGTGGTTCCAGGTCCAGTGTGGTTCCAGGTCCGCTGTGGTTCCAGGACCAGCGTGGTTCCAGGTCCAGTGTGTTCCAGGACCAGTGTGGTTCAAGGACCAGTGCGGTTCCAGGACCAGTGCGGTTCCAGGACCAGTGCGGTTCCAGGTCCAGTGTGTTTCAGGACCAGTGTGGTTCCAGGTCCAGTGTGGTTCCAGGACCAGTGTGGTTCCAGGACCAGTGTGTTCCAGGACCAGTGTGGTTCCAGGTCCAGTGTGGTTCCAGGTCCAGTGTGTTCCAGAACCAGTGGGTTCCAGGACCAGTGTGGTTCCAGGACCAGTGTGTTCCAGGACCAGTGTGGTTCCAGGACCAGTGTGGTTCCAGGTCGAGCGTGGTTCCAGGTCCAGTGTGTTCCAGGACCAGTGTGGTTCCAGGACCAGTGTGGTTCCAGGTCCAGTGTGTTCCACGACCAGTGTGGTTCCAGGACCAGTGTGTTCCAGGACCAGTGTGGTTCCTCGACCAGTGTGGTTCCAGGACCAGTGTGGTTCCAGGACCAGTGTGTTCCAGGACCAGTGTGGTTCCAGGTCCAGTGTGGTTCCAGGTCCAGTGTGGTTCCAGGTCCAGTGTTTCCAGGACCAGTGTGTTCCAGGACCAGTGTGGTTCCAGGACCAGTGTGGTTCCAGGTCCAGTGTGGTTCCAGGACCAATGTGGTTCCAGGACCAGTGAGGTTCCAGGACCAGTGTGGTTCCAGGTCCAGTGTGGTTCCAGGTCCAGTGTGGTTCCAGGACCAGTGTGGTTCCAGGACCAGTGTGGTTCCAAGTCCAGTGTGGTTCCAGTTCCAGTGTGGTTCCAAGTCCAGAGTGGTTCCAGGACCAGTGTTGTTCCAGGTCCAGTGTGGTTCCAGGATCAGTGTGGTTCCAGGTCCAGTGTTGTTCCAGGACCAGTGTGGTTCCAAGTCCAGTGTGGTTCCAAGTCCAGTGTGGTTCCAGGACCAGTGTGGTTCCAGGTCCAGTGTGGTTCCAGGACCAGTGTGGTTCCAGGACCAGTGTGGTTCCAGGACCAGTGTGTTCCAGGACCAGTGTGGTTCCAGGTCCAGTGTGGTTCCAGGTCCAGTGTGTTCCAGAACCAGTGTGGTTCCAGGACCAGTGTGGTTCCAGGACCAGTGTGTTCCAGGACCAGTGTGGTTCCAGGACCAGTGTGGTTCCAGGTCCAGCGTGGTTCCAGGTCCAGTGTGTTCCAGGACCAGCGTGGTTCCACGACCAGTTTGGTTCCAGGACCAGTGTGTTCCAGGACCAGTGTGGTTCCTCGACCAGTGTGGTTCCAGGACCAGTGTGGTTCCAGGACCAGTGTGGTTCCAGGACCAGTGTGGTTTCAGGTCCAGTGTGGTTCCAGGTCCAGTGTTTCCAGGACCAGTGTGTTCCAGGACCAGTGTGGTTCCAGGACCAGTGTGGTTCCAGGTCCAGTGTGGTTCCAGGACCAATGTGGTTCCAGGACCAGTGAGGTTCCAGGACCAGTGTGGTTCCAGGTCCAGTGTGGTTCCAGGTCCAGTGTGGTTCCAGGACCAGTGTGGTTCCAAGTCCAGTGTGGTTCCAAGTCCAGTGTGGTTCCAGGACCAGTGTGGTTCCAGGTCCAGTGTGGTTCCAGGATCAGTGTGGTTCCAGGTCCAGTGTGGTTCCAGGATCAGTGTGGTTCCAGGTCCAGTGTGGTTCCAGGACCAGTGTGGTTCCAGGACCAGTGTGGTTCCAAGTCCAGTGTGGTTCCAAGTCCAGTTTGGTTCCAGGACCAGTGTGGTTCCAGGTCCAGTGTGGTTCCAGGACCAGTGTGGTTCCAGTTCCAGTGTGTTCCAGATCCAGACATGCATCCCCCAAAGGGCGGCAAAAGGTGGCCCCAGGCGGATCCCCCCACGGTCTGGGAGCCCAGGCCCCAGCGGACCAAGACCAGCAGCTGCCGACCAAGACCAGCAGCACCTGACACCAGGGCGCCACCACCGCTACCACCCCCTACCCCACCACCACGCTCACACACACACTCCCCACACACATACCCCAACACCCACATGCACTCCCCCCCACACACATGAACCCACCCACTCCGCTTTCCGACCTTACATACCCACACTCACTCCTCCCTCTATCGTCCACACATACCCCCACCTCCTGATACCCTCTAACACACACATGCACTCCCCCCACATAACTGCACCAACCCCTCCCTTCACCCAACACATACACCCCCACCTCCCTATACCCCCAATACCCCATACAATCCCCCCCCTACATGTCCAGCCCCACCCATTCCTGACCTATCACACTCCCGCCCTTCCTTCCTTCAGCCCCTCACGACCATCCCTACTAGACACTCACGAGCATGCCACTCCTTCCTCCATCCCCCCTTTCCTCCAACCACTTACCCACATCTCCTCCCTCTTCCAGCCCAAGTTCCTCCCTCCCACATTTCCTCTTTCTTCACTCTTTCATTCTCACATACCCACCTCACTCTTGCCCTTACCCCCGTGCCTCCTGGATGGTAGCCCGGGCTGGGGAAGGAGCCGCGAGCTCCAAGCCCCCAACACGTTCCTCCCCACCCCACCCACTCTTCATCCCCCACCCCCGGACGCAGCAGGCCAGGCATCCCCCGAGCCAGCAGATCCCCCGCAATGCAGCCAGCCTTAACCACTAGCGCGTGAAGCAACCACTACTACCCCTCTCCCCAGTAGTACCCGGGAGACCGGGTAGAAAAGGACCCTGCCCCCCCCCCCCCCCCCCCGCTCATGACTATGTGTATGATGTGTGTTGTTTGCAGTTAAAATTGAGAGGTAGTACCAAGTCATGTCGGGAGTGGGGCGGGGGTCAAACCATTGGGGGGGGGTGGTCTGTATTTTTGTTAAGAGATTTATAGGATGTAAAAAAGCACATACACATACAGTTAAAACATATAAATATATATAAATCTCAAATTTTAGACGTGCTGGGGTTTAATTGGGGCTTAGGGGCCCCCGGCTAAAATGGCCTCCAAAACTGTAAAACCTGATTGGTAAAAGCTTCTGAGCTTTTATGACATCCGTCTTATTTATTGCTTCCTTTGAGGTCTTCATCTCAGATCTGAAAGACATCAGACTTTAAGGATTAAGAACCGTCATTTCTCTATAATTGATCTCGTTCAGGCTCGGGGAGACGCAGCCTGGTCTACCAGGACAGGGTCACGGATGTCAGCACGTGGAGAACCCGTGCATGCAGCAGGAAAGAACCAGCAACCTTCCCGCTGCTGCAGGACAACAACAATGTCCTGTACAATGGATGAGGAACTGCTGAGGAATCCAGCTTTGTCCCTCTGCTGGATTCGATTAACTGGGTCATTCTAGCTGCTTCATTTTCTTTTTCTTAAAGCAGTTGTGTTTCCTGCACCATCATGTGGACTGAAGTCACAGAGTCTGAGTCACCGCCACAGATGGACATTCAGAGGAAACCACTGATCTGCTGGCTGCACCAAGGACTCCAAATAGGGTGGGTAGCTACTCTGAACTGCTGTTCAGTTTATAGGTCCAGACATCAAGACCTGTTTAGTAAAACCTAAACAGGTCTTTTAACTACACGTTAAATACGCTTTTGGTTTGTTTATCTACCATCTGTTTGACAGGACGGTTAGGAGAACGGGAGCCCCAGGTTCTCAGCAGCTTCATCATGTCCAGGTTGTCTCCTGCTCATCCTCTTATTTCCCAGCAGCATGATGGTCTGACTGCCAGCTGCTGCTCAACAAACTTACTTTGCCAAGAGGAACTTTATGGATATAAAGAGATGAAGCTTTGTGGACATGTCTCTACATGATATTCAAATATTCTTCATTTTTTTCATGAACAAAACAAGGTTTTGGAGGACTGAAACTGCCAAAATACAAATAAAAATAACCAGAATGAGAAGACCACCATCTGAAGACCCAAAAGTGGTATTTAAAATAAATAAGAAATGATATAATTAACTCATAAAACTAAATAATAATAGGTGAAAATATACAAATCAGTCCACAATGACAACAACAACAACAACAATAATAATAATAATAATCAGGGATGTCCCAATGCCACTTTTTTTCAGACCAAATCCAAGTATGAGCAGGCTACTAGCATTTGAGTACTTGCCGATACCGAGTACCAATCTGAGTACTTAATTAATGGGGATAAGTGAAGTGGAAGGTGTTTTTTTTTTTCTCTTTTTTGGGGTTTGGTTATTTGTTTAAATAAAGAGCAGCATCTCTGCAGCTCAGGGGGGTGTTCCACGAAGCTGGATTAAGGGGAAGCCTGGCTTATCTCCATTAGTCTGGTTATTTAAGAGAGTTATGTTCCATCAACGTGGCTTACCGGCACACCCGCTGGTAACCATGGTAACTGATGCTCCAGAGCTAGCCTGGTCCAGAGCAGGCTAACGTTCAAACTTAGCTTAGCTGTGTCCAAGGAATGTCTGACGGGCTGAAACAGACTCCCGAAAGAAAGTTCCACGTACAGTAGTAGTATCCCGCATTCCAGTCGCTCATGTCTTGTATTTAAAAAGTGATTTAAAAAAAGTGATTGTGTCACAACTTTAACTGTCTCGAAAAATCAATTAAAAAATTAAGCAGTCAGTGTAAGGAAACAAAACTAAACAAGTACTGAACATAAAATGAGAATCAAATGAAAAAGACTTTGGTATTCATTAGACTAATTAATAGCCCACCTTTAGGCTGTCGCATCTCACTCCCACATTCCACAAACACCCTCTAAAAAGAGGATACGTGCTGCAAATGACATCAAAGACTTATTTACATTCATCTACAGTAACTTCATTATTTTGGTTTGGCGATAAAATCTTTTTTTTTTTTTTTTTAAAAAAAACACTCTAATCTGACATAAATTTGTACTTTCACTCAAAGTAAATTAATTAAGTTGTTTCAGCTTCAGAGTGCATGAACGACAGAGGGGGCGGGGCTATTTTCATATCTGAACCACAAAGGCTCATGGGAAAAGCAAATTCAACAGGAAATGACCCTTTTAAGATTATCCTATAAATGTGAGTTACGTTCTTTACTGCCTTTCTTGTGTTCACATTCAGAGAGTTGTTGAGAAGTTCTGTCCAGTTTGGACGTTAAAGTTTCACCAAGAGTGTGAAGGACAGAACAAGGAGATAAACTCAGGACCATATCCAATAAAAACTCATGCCACAAAAGATGAAACTAACATCTCCTGCCTAAAACATGTGATGCTCTACCATCTCAGCTTTTATATTTCCTTTGTAAGAAAAACTTTAAATGAGCTAGTATGTGTAAAGAGTGAAAAAATAAAGCAGCAAAGTAAGTTGTCCAAAATCGCAGTATCAAACGAATAGAACCCATTTACTTCTTTTAATTAAGTTTACACAAATATAAATTTCCAATTTTCAATGACTAAAAAAATTAGTTGGACTGAATAAAAATTATATATATATATATATATATATATATATATATATATATACATATAAATGTATATAGCCTACATATTATTCACTTTCATCTCAACAGGAGCAATCCTAACGGTCAGAAGTGTACCTGGCAATAGATTAAAATAAAAAGTATTTCAGAGCGGTAAGCTGTAGCCTTTGAAGGAATGCAGTTATGCATAAAATGTGATAAGCTGCAACACATTTTGCAGTTTAAAAGGATTCCTCCTGCTGAGATGAAAGTGAATAATATGTAGGCTAGATCACACACAAGTCATAAAGTATAATGTACATTAATTATATTAGGTTAAATGGTAACCGGACGGTGCTGATCGCTCAGTTAACTGAGCAAGGCCGGTATATTTGTGCAGTACAGAGACTATTCAGTTTGCTTAGTTGAAATTATGACACATAAAGGAGACAATAAACACATGGACAGTGAAATAAACACTAAACTGACAGTAGTATGAAACGCGTTTAACGTACGCATTTAGTCTGTCGGTAATTTTTTGCCGTTTCCCTGCTTTATTTATCACAGAGTGAAACTTTCAGATGAATCCCTCATATCCTGTAGTTCCATTAGCAGTGTTTGCTCTGCAGCTGAGAAGATGACGGCTCTTGTCTCGCTCTCTTTCATAATCGGATCCTTTTTTCCAAACTCTACTCGCCAGGGCTTCCTACGTTCCTCAGACTTTCACACATAGCCAGGCTGTATAAGCCTCGCTTGAATTAGATGCAGCTGAACTGAGTTTATGATGCTTAATTGAAAGATGGAGTTCATCCAAGCCAGGCTTTCCTGCTTCAGCCTGGCTTTCTTTAGCTACGATCATGGAATACCCCCCAGGTGTGATGCGGCATGTTTGCTTGCTGTGGGCGATGGTTGTTGGACCCCCAGCCTCCGGAGCTCGTGTGTGGCTGGAGACGCCAGATCATGTCTGTGACGGCGCATCGCTGTGAAAGCAGCCTGCAGGCTTACTGGGCTCCATCAGTCCCTCTGAGATAAAACTGTATCGCGTAAGATAACGTTAAACAATCTTCTGACTTCCTCCTCTGATCAGGTCTGATTAACAGCTGCCCACCGACCGAGCTGCAGGTGCTGTGTTCACAGCTGCAGCATCGCAGCGGGAGATGGGAAACAGTACACCCCATCACTTCTTGTGAAAAATGTACGATTTTAACTGGCCCGCAAAGCCCGAGACCCGGGACCCCATTTCTGTGCCACTTGTCCAGTTCAGGGTTGCTGGAGTCTATCCCAGCTGTTATCAGGTGAGAGGCAGGAACACCTGGACAGGTCTCCAGTCTGTGGCAGGACCAACACGGAGAGACAGACAACCATTCACACTCACATTCACTCCTAGGGGCAGTTTAGAGTGATCAGTTAACCTAACATCATAGCTACTTTCAGACCTGCATTGTGGGACATGAGCGGTAAAGTCCATCCGCTCTTTAAACGGACTCGTCTTTTCAAACATGCCGCTTCCTTGTGGACTTATTGCATCCCGGGCGCTTTCAGACATCAGGAAATGTTGCAGAAAAGTCAGGACAGCCCCCCCGCTCTCCCTTCAACTCTGCCCGGAACATTTTCTTGACGCAGATCACAGTTTATCCTCCTCTGTCTTCAGAGAGAGAGGAGATTCTCCTGGTTCCTCTGGGTGTTTCTGTCCTGTCAGAAGATGTGTCATGTCATGACTCGCTCTGATTGGTTGACATCCCACATCAAGACGCCAAAGTTCAGATTTTCCAACTCTGGCGTCTGCTGTCTAGACGCGCCTGCCACGCGTAACGCGCCGCATGAGTTTCAACACCTCCTGGAAGCACGTCGGCCATTGACTTTGCATGTAAACTTGACGCCGTGACGCCCAGTCACGTTTGGTGTGTACGCATCGTAAGTCTTTTTGGGAAGACCAGAGAGCAGGACAATACAGTCATCTAATCTACTGGAGATAAAAAATTTAAGATGGAGGTCTGTCTTAGAGGTCTGTCTAATAGAATCTGGTGGTCTACTGTATCGAATAAGATCCAGCAGCACCAAGACAGAGTTTCTGAAAGTCCATTAGACCTGAGGTCATTCCAAGTCTTAGTAATGTGGTTCGTCCTAAAACCAGACGAATTTTATTCTAAAATATTAGGTTCATTTAACATCTGTAATTGGATTTTTTCTTTTTAAACCTTTTTCGATAATTTTACTTAAAAACAGTAAATTGGCTACAGGCCTGTAGTTATCAAGGATGCTGGGATCTAAATGACTCTGCTGCAGGGTTTTCACCACCACTGCTGTTTCACTATGACTAAAAGCTCTGACTCAAGTCAGAAGATGTCTTTAAAAGCGATGTGGGAATGGGGTCTAAAAGGCAGGTTTTTGGCTTTAGCTGGGAGAAAACTCGACCAAGCACCTTCACATCAACCAGGACAAAACTCTGGTGTTTCCTCGGTTAAAGACGGTGCTTTAGGGATGTTAAAACCAATACAAAGCTCTAATAGCTTTATATAGACCAATCCGGCCAAACGCCACAACAACTAGACCGTCCGCCATTGCGGTGGGGGCGTTTCTGTCCATGTGTAACTAGAACAGATGAGAATCAGACCTTTTGTCTTCCCAACATGGAGGAAATGTGGAAGGACGTCACATTCCTGGTTGTTGGAACATCAGAGGAAACTTTAATGTGGTAATAAGTGAAGAAGAAGATCACGGACATTTATTTCATGAAGATTTCTGCTGTCTGGGACAAAAGTGGACGGTGCTGCTCAGTCCACTGATGTCAGCGTGTTCATATCGGGGAGGAATATCGGCCAATCAGAGCAGAGGAGGAATAACTTGCTGCCACGGTGGAGAAAACACTGGATTTAATCCCCAACAACAAAAACACGGTAAATTATGGTGAACACTCATTAATCTGACACTTTATTTCACGTATCCCGAAAATGAGGCACCGCATAACGTTCTCATGCTAGCTAATGCTAACAGAGACAGCTGTGGTTCATGCTAGCTAATGCTAACAGAGACAGCTGTGGTTCATGCTAGCTAATGCTAACAGAGACAGCTGTGGTTCATGCTAGCTAATGCTAACAGAGACGGCTGTGGTTCATGCTAGCTAATGCTAACAGAGACAGCTGTGGTTCATGCTAGCTAATGCTAACAGAGACAGCTGTGGTGTTGCTGAGAGTTAATGACTAATCTGGGAGATATTGTGAAATATCAGGTTATTGTCTCTGATCAGGGCAACGTTGGGACCAGAAAATAAAACCAGTTCAGTCAGAAACACAAACGGATCAGGAAGACGGTGTCCTGCAGCCTTTAGTTTCATCTGCAGGACATGTGAAGCTACGTGGTCTGTACAGTCCTGAAACAAAACCAAAAGCCAAATATGGGAGAAAATAGAAAAGGAACCACCTTTGAAAGAGTTTAGTTTTTAAACTTTGATAAGTAATCACAGATGTGCGCATTATTCCAGTGTGGCTTGTTATTAAAGCCAGTTTCTGGAGATGAAGAATAATTTACATTTATGATCCGATTTAAAAATAAATGAATAAATAAATGTCAGAATACTTCAGAGATCTCTGGATAACATACCTATAGGTTATCATGACTTTAGACGACTGTCCAAAGTTGGAAATCCAGAATTTCATGCTGTTTTCCATGTTGGCAGATACATTGGGACTCGTTACCCAGGCAACAGCGGCGCTGCAAGATGGCGCCACACAAAAAACGCTTGTCAGATTAGTCTATGCTGAAGTGGTCTGCGCTGGCCTGGAGGACTTTTTCAAATCTGTGTTTATATAAAGATCGACTGTCTAAAACAGAGTTTAGAGTTGCTCTTATTTTTTCTGCCCTGAGATCATAAAAGCGAAGAGTTCTGACCCGTTCGGGTTTGGCTGGTATTGTTGTCCAGAGTTCTGATGGCTGATTTCACTCTGCTGTAAAAATCCACAGATTTTACCGCGAAGGAGGATCTGGTGTACGACACGGCTGTCACCCAGGCCTCCTGCCGGGTCAAACAGATGATGCTAAAGAAGCAACAGTGGTGGTCTGATACAGCCAGGTCAGGAAAGGACCACCAGGTCCAGGGTGTGTCCCAGGGTGTGTGTGTGTCCCCCCCCCCCCCCCCCCCCCGTTGTGAGCAGGCTGACGTGTTGTTTAACGTCTGTACAGTTCAGGAGGTTTATAAACTTGCTTGTGTCGGGCTCAGAAGTGTCATGTTAGTTCATGTTAGTGTGTCTCATGACGTCCCCAAGTGCATACTGTAATTAGAATGTATGGTGGATAAGAGGTCTGAACATTCCTGAATAAAACAAGACGTAGCAAGACAAGACATAGACCGTGGTCCAGGCGGGTTTCTGAATGAATGCATCAAACGTAGAATGTTTATTTACTGTGACTGAAACAATCTCTTCACCTTTTCTACCTTCTGTGATGGAGAATAAAGTATCTAAATTATGTTGGGAAACGTTGGTGAGAATAACCGGGTCGGTGTGGTTATTCAAAATCAACGTTTAAAAGAGACATCTGCGGGGCTGGCTACAGTCTCTGCAGAGGGTGCTGAAGCTTACTGAGACTGCAGGACTTATAGCTGGAATCCTGAATGAATTTAGACGACTGGTGTCTATGATGAGTGCAGCCAAGTCTCCTCCAAGGATAAAAATACGAACGTGTTGTTGCATGAGGCCCATTGTCTGTCTCCTCTCAGAAGCAGTTAGATGAATTCCCCTCCCTCTGGCCCCCAGTGATTAGCTCCATCACCGTACCTTCCCAGTTCAGTGTCTTAGCAGGAAGTAATAAAACACCTTTGATAAGAAATAAATGAGAATGTTACCATTTTAGAGACATCACTATTCTATGTAAATGACTGGACGTCTTACTGGACTGGAAGTGCTCGGCAGAAATTTAGCGACTGCAGAATTAAACCAGAAATGTCTGTGAAACTTGTCTATACATGTATTTATTTCCAAATGTAACGACTTAACACATTTAAATAATTATTTAGTGCTGTATTTGTTCCGACGCTTTTTTCCCTCCATACTTCATGAGTCTGACTCAGATTCAGGTCTGTGAACATTTCCAGAAAAGCACACAGAGTCAAAATGGAATCAAAGATAATATTAAGGCTGTAAATTCCATCATGAGCCTGAATGTTAAAGTAATCCACTTTATCTTTGTGGTTATCTGTTTTCAGCACTGAATGAGATAAGATGTCTGAGAAATCTGTAAGAGACTGAGTAAAGTCCAGCCGGACGATACACTGTAGCTCGCAGACATTGATCCTCTAATTTCCACAAGTACAGGAAGGAATCGAACGGTCTGGGATTGGAATAAAACAGCTGCTGTGAATGTTTCCTTCCTTTCCTCTGATCCTCGATGGCCTTCAACACAGGCGCATCCTCGAAGGATTCTCTGACAAAGTTCTACTTAGCAAGCTTTTTATGTGTTTCACGGATCAAGCTTCAGTTAGCTTGATCACCTAATTGAATTCTTTTATCAATCATCAAATTTTATTTATACAGCACTTTTCATGCATAACATCTTTACAAAGTGCTTCACATATTAAAAACAACCCATTACATCAACAGTCCCTCAAGTTTGTCTCAAACAGCAGACATACACATAAACATACATACTTTCTCTCATATGCACACCGATTAAATCCCCCCACCCCCACCCAAGAACAGACTATCCCAAAGACGAGACATGTCTTGACACCCGGTGAAGGAACGATATTCTGGGGTCCATCCACATCAGGGTCCATCCCGTCTCACTGCCACAAAGGCCGCCGCCGCAGGCAGCCCCCCAGATCCGGGCAGACCAGGCCCACACTACAGCTATTAGGCTGCAGTGCTGGACCCGGACAGGGACACGGACCACGGCGACGGCCCCAAAGCTAAAGCAGGCATAGGCCCCGACATGGAGGACCCCATGAGGAAAACACTGGAGGGATTAAAAATACCTAAAATCAAATAAAATCTAAAATTAAATTAAATTAAAAAACTTAAACAGTAACAACAGATAAGACCAGTATACATAAAAGAATTCATCTAAGTCATATGCTTCGTTAAAAGAGGTCAGTGATCAAAACAGAATTATAAAAACCTTAAACGAGTTAATAAGATAAGTAAGTAAATAAATAAATAGATGAAGATGAAGGGTAAAAAGACTAACTTATAAAAGGAATAAAACCTACAGTAATTATAAGCTAAACCAAAAAGATAAGTCTTGAGCCCTTTCTTAAAAACATGGACAGTCTCTGCAGCCCTGAGGCCCTCAGGCAGGCTGTTCCAAAGGCGGGGTCCATAATGGCAAAATGATGCCTCACCATAGGATTTGGTCCGAACCTTGGGAGCAACCAGAAGGCCGGTACCTGAGGACCTCAGCCTGTTCCAAAGGCGGGGGCCATAATGGCAAAATGACGCCTCACCATAGGTTTTGGTCCGAACCTTGGGAGCAACCAGAAGGCCGGTACCTGAGGACCTCAGGCAGCCTGTTCCAAAGGCGGGGGCCATGATGGCAAAATGACGCCTCACCATAGGTTTTGGTCCGAACCTTGGGAGCAACCAGAAGGCCGGTACCTGAGGACCTCAGGCAGCCTGTTCCAAAGGCGGGGGCCATGATGGCAAAATGACGCCTCACCATAGGTTTTGGTCCGAACCTTGGGAGCAACCAGAAGGCCGGTACCTGAGGACCTCAGGGTCCGTGAGGGCTCATACCTTAAAACCAGGTCAGATAAATAAGAAGGCCCAAGACCATGAAGACATTTATAAACCACTAAAAGAAGCTTAAAATCAATCCTGAAACGCACGGGGAGCCAATGCAGTGATTTTAAGATTGGTGTAATGTGTTCCCGCCCTCTGGTCCTTGTCAGAACTCGTGCAGCTGAGTTCTGAGGTAGTTGTAAACTAGAAAGGCTCTTTTTAGGAAGACCAGAGAGCAGGGCATTACAGTAATCTATTCTACTGGAAATAAAAGCATCAGCACCTCCGTGCTGGCAAGAGAGAGAGATGGGCGGACTCTGGCGATGTTTTTAAGATGATAAAATTCTGTCTGTGATATTTCTGATGTGTGGAATAAAATTCAGCTCAGAGTCAATAAGAACACCCAGATTTCTCACACGCTGAGAAGGATTAAAATTCTACAGTTAGCATGAAATGATCTCTCTCTTGTCTTCAGGACCGATGATTAAAACTTCAGTCTTGTCCTGGGTGAGCTGTAAGAAGTTCTCTGCCATCCATGACTTTATATCTAAAATCCAGTTTAAAAGGGTTTTAACTGGCTCCAGGTCATCAGGAGACACGGCGATGTAAAGCTGGGTATCATCAGCATAGCTGTGAAAGTCAATGCCGTGTCTCCTGATGACGTCCCCAAGTGGTAACATGTAAAGATTAAAAAGTATTGGGCCTAAAATTGATCCTTGGGGAACCCCACATTTTATCTTATGGGTCCCTGAAGAGCAAGTGTCCAAACTTACAAAAAACTGTCGATCTGTGAGATAGGAGTAAAACCATTTTAAAACAGTACCTGAGAGGCCCACTAAACTTCTCAATCTGTCTACTAAAATCTGGTGATCTTCTGTATCAAATGCTGCACTTAAATCCAGTAGCACCAGAACAGAAAGATGCTGTGCATCCAAATTACATCTCAAACCACTAACAATCTTTAAGAGGGTTGAAGATTGATCAGTACTGTGGTTTGTTCTAAAACCAGATTGACATTTTTCTGAAATATTGTTTCTATTCAAAAACTCATGTAACTGAATAAAAACAACTTTTTCTATCATTTTACTTAAAGGCCTCCTTCCACTGAAAACCCGTTTAACTTGCTCCTTCTGAAATACGGAGGGTTTCCCCTTGTTTACTTCCACATGCTGACTTGCTAGCGTTGTGTTCCCCCCAGTCGGCTGTGCTTCCTCATCACAGAAACAATACGAAGAAAAGAGAAAATCGGGAACAGCCTTGCCCTTCTACGTCACATTGCAAATAGCGTATCCCACGTGGGGTTTCTATCTGTCCATTGGAAGGCAGGTAACCCTCCACTACACACTAGAAGTGAAGACAGCACGACTGTAGCTTCGGAGTTGAGAAGCTAATTAGCTAACTGTTTGTTAGCATGGCGGAACAAACTTGTTTGCCGGCTCTATTTCCTGTCTGTAACGAAATAAGAGCGGAGGGCGGAGCTTCCTTCATACACTGACGGGAGCCAGCCAATCAGACGGAAATTCATGAGAAGGACCCGGAAAAGCTGCCGTTGGACCACAAGCCTCTCTTCTAGTATACAAATACAGCTGGATACAAAGATACCAGAAGGTTTTTTTAAACAGAAACGATGCAGAATGCATTCAATAATAATGGAGAACACAGAAATATTAATGAAATGACCACGGAAGTACAACTTTAAAAACGGTAAGTTGGATACTGGTCTGTAGTTATCAGGGGATGTTGGGGTCTAAACTACTCTCTTCTTCAGAAGGGGCCTCACCACCGCCGTTTTAAAGGCTGATGGGAAAACACCCGTCTGAAGAGAGCAGTTCACAATGTTTAAGAGCTCATGTTCAAGGTTGCCATAAAATGTCTGTAAAAGCGATGTGGGAATGGGATCGAAAAGGCAGGTTGTTGGGTTTAGCTGGGAGAAAGAGTTAAGTGGAAGGAAGAAGTGTGGAAGAAAACGGTGTAGAAGCCGGAGGGCTGACAGCAGCCTGGAGAAGATGGTCAGGAAAGGGCCTTTCAAAGGTGTGGAGGACTTCATAAGGAATGGACCTGTGAGCTTCATCAAGTCCAGCATCAATGCAGCCGTCTACCAGGACATTTTGGAGACCTTCATGCTAGCTTCAGTGGACCAGCTGTATGGGGATGCAGACTTCATCTTCCAGCAGGACTTGGCACCTGCACACACTGCCAAAACTACAAAATCCTGCTTCAACAACCATGGATCACCATGCTGGATTGGCCCGCAAACCCACCTGACCTGATCCCCATTGAAAACATGTGGGACATCGTCAGAGAAAGCTGAACGGGAAGAGAGCAAACGATAAAGAAGAGCTCAAGGCTGTGATGGAAGCATGTTGATCTTCCATAACAGCTGAGATATGCCACAAGCTGCTAGCATCCATGCCACGCCAGGTTAAAGCTGCTAGCATTCATGCCACGCCGGGTTAAAGCTGCTAGCATCCATGCCACGCTGGGTTAAAGCTGCTAGCATCCATGCCATGCCGGGTTAAAGCTGCTAGCATCCATGCCATGGCGGGTTAAAGCTGCTAGCATCCATGCCATGGCGGGTTAAAGCTGCTAGCATCCATGCCATGGCGAGTTAAAGTTGCTAGCATCCATGCCACGCCGGGTTAAAGCTGCTAGCATCCATGCCATGGCGGGTTAAAGCTGCTAGCATCCATGCCATGCCGGGTTAAAGCTGCTAGCATCCATGCCACGCCAGGTTAAAGCTGCTAGCATCCATGCCATGGCGGGTTAAGGAGTCATTCATGCAAAAGGACCAAGTACACATGCAAGATTTGACTTCAGGAGGACGGATATTTTTGTATTTAAAATTCATCTCTGATTGATATTATGCAGTATTCAAATTTTTTGAGTTTTTGAATTTGAGGTTTTCTTAAAGTTGTACTTCCATGGTCATTTCATGTGTTCTCCATTATTATTGAATGCATTCTGCATCGTTTCTGTTTAAAAAAACCTTCTGGTTGCTTTGTATCCAGCTGTATTTGTATACTAGAAGAGAGGCTTGTGGTCCAACGGCAGCTTTTCCAGGTCCTTCTCATGAATTTCCGTCTGATTGGCTGCCTCCCATCAATGTATGAAGGAAGCTCCGCCCTCCACTCTTATTTCGCTACAGACAGGAAATAGAGCCGACAAACAAGTTTGTTCCGCCATGCTAACAAACAGTTAGCTAATTAGCTTCTCAACTCCGAAGCTACAGTCGTGCTGTCTTCACTTCTAGTGTGTAGTGGAGGGTTACCTGCCTTCCAATGGACAGATAGAAACCCCACGTGGGATACGCTATTTGAAATGTGACGTAGAAGTGCGAGGCTGTTCCCGATTCGCTCTTTTCTTCGTATTGTTTCTCTGATGAGAAAGCACAGCCGACTGGGGGGAACGCAACGCTAGCAAGTCAGCATGTGTAAGTAAACAAGGGGAAACCCTCCGTATTTCAGAAGGAGCAAGTTAAACGGGTTTTCAGTGGAAGGAGGCCTTTAAGCTGCAACTTCTTATCAGACACATCCAAACAAATGGGGGGTGGGGGGGAACGTGTTGGGGGCTTGGAGCTCACGGCTCCTTCCCCGGCCCGAGCTACCACTCAGGAGGCACGAGGGCATGGGCAAGAGCGAGGTGGGTATGTGAGAATAATGAATGAGAGTGTGAAAGAGGAAATGTGGGAGGGAGGAACTTGGGCTGGAAGAGGGAGGAGATGTGGGTAAGTGGTTGGAGGAAAGGGGGGATGGAGGAAGGAGGGGCCTGCTCGTGAGTGTCTATTAGGGATGGTCGTGAGGGGCTGAAGGAAGGAAGGGCGGGAGTGTGATAGGTCAGAGGGATGGGCGGGGCTGGACATGTAAGGGGGGGACTGTATGGGGTATTGGGGGTATAGGGAGGTGGGGGCGTATGTGTGGGGGGGTAGGGAGGGGTTGGTGCAGTTATCTGGGGGGAGTGCATGTGTGTGTTAGAGGGTATGAGGAGGTGGGGGGTAGGTGTGGACGGTAGAGGGAGGAGAGTGTTGGGGGGTTGAGGGAGGAGTGAGTGTGGGTATGTAAGGTCGGAGAGTGGAGTGGGTGGGTGTATGTGTGTGTGGGGGGGAGTACATGGGGGTGTTGGGGTAGGTGTGTGGGGAGTGTGTGTGTGAGCGTGGTGGTGGGGTAGGGGGTGGTAGAGGTGGTGGCGCCCTGGTGTCAGGTGTGTGGGGCAGGGACATTGGGGTGGGGGGCTGGCCTGCCCTGGGGGGGTGTCGTCTGGGGGATCTGGTCCTCCTGGGTTTCAGTTGGGCCGCCCGGGTCGGGGGGGGGTGGCTGCTCCTGGGCGCTTGGGCCCTGGGCCCGGCGCTGTCTCTGCCCCCGGGGGCGCCTGGCGCCTGGTGGGGTCGGCAGCTGCTGGTCTTGGTCCGCTGGGGCCTGGGCCCCCAGACCGCGGGGGGCTCCGACGGGGGCCGCCTTTTGCCGCCCTTCGGGGGATGCATGTCCGTTCTTTGGGGGGGGCAGCTGGGATCTGGGCCTCTGGGTGGCTGCTGGGGGCCTGGGTCGTGAGCCTTGCGGGCTTCCTCCTCCTTGCAGAGACGAGGCTGCATCTGCATGACTGTATCACTATGGAGACCCTTTATTATGCATGTTGACACTGTGACACTGCTTCCAATTGCGATGACTAGGCTGTACTTTCTCTACTTCCCATCGTGCTGACTAGGTTGTACCTCTTCTCTGCGTAGTTCTGCGTGTGTTTGTATGATCTGAGGATATTTAAGCCACCTGCAGGTCCTCCTGTAGGGGATTGCTTGTTTTGTTTTCCAACAGAGACCTTGGGTTGTTTAGGGATTTCTGTACAGATACACCAGTGAACTGTGGAAGTGGATTCATGTTTTCTCTCCTCTCTCTCTTCCTCTTCCTTACTCCTTTCTCTCTGTTTCACTTTCTATCATTACCTCTGTTAACTTTCATTTCTCCTTGTCAGGCCCAGCAGTATGAAATGGAATGCTGTTATAGACAAATGTTTAAATAAAGAAATAAAATGAATAAACAGGATATCAAGTGGAGCCTTATGTTCATAAAGCTCCGCTTGGTAAAGCAAAACTGTTCAACAGAATAAAGCAGTCAGATTTCCATTCTGCTTGCTTCGATGCTGGACAGGACAAGTAAGAAGAAAAAAAAAAAAAAAAAAAAAGCATCCTCCTAGCATCCATGCCACGGCGGGTTAAGGAGTCATTCATGCAAAAGGACCAAGTACACATGCAAGATTTGAATTCAGGAGGAGCTTGAAATATATTGAATCACATATTATTTGTCTATACAATATGTAAATTGTACCTTTTAAGTTGAATTATAGAAAAATATGAACTTTTTCACAATATTCTAATCTTTTGGGTCGTACCTGTAGTTAATCCTCCTCAAGGTGGAAGCGGGGTCACATCGTTGATGATGCCGGGTACTGCGTCTGAATATCAATGTCTTTCATCAGGCCCCAAATTCCTGGCGGGGCCCCTGGTCACCACCATGATGCATCAGTCTAGCTGCAGAGCAAAATGCCTCCAATTTCAACTCTTACACAACACTGGTTCCAAAAAAAAAGTTATTTCTAAGTTTAAAATGTAAATAAAAACAGTTAATTCAATATTTTACAAATCTCATCACTCATATTTTATTCCAAGTAGAACATAAACAACACATCAGATTTTGGAACTGAGACAGTTCACTATTTCATAGACAATATGAGCTCATTCCAGGGTGATGCATGGTGTATAATCTTCTCTGCTTTTAACAACTGTCTGTAAATGTCTGCATACTCACCAACATTGGGTTGTAAAATACAGGGAGATTTCTTTCATTGCTGCATTGCCAAGAGTGGAATTTAAGGGATGCATTATAACCTTTCTTTAAAGCCGATAACCGATAAATTTGAGCTCCTATAGGCCATTAACTGATAACACACATACATACCTCATCATACTGAATCAACAATTCCAACTGTATGGGGTAGCTCGTGTCTGAAATAAGAAGTGAAAGTGTTTTGGGGGCAGTTTGGGGTCGCTCCTGTGAAGCAGCAGTTTTCTTTCCCAAATAACAATATCAGTGAAAAAAGCTGAAAACTGGGATTTTCAGCTTTTCCATGTCTGGTCTTCGAAATTCCAACTGGATAGCTAGTACAAGCTGTTGCAACCGCGACATATCCACACGGTGCACACGCACACACAGGCATGCATACAGCTGTACTTGAAAGTTTAGATACCCTCCCAAAGGCCCTCAACGGAACTTTTATCAGTTTCCTCAGTGATCAATGGCTAATCTTCATCATCTTCACCGTACCTGTACTGTAATTCCCTCCAGCCTGAGCCATCTTAACTCTGTCCCTTCCTCTCTTTCTTTTCCTCTCTTCCTCCAGTAATCCGACATGATGATGCGTTCAAACACCCGCTGTGTTCATGTCTGGTTCATGTGTGTTTGCTAGTACGTGATGCGTTCAAACACCCGCTGTGTTCATGTCTGGTTCATGTGTGTTTGCTAGTACGTGATGCGTTCAAACACCCGCTGTGTTCATGTCTGGTTCATGTGCGTTTGCTAGTACGTGATGCGTTCAAACACCTGCTGTGTTCATGTCTGGTTCATGTGCGGTTTGCTAGTATGTGATGCGTTCAAACACCCGCTGTGTTCATGTCTGGTTCATGTGTGTTTGCTAGTATGTGATGCGTTCAAACACCCGCTGTGTTCATGTCTGGTTCATGTGTGTTTGCTAGTACGTGATGCGTTCAAACACCTGCTGTGTTCATGTCTGGTTCATGTGCGTTTGCTAGTACGTGATGCGTTCAAACACCTGCTGTGTTCATGTCTGGTTCATGTGCGTTTGCTAGTACGTGATGCGTTCAAACACCCGCTGTGTTCATGTCTGGTTCATGTGTGTTTGCTAGTACGTGATGCGTTCAAACACCTGATGTGTTCATGTCTGGTTCATGTGCGTTTGCTAGCACGTGATGCGTTCAAACACCTGCTGTGTTCATGTCTGGTTCATGTGCGTTTGCTAGTATGTGATGCGTTCAAACACCCGCTGTGTTCATGTCTGGTTCATGTGTGTTTGCTAGTACGTGATGCGTTCAAACACCCGCTGTGTTCATGTCTGTTTCAAGTGCGTTTGCTAGTACGTGATGCGTTCAAACACCTGCTGTGTTCATGTCTGGTTCATGTGCGTTTGCTAGTACATGATGCGTTCAAACACCCGCTGTGTTCATGTCTGGTTCATGTGTGTTTGCTAGTACGTGATGCGTTCAAACACCTGATGTGTTCATGTCTGGTTCATGTGCGTTTGCTAGTACGTGATGCGTTCAAACACCTGCTGTGTTCATGTCTGGTCCATGTGCGTTTGCTAGTATGTGATGCGTTCAAACACCCGCTGTGTTCATGTCTGGTTCATGCGCGTTTGATAGTACGTGATGTCTTCAAACACCCGCTGTGTTCATGTCTGGTTCATGTGGGTTTGCTAGTACGTGATGCGTTCAAACACCCGCTGTGTTCATGTCTGGTTCATGTGGGTTTGCTAGTACGTGATGCGTTCAAACACCTTCTGTGTTCATGTCTGGTTCATGCGCGTTTGATAGTACGTGATGTCTTCAAACACCCGCTGTGTTCATGTCTGGTTCATGTGGGTTTGCTAGTACGTGATGCGTTCAAACACCCGCTGTGTTCATGTCTGGTTCATGTGGGTTTGCTAGTACGTGATGCGTTCAAACACCTTCTGTGTTCATGTCTGGTTCATGTGCGTTTGCTGGTACGTGATGCGTTCAAACACCCGCTGTGTTCATGTCTGGTTCATGTGCGTTTGCTAGTACGTGATGCGTTCAAACACCCGCTGTGTTCATGTCTGGTTCATGTGCGTTTGCTAGTACGTGATGCGTTCAAACACCTGCTGTGTTCATGTCTGGTTCATGTCCGTTTGCTGGTACGTGATGCGTTCAAACACCCGCTGTGTTCATGTCTGGTTCATGTGCGTTTGCTGGTACGTGATGCGTTCAAACACCCGCTGTGTTCATGTCTGGTTCATGTGGGTTTGCTAGTACGTGATGCGTTCAAACACCCGATGTGTTCATGTCTGGTTCAAGTGCGTTTGCTGGTACGTGATGCGTTCAAACACCCGCTGTGTTCATGTCTGGTTCATGTGCGTTTGCTAGTACGTGATGCGTTCAAACACCTGCTGTGTTCATGTCTGGTTCATGTGCGTTTGCTAGTACATGATGCGTTCAAACACCCGCTGTGTTCATGTCTGGTTCATGTGTGTTTGCTAGTACGTGATGCGTTCAAACACCTGATGTGTTCATGTCTGGTTCATGTGCGTTTGCTAGTACGTGATGCGTTCAAACACCTGCTGTGTTCATGTCTGGTTCATGTGCGTTTGCTAGTACGTGATGCGTTCAAACACCTGCTGTGTTCATGTCTGGTTCATGTGTGTTTGCTGGTACGGGATGCGTTCAAACACCCGCTGTGTTCATGTTTGGTTCATGTGCGTTTGCTAGTAAGTGATGTCTTCAAACACCCACTGTGTTCATGTCTGGTTCGTGTGCGTTTGCTAGTACGTGATGCGTTCAAACACCCGCTGTGTTCATGTCTGGTTCATGTGCGTTTGCTGGTACGTGATGCGTTCAAACACCCGCTGTGTTCATGTCTGGTTCATGTCCGTTTGCTGGTACGTGATGCGTCCAAACACCCGCTGTGTTCATGTCTGGTTCATGTGCGTTTGCTAGTACGTGATGCGTTCAAACACCCGCTGTGTTCATGTCTGGTTCATGTGTGTTTGCTAGTAGGTGATGCGTTCAAACACCCGCTGTGTTCATGTCTGGTTCATGTGCGTTTGCTAGTACGTGATGCATTCAAACACCCGCTGTGTTCATGTCTGGTTCATGTGGGTTTGCTAGTACGTGATGCGTTCAAACACCCGCTGTGTTCATGTCTGGTTCATGTGCGTTTGCTAGTACATGATGCGTTCAAACACCCGCTGTGTTCATGTCTGGTTTATGTCCTTTTGCTGGTACGTGACGCGTTCAAACACCCGCTGTGTTCATGTTTGGTTCATGTGCGTTTGCTAGTATGTGATGCGTTCAAACACCCGCTGTGTTCATGTTTGGTTCATGTGTGTTTGCTAGACTGTGATGTGTTCAAACACCTGCTGTGTTCATGTCTGGTTCATGTGCGTTTGCTAGTATGTGATGCGTTCAAACACCTGCTGTGTTCATGTCTGGTTCATGTGTGTTTGCTGGTACGTGATGCGTTCAAACACCCGCTGTGTTCATGTCTGGTTCATGTCCGTTTGCTGGTACGTGATGCGTTCAAACACCCGCTGTGTTCATGTCTGGTTCATGTGCGTTTGCTGGTACGTGATGCGTTCAAACACCTGCTGTGTTCATGTCTGGTTCATGTGTGTTTGCTAGTACGTGATGCGTTCAAACACCCGCTGTGTTCATGTCTGGTTCATGCGCGTTTGCTAGTACGTGATGCGTTCAAACACCTGCTGTGTTAATGTCTGGTTCATGTGTGTTTGCTGGTACGTGATGCGTTCAAACACCCGCTGTGTTCATGTCTGGTTCATGTGTGTTTGCTAGTACGTGATGTGTTCAAACACCTGCTGTGTTCATGTCTGGTTCATGTGCGTTTGCTGGTACGTGATGCGTTCAAACACCCGCTGTATTCATGTCTGGTTCATGTGTGTTTGCTGGTACGTGACCGGATTTTCAGTTGCTTATGTTTTTTAAGACGCACGTAAGAAGTTAGGCACGTCAGCAAATGCTAGCCTGCTAATGCTAGCTGCATAGTCTCTGTAACCTGTTGGAAAAATATAAATAAATGTTAGTTTCTGTATCTGGATAAAAATAGAAAAAGAACCTAACTGTTACGTACCTGAATATGAAAAAAAATGTTACAACAGTTAGAAATATTTTATGTATTTGATCCCAGAAGTCTTTTTCCATTTAACAGTGGTTTTTTGAAGGGAAAGAAATCCCATTTGCTCATAGATTTGACGCTCAATTGCTATAGACAAGTTTCACGGACATTTCCGTTTTACTTCCGCAGTTTATCAGTTTCTGCCAAGCGCTTCCAGTGGATAATATCTGCATTCATTTACACTGAATAGTGATGTCTCTAAAATGGTAACATTCTCATTTATTTCTTCTAAAAGAACATGTTTTATTACTTCCTCATCTGCTACGACACTGAACTGGGAGGATAATATGATGAAATGACCTGATGTTTCAACTAGTACTTTGTTGAGTCCTATGGTGATAAACAGGACTCACATAGACTTACATAGTGACGCAGTCGCTGTGTGTTGATAGCGACACACAAACGGCAGTTTAGTGTCCACGAAGGCAAATGTTCAACACCGAGCCGGAGTCTGGATGATTCCTGTCAGAAGGCGTGAGTGGAGGTTACGGTGGATACTTTTTTTTTTTTTTTTTTTGAGAGTTTGAGACAGCGGCTGCACCCGGTGGTGGGTCACGTAGCTGCGTAGCTGCACCCGGTGGTCGGTCACGGAGCTGCATGGCTGCACCCGGTGGTCGGTCACGTAGCTGCACGGCTGCACCCGGTGGTCGGTCACGTAGCTGCGTAGCTGCACCCGGTGGTCGGTCACGTAGCTGCACGGCTGCACCCGGTGCTCGGTCACGTAGCTGCGCGGCTGCACCCGGTGGTCGGTCACGTAGCTGCGTGGCTGCACCCGGTGGTCGGTCACGTAGCTGCACGGCTGCACCCGGTGGTCGGTCACGTAGCTGCGTGGCTGCACCCGGTGGTCGGTCACGTAGCTGCATGGCTGCACCCGGTGCTCGGTCACGTAGCTGCATGGCTGCACCCGGTGGTCGGTCACGTAGCTGCGCGGCTGCACCCGGTGGTCGGTCACGTAGCTGCGCAGCTGCACCCGGTGCTCGGTCACGGAGCTGCGCGGCTGCACCCGGTGGTCGGTCACGGAGCTGCGCGGCTGCACCCGGTGGTCAGTCACGTAGCTGCGCGGCTGCACCCGGTGGTCGGTCACGTAGCTGCGCGGCTGCACCCGGTGGTTGGTCACGTAGCTGCGCGGCTGCCGTCCTACGGTGAGTTCGCTCAGTTTGCAACGTTCATATTTAATTGTTTTCACAAGCTGCTGCAGCAACGTACGGCACAAAATGTCCAAGACGCTTTTTGGATTTAACAATATCCACTTTTCAGTCATCGAGTTTGGGAGCTCCTCCTATGTGTGTTGGTGATTTGCATATGTGGAACAGTGTAAATTATCCTGTAACCGTGGTTACCGGAAGCCCTCGGCAGAAACGAACAGACATGGCGGCTCCCATGGTTTCGGCCGTGAAACTTATCTATAGCAGAGACCAGCTCATGTTCTGCCCCCTATAGGAGCAAGTTGGTGAGATGTGCACAGATGCACGTGCAGAGACTGAGCAGAGCATGACGACAACAGAGAGGCAGAAGTCGGGGTGGAGAAAAGCTGGAGGAAATCTTCCTATCCTGAGGAACTGTTTGAACCTGAGCGTCTGGAGGACCACGGAGGAACCACTCTGGGACTTTACCTGTTAGATTCTTTTCTTTTCCCGGTGAGTGCTGCAAAGTACAACTAGTTAGCGGGTAGCTCCACAAGTTAGCATCTCCTCATGGTGAGATGCTCCCAAGTCGAAGCATGAGCTCACATGTTGTTTACGTTCTGATGAAAAGAAAAAAACTGTGCATGTGCGCGTGCATGTTCATGCGTGGAGAAAAGAGCGTGTGCCTGTTATTTTCATTGTACAAATGAAGAGACATTCAGTTGAGTGTCATTGGTTATGAAATTGTTTCATTCTTTTATATAGTGCAGTGTTGTTGCACTCAGGCACAGAATATTACAAGATTACATTATTTTACTTTCTTAATACAATGTGGGTATTTACTGTTTAACTGTGAGTGGTTTTATAATCATTAACATGTGGATTTTTTTATTTGTTTTCATGATTTTATTTGCTTTACAAGAAAAAAACTGTGAAACTAACATTTCATATGTTAACCCTGTAATGGAGCAGTTAATTTGTAATGAGTTAAAGTGAAAAGTTACATTACACACTGAAATTGATCATACTTGGAAAGATATAAACTGTACAGGTAAGAACAAGAAGTGAATGTTACACCCGTTCCTTTGATCTGACCAACTAGTAAAATGGACAAAGTGCACAGAATCCTGAGTAAGTTTAAAAGGGTAATTTATTACAAAAGTTCTTAAGACTAGTTAGGGAGGAAGAGTCCAAAAGTGCAGGTGTGCTTATTTTATCCAGACAGGGGGAAATCACTGGAGGAGGTTGGGTCCACACTCTAAATCATTTTGCTTGTGTGGCAGAGCTGTACGGCAGGCCAAGCGATGCTTGGGTAGATGTTGGTCAGAGAACCGTAACAACCGACGGACCCATAGGTTTCTCCTCCAAGGCAAAGCCAACAGGTCCCCCTTAAAACACACCTGGACACAGTTCACCAGCAACAGAGAGGGAAAGAGCATTTGTGTCAGCAGCTTAAGTAGAGTGGTGCTCCCCTGAGCTGATCGAACACACCTGATTCACCACACCCACACAATCACAGCAAACCACACAAAGAATAAAAAAGGTGCAGATACAGCTCTACCGGGTTACAAGTAGATTCAAGTAAGCCCTGTTGTGCTATGCAGGCTCAGTTTTTTTTTTTTATATATCCTGGATTCTCTCCTAGAAGGGAGATGGCGAGCCAACCGTGTGACTGTGATTTGGACTGAAAAGGATACTCTTACATCCATCGTCCTGTCGGAGTGGTAGGACTGAGAAAAACTCAGAGATTTAAAGGGACAACCCTGATTTTTCCTTTGTTGGGAAACAAGACATTTTATTTTATTTTTATTTTAAAGGGTGCTACCAATTTAAAAAGACTGCAATAGAAAAACAAACTGAAGGCTGGCCAAATTTGTAAAACTGTTATTTTTTCATGTGTTAATACACTTACAGCTTACTAAAACTTACCTGTGTGTGTTTCCTCTTACTCAATCGGTGTCTAACTTTTTTTTTTCTTCATCATCACTCCCTCTTACAAATCTAGAGCACTCTGGTCAAGTGTCACTTACCCGTCAGGTGGGTTACACAGTAAAACTTGGCGAGCCAGCCAGGAGGGAGAGATTTAATTATTGCATTTCCTTTCATAAAACGATTAAATTGACACCGTTTGAGTAATTGAGTGTATTAAGAGAGAAATTCATTTTGAAGTTGTGTTGATTCAATTCATTTTCAAGTTCATTGACTTCAGTTTTGTCTTGTTTAAAAATGGATATCATTGTGACAGAGTGTCAAGATCCCAAATGCTGTTTTAGGTAGCGGATTAACCAATACTGAGGTTGACAATGAGATTGTTGTCTTTCTTAAAGACACACAACGGAACTTTCAGCAGATTTCTAAGTGACACGCCCCCTATCGGCAGCTAAACTAGCATCCATCTTGTTCGTACCTGTACTGTAAGCTCACTCCAGCCAGTAAAAGACAGTCTTATCTTGACTCTTGCTCTGTCCCTTCCTCTGTTTCTTTTCCTCTCTTCCTCCGATGATGTTTCCTTGCGTTTCTTTACCGAATTCGACATGATGCGCATTCAAAACACCCGCGATGTTGATACCTGGTTTACATCCGGTTGCTAGTGAGTGACGCGGTGCTGCAACCAATAGTTGGCTGCAACGTCACGGTCGCGTCCCGAATGGGAATCTTACATAGTGCTGTTTCTGAGCCCCGGGACGGCTCTGGGCAGTGACGGCTCGAAAATGCGCAAAATGAATGTTGGTGTGACATCAAAACGAGTCAGAAACACAGATTTTTAAGGTCTAAAAGTTACGTTGTGTGTCTTTAAGCATTATGGGTCTTTCTCTAGAATAATCAACATACCTACCACAGATCCTGTAACTCAGGCAATTGTCGAGTTTGAATGTGGAAGTGCTGTAGAAGACCTTGAAGACACTGGCTTACCTTACCAAAGACCATGCGTTGCAAAACCTGAAGTTATCCATCATGTTCAGAGTCTTGCTAGTGCTTACACTAGTGATGCGGGTACCAGTGCGACAGAGACTTACCTTTCTGGGTTGAAGGATCTAGCTAAGATGAGCGGCAAGAACTTTGGTGATATCCTCCGTAAGGAGCTGGCTAGGATCTGAGATGAGTCAGACTGCTTCTAAACCCCACTCTGCCATTAAAGTAAGGGATCGTCTCTCTCTAGGAAGAGAAAGAACAAGCCCTTTCCATTTACCTCCAGATCAATTTCAGCATGCCAGAAGTGCAGCGTGTTGCAGTTGAACACATTGTCAAGAGCAGGGAAATTTCATCTTGCCTTCATTTTCCTTGTAAACTGAAACAGTTTTCCAGGCGACTTCCTCAGCCAACTTTGGAGGTTGACTACGACACGTGGTGCAACAGTGTAGAGTTCTGCTTGAACAATCCATCAGTCCCCGACTCCCAAGTGAGGAGTCGGGAAACTAAGGAAAATGTTGAAAGTCTTGCACCTCCAGCAGCAAACATGATCAATCATTAGGGCCTCAAGCCCCATCAAAAGAGTACTTGACCCTCCTTGATTCTGCTCATACAACTGTTGAAGATTGGGATGAGATTTTTGCACGATTCTTAAACAACAATCAAAATGCTGGGGAGAAGGCATCAGATAACCTGCAACGACTTCACACAGCATTAAGCCATGTGGTCGGTAAAGGGGGAATTTCTGCTCATGATGCTGACAAACAACTTCTCAAGCAGTTCTGCCGTGGCTGTTGGAATAGTCTTCTCATCACCAGTCTCCAGCTTGAGCAACTCAAGAGTAAGCCCCCATCATTTGCAGAGTTTCTTCTCTTACTGCGAACTGAAGAAGACAAACAGGCTAACAAAGCTAGCCGAATGAAACAGCACCTTGGTTTTACCAAGCCAAAAGTCATGTAAAATGTGTAGGCTGCACACATATCTTACACAGAGGATATTAGTGCACCGCAGGAAGCAGAACAAGCTTTTTTTAGCTATGAACAAAGATATCCAGAAGCAGATTGCTGATCTTCAGGTACAGGTCGCAAAACTCAGTGCATGCTGTACAGAGAAGCCCGGAAAAAAGAAAGCCACAGTGAGTACAAAACAGAAACAAAGGACCGGAGCTACCCAGCCGGAAGGACAGCTTCAGCAAATGACAGCCATGGTGAAACCAAAACCATGGTATTGTTTTAAATGTGGTGAGGATGGCCACATTGCATCCACATGCCCAATCCCACTCCTGTGCAGGTCAAGAAAGCAGAGCTCAGAGGGAAGCAGCGTGCTTGGGAAGCCCAGAATAGCTCACCTACCGCGCCCCAGTTAAACTAGAACCAGCTTCCATTGAGGGGAAAATGGAAGCCAAGCAACCACCATGTCCCCCATCTACAGGTGAACCGAATGCTGCAGTTTACTCCCACAGAGTCAGACAAAAAAGAATGTTGCCGAAACATCTTGTAGGTAGCAAATGTACAGCCAGTGTAAATGTAGGGGTGGACTGCAGTTGTTTGCTAGATACTGGGTCACAGGTCAGCACAGTGGTCGAGTCCTTCTCTCAGACCCATCAGCGATATCCTTGAAGTAGAAGGAGCGAATGGCCAACCCGTTTCTTATCTAGGTTATGTGGAGGTTGATCTCAAGTTCCCAAAAGCCCTCCTTGTGTCAGGACCAGAAATTTCAGCTTTGGCTTTAGTCGTTCCTGATCTTCGGTCAAATAGTGGTGTCCCATTGTTAATCGGCACTAACGCTTTAGACCCACTTTTTGATCAGTATTGTGATGAATCTTCAGTTGCCCATAGCTCACCTTGTCATGGCTACAGTCATGTTCTTTGTACACTGCAACTGAGGAGAAAACAAGCAACAAGTGGGAAGCTTGGTTTTGTCAAGCTCAGAGGGAGCAAGTGCTGCTTGAAGGCTGCATGTGTGTCAGTTCAGTCAACACAGAGAAATAAGGCCTGTTAGAGCAACCATCCAGATCCACTTTGCCAGGTGGGGTGTTTGTGGACTCTTGTCTCATTTCCATCTGCTGTCCCAACGGGGTTTAATGGGCTGATAATGACGTCCCGATGCAGGACTGCAGGTTGTTAAACTGGGCCGGTCAGACCAAAGCTGCGCCATCGTCGGCGCGCAGCTCCTGGAGTAAACGGAGAAACTCACCAAACTCAGAACATCTCTGAACAATCTGATGAATCCTCACACGGCACAGAAACGCTCAACGTCGTTGTCTGGCCTCGTGGAGCAAACGAAGCCAATCAGCTGCTCAGGTTCATCCGCCATTATACAGAGACAGACAAGGAAAACAACCGGGTTCATACACCCCCACACTCAGACGCATTTATGCTCAGCCATTCATGCTGCTTAATCAGAAGTAAGCTCATCAATGAAATCATAATTTTATTATATCATTTTGTCTACAGCATGTTTATGCTAGTTTGCGCGTGTTAAAACAGGCGCTATCTTCATAACACGCGCAATAATCCGCTGGAGTTGATTTACAAAGCAGGGCAAAAGGAGGTTTGCGCCTGTTAACGGCATAAACCGTTGCTGTAGATGAATATGCGATCTGGGCGTTTCTGCCAGAAGGTGCAAAATATTGGGAGGAGACGATGCAAACAACTCAGCTTAACACGCGCAATGTGATTTATTTAATTAAAGAACAATCAACATCACTGTTTAACACGGGTTATTCCAGACGGATGAATCACATCTGCAGCTCTAGGATAACGGTAGGCTAGTTAAAGCCAAAATTATGTCTTTGTATTTTCTTTTCTTTTTTGCCAATGACATATATTTAAATTGAGATCGACTCTTGCGCGCTCGTCCTCTCCAGAGCGCTGCTCCTGCTGCGGCTCTGCGGTTGCTTTCCTGCGTGAAGTTGGCCCCCACCCCACAGAAAACTCAGTGAAAAAAAACCTGTAACGTCGCACAAACAATTGATACCATTTTTTACTGCGTTTTGCGTGGGGTGGGGGGCAATTATGCAGGTCCCGCGCCTGGCATTGTGCCAAAGAAAGCGCGAAACAGACAAACACAACTGTGGAAAAACGGAGTTAACTGCTTTTCATCACTGTCGGGTACAAACCTCCTCTCTCCATTTTACATCATTAAAACTCTACTTCATGTGAGCTTCATTTGGTGAAAATATTCAAAAAGTAAATGAAGAGTTTATTTGCAAAAGCAATTAAATCCATTTTTTCTAAATTCCTTATATTTATCTTATATTCTTTTTTTTTATTTGCCTCATTATATCTCTGGAACTAACATCTCTATCAGGATGAATTTCATTTTGCGTTTACCACATGCTCTTCTGAACTTTCCATGGCGCAGCAATAGCAGCTAAATCCTCATTTAAATCCTGCTGTTTGCGCCTGTTACAGATTGCGTGTGTAATCTTTGTAGATCACCCACAAATGCTGAAGAGACAGCGCACGCTATTTATCTGCACGGCAAAGACATTAGCGGCCTTTATGTGGATTCTTTGTAAATCAGGGCCATTGAGTTTTTCTGTTTTCTTTTTTTTTTTTTTTTACAGAAAAGCTGCAGTATCAAGGCAAGTTTATTTGTATAGCACATTTCATGTACAGAACAATTCAAAGTGCTTTACATAAAACATTATAAGCAAAAGGGAGAAAAAAAGAATAAAAAATTAGAAGCATGATTTAAAATTAAAAACATTTAAAGGGACTTGAGGCAGGAATCTAAAAACAAACAAACATGCATGTCCATTTTTTTTCATAGGAATGGGCAATGAAGCGCTAAATACCAAAAATAACGTTTCCACCACGTTTCTCTCCGTTGCCTTGAACAGGCTGTGTGCTGCATAAAGCTGCAATTCGGTGTCTGAATTTCCCGCGCAATGTTAAGCACGTCAGTAAACGCTAGCTGGCTAATGCTAGCATGCTGTGAAGTGCCGGTGTTGTGCCCCACCGGCGACAAACAAACGTGTGTTTTATTATAAAGTTCGGCCCTTCACCGCGGCAAATCGATCGCTTTGATCCACTTCTTCCTTAGTATCATTTCAGTCTGGAATGAAAACTTAAGTATGTTTGGAGTTTATCCGATTTAAACAGTATAACAGAGCAGGAACGGCTGTTGTTAACATGGCCCGGAAGAGGAAGTGTCAAAATACCGGGAAGTTCCGGTAAGCGTGATAATCCCCAAATGTCTTTTTTATTATTTATTTAATTTTGTTACTACTTTTATGAGTTAATTATTGATGGTTTAGACAGGACATGTAAGTACTTATAGTGTTACATAATGGCAGTACCACATTGCCCTTTCTGGCACGGTGTTTTTATGTTTTTATTGTTCGTGTACTGAGCATATGTGCACTGTGGCTGCAGCATGGGCGAATGACGCAATGCAAATTTCTCTCTGACAGACAATAATGTTAATCTTGAATCATGACTCTTGATGTGTGCTTTTCATGCAGAAGATCACCAGCATCCAGACCGGGTCCCATGCACACGCAGATTCCTTCTGATTCTCTCCATCTTCTGATGATATTCTGCACTGTCGATGGAGGATCTCCAAAGTCTTCTGAGTTTTTTAAGAACATCAGATTTACAATCAGCTGATGTTTTCCATGAGTTGGTAAAATGTCTCACAGTCAACATCTGGTATTTGTTTAGATTCTGTTGTGAACTGCTTTCCTTTCCATCTTCACAGAGGCCTAGCTGCTGTGGAGATGGGCTTGTAGACGAAACACAGTCATGTTGTTGCATCTTTAGAACTGAACCCACAGTTGCAGTGAATTCTGAGAAGCAGAGGTCTGTAAATATGACAAAGGTCAGTCATGTTACCCAACGTACACTGTAGTTAAACAAAGATCTCTCAGGGTTCCTGTTTCATAATGAGCTGTGCTCAGTGTCACCGATGAGCTGGTGATGCACGAGGGTGTCACAAGTAAAAGAAAGGAGACATCAGATGTTCATGTGTCTGCTTTGAAAAGTTAACCTGATCTTTTATTTAATGATAAAGCAGTTAAATGACCCCGTTTAGGAAACTAGCAGCTGTAGTAGTAAAGCTGATATGAGCTGCAGTCTTCCTCTCTGCTGATACAGTTATGCTTTGTCCTTGACGGGTGTAATTATGTGCGCCAAGGTCAAGGTTTCTGGAATTAGTACTTTTGAATAAGTCGTCAGTTTTTATCTGATAATCGTACAGCAGTCAGACCTTTGCACCCTCGTTAGTTAACCTCTGCATATGGGCCCTCATAAATGACTTAGCGCAGTCATCCACAAGCAGAAACGTCACAGGAAGCCTGCTGGAGGTGTGCTGCATCTACTTTCCCAGTTAGATCTGGTTCAGCATTAAAACATGGCTGTTTGAAGCCCTGTTGTGATGTAAACTGTACAGATGCAGTTTCGTCCGCTTGTATCAGATGACAGGACAAGGAGCTGCTTTTGTTTTGGTTTAAAGCTTCTGCAGGTGTTTTTGTGTGAATGTGAAGACTTTTGGGATGAGAATGCCTCTCCTGCATATGTCACCATCTCCTTGGCTAACAGAGGGAATGTGAAGCAGGAATGAGACGTTTCTGAGAGGAAGCTTTTTGTTTCAGACCAGGAAGAGTCAAAGACCAGGTTCCAGTCTGCCTGCCTGACCTCCGCCGGTCATGTGTCCGGTTCATCTGAGTTCAAACGACAGTAACCCAGAGCGCTCCGCCTCCTCATGGGTCATTATGGGACAGCCTGCTATCTGCAACCATCCGCCCCAATGACATCAGCAGCAGTTTAGAACATTTCACTCATTCCCCCGTTTTACATTTAATTCTGCTTCCACACGTGTCCACGTACTCATCCACCCTGTCAGGGGAGAAGCTCAGAGGCCAGAGGCTCTATCCACACACACACACACACACACACACACACACACATATACACACATACAGTATATATACACACACACACACACATACACACACACACACATACAGTATATATACACACACACACACACACACACACACACACACACACACACACACACACACACACACATACACACACACACACATACAGTAGATATATACACACACACACACACACACACACACACACATACACACACACACACATACAGTATATATACACACACACGCACACACACACATACAGTATATATACACACACACACACACGCACACACACACATACAGTATATATACACTCACACACACACACACCCATACAGATATATACACACACACACACACACACATACAGTATATATACACACACACACACACACCCATACAGTATATACACACACACACACACACACATACAGTATATATACACACACACACACACACCCCATACAGTATATACACACACACACACACACCCATACAGTATATACACACACACACACACACACATACAGTATATATACACACACACACACACACCCATACAGTATATACACACACACACACACACACATACAGTATATATACACACACGCACACACACCCATACAGTATATACACACACACACACACACACACACAATACAGTAAATATACACACACACACGCACACATACAGTGTATATACACACACACACACACACATACAGTATATATACACACACACACGCACACATACAGTATATACACACACACACATACAGTATATATACACACACACACGCACACATACAGTATATACACACACACACATACAGTATATATACACACACACACACACACGCTCACACACACAATACAGTATATATATACACACACACGCACACATACAGTATATATACACACACACACACACACACACACACATACAGTATATATACACACACACACGCACCGGCACACACACACACACACATATATACACGCACGCACATACATATGTACAGCTGTGTGAAAAAGTGTTTCTTCTCCCTGATTTCTTTCTTTTTTGCATGTTAGTCAAACTTAAATGTTTCAGATCAAACAAATTTAAATGTGAGACAAAGATAACACAAGAAAACAGAAAATGCAGTTTTTAAATGAAAGTTTTTCTTAGGAAGGGGGAAAATAATCCAAACCTACATGGTCCTGAGTGAAAAAGTGATTGCCCCCCCCCCCCCCCCCTGTTAAAAACATAAATTAACTGTGGTTTATCACATCTGTGGAAAGCAGAGTTCAGTTTCTCTATCCAGTATGATATATGATGTGGTTTATATTTCTACCATGAAACTCTTGTGAATCGCTGCAGAAACTCAGCACAGCTCGTTCCCTGATTGAACGGATAAAAAAGCTTAAAGTGTGCTGTTTATGGCACCTTATCTGGTTTTTGTTGACATGTTCTCTGCAGAACATCTGAAAAGGAACAGACGTCAAGTCTGTGTTTTACGTCACCGCCACCATATAAAATACCGGAGGATAAACAGAAGAAGAAATAAAGATCTTTTCTTTCTGCATGATGGTCTGAAGCAGCTTAGCTCAGCTACTCTGCTTTCTGGTTATATTATATTATATTATATTATATTATATTATATTATATTACATTATATTATATTACATTATATTATATTATATTATATTATATTATATTATATTATATTATATTATATTATGTTATATTATATTATGTTATATTATATTATATTATATTACATTATATTATATTATATTATATTATATTATATTATATTATATTATATTATATTACATTATATTATATTATATTATATTATATTACATTATATTATATTATATTATATTATATTATATTATATTATATTATGTTATATTATATTATATTATATTACATTATATTATATTATATTATATTATATTATATTATATTATATTATATTATATCATATTATATTATATTATATTAAATTATATAATGTTATATCATATTATATTATATCATATTATATCACATTATATTATATTAAATTATATCATATTATATTATATTACATTATATTATATTAAATTATATTAAATTATATCATATTATATTATACTATATTATATTATATTATATCATATTATATTATATTATATCATATTATATTATATTTTATCATTATATTATATTATATCATATATTATATTATATTATATTATATTATTAATTATATAATGTTATATCATATTATATTATATCATATTATATTATATTACATTATATTATATTAAATTATATCATATTATATCATATTAAATTATATCATATTATATTATATTACATTATATTATATTAAATTATATTAAATTATATCATATTATATCATATTATATTATATCATATTAAATTATATTAAATTATATCATATTATATTATATTATATCATATTATATTATATTATATCATATTATATCAAATTATATTATATTATATTATATTATATTATATCATATCATATTATATTATATTATATTATATTATATTATATCATATCATATTATATTATATTATATTATATTATATCATATCATATTATATTATATTATATTATATTATATTATATTATATTATATCATATCATATTATATTATATTATATTATATTATATCATATCATATTATATTATATTATATTATATTATATTATATCATATCATATTATATTATATTATATTATATTATATCATATCATATTATATTATATTATATTATATTATATTATATTATATTATATTATATTATATTATATTATATTACATTATATTATATTATATTATATTATATCATATTATATTATATTATATTAAATTATATTATAATACACTTAATCTTCACAGATTAATGGGGGACCTGGCAGGGGGACAGAAAAGGTCTCCCTTTTCTAGCAGGGTGGATGATGTTTCCCAGGAGCATTTTTTTACTGCATTGCTTAAAATCTTCTTCACTCCCCAAATGCGGACAATTAATTAAATGATCTGACACAAAAATTGAAAAACTTTTGTCTCCAATTGTCTTGAACAGCCCGTGCTTATTGATTGAATGATGATATGTCTATCAAACTCCAAGGCCGTTTGTCCCCCCACCCGCCGTGAATGCGGGCGGGGGGGGGGGCGGAATGGTAGGTTGAGGTGCACCTTGCAAGATCGGTAAGAATAGCTTTAAAATGCATTTCTTTTCATTGGCTTTTAACACTGGCTGAGATGTTGGTTTATTTTATGCAATTGTCTTTTTATTTGAACTGCTTTTAATAGCTGATTATATGTTTTTATTCTTTAACCTATGTTTTATGTATTCTATCTACCTGTGAAGCACTTTGGTCAGCTGTGTTGTTTTTATATGTTTTACATAAATAAAGTGGAGTTGGAGTTGGAGAGCGCCCCCTTGTGCCAGACGTCTGCAGCTGCGGGATCGAGCATATGATGTCAGGACATCATATGCACAAATCCAGGCTGATGCCCATGTTTCAGTAAAAACTGGTTCCCCCTCATCCACTGAAACACTCAAAGAGCATCGTCCTTACTTATCATTCAAGTTTTTTATTCAGTTTTATCTGTCAGACATAAATATTCTTACAAAGTACCACAATGTTAAGTAGAGAAACAAATAGTGAAAATAAAATAGTAAATAATAATAAAATAAATTGAATCACATACATAGCTCAGCACATATCTATAATGCAATGTTGCAGGTATCTATCTACCTCTTATATAATCCAGAAAATTCCTCCAGACCCAGTTAAACTGACCCCTCTTATCATTCAGCTTTGCTGTTATCAACTCATATGAGATTGGACCCATTCAGCAAATGCTGGTGGAGACTGACTCCTCCAAAAGTGAAGGATGATTCTAGCAGCTGTGATGCAACCCATTACCGGGCCAGTTTCAGCTTCCTGGTGGTAATTCTGATCCGTTTCCTTGTAGGCAGAGTCAGGGGGATCCTGGCAGAGGTTTTCCAAGCCAATCCCCCAGTTTCCTAATAACCTCTTTCCAGAGAGGATGAACAAAGGCGCATTTCCATACCTGTGTTGCACTTCCAACACAGGTTGTTCTGTATCACATCCACACTACGAAGCCTTACTGGCGTGACATAGTACCTGTGTATAATTTGATAGTGTGTGAATTAACCCTGAATATCCCTAATAGACTACCCGGTATTTGTAATTATGTTGTCCTATTCATCCTCCTCGATGTTGCAGTTTAGGGCCCGTTGCCATATTGATCTACTTGCATGCTCTCCACACTGGGCATCCAAAACCATCCTGTAAAAAACTGATGCTGAGTGAGCCGATCTGGGTAGTTCAAGAAGGAGTTGGATGGTATTTCCCTCCCCACCTGATTTAATGCCTGTTGCTGGCGTACAGCTTCTCATCTGCATACCTCCGGAAATCCCCTCTCTGTGTCTGACCTGAACGTTCACTAATTTTCTGAAATGACAGAAACTCTCCATCTTTATAAAGGTCTGCAATCCTGTTCAGGTTCCCTTTTAGCCACGATTTCCACAAGGAACTTGTCTTATCTGTCTTTACAGATGGGTTGTTCCAAATGGAGGTTACTCTTGTCTATACTGGGACATTTTGAACATTTTGTGTAATTTTGTCCATATTGCTCTGAAATGTTGCAAGATTGGATTATTTTCTGAATCAGCCAGATTGGCTGCAGTACTTTGCGGCAAGGATTCAATTGGTTTGAAGGGGGCTGGGATTTCCTTTTCAATTTGCGTCCATTCAAGGTGTGAGCCATAGCCAGCCCAGTGCTTGGCCAGTTTTATCATTTCAAATGTTACATTATAAAGCTCTACATTGGGTAAGGCTAGGCTCCCTTCTCTCCTTGGTTCATAAGCTTTGGCATAGTGATCCTTGGTTTTTTTCTTGTTCCATAATCATCTGATTATACTGTTAGAAAATTCCTACTGGAATTGTCACAGGCACCATCATTGAAATGTAATTAAACCTAGGGGCAACAATCATTTTAATTGTGTTTTTTTTTTCCCATCAGTGTCAAATTTATTGATTTCCATCCATCCAGATTATTCGTTATTTTTTGAAGCAATGGAGTCATATTAAGTTGCATAATGTTATCCATGTCAGCTGTCAATTTTATCCCAAGACACTTAATTCCAGATGAAATCCATTTAAATTGGGATAAACTAACTGCAGCTGGATGGCACCCCCTGGATTTGGCATGGCATAACCTCGGATTTGTGCCAATTTATTTTATAACCAGGAATATGAGAAAACTTTTCGATGGTGTGTAAAAGAATGGGGGCTGATGCAGTCGGGTCTGCTGAAAGCCAGAGGATGTCATCCACGTATGAGTTTGTGTTCTCTGCCTCCTGCCTTTACTCCTGTTATTCCCGTCTCTGCTCTAATTTGCGACCGCAAGAGGTTCAAGGAATAAAATAAACAGTAAAGTGATAGCAGTTCCCCTGTTTTGTTCCCCATGAGAGTTAAAAAAAGGGACATTAGACGTTGGTTTGGACTGATGCTCTTGGTTATGCATAAATTAGTTTAATCCAGTTGAGAAATCCTGACCCAAATCTGAAGGCCTCCAAGACATAACTCAAAAACCCCCACTCCACCCGATTGAACGCCTTCTATGTGTCAAAGGAGAAGGCTGCTATTGGTGTGCTTTCAGGTCTGGTCATCCACATAAGGTGGAGCGACCGTCTGAGACGGTCCGAAGATGATCTCCCCCTCACAAATCCCACCTGCTCGTCATGGATAATGTCTGGTAGGATCTTCTCTAGCCTCACTGCCAGGACTTTGGTAAGCACTCTGCAGTCCACATGAACTAAACTCACCGGTCGGAAACTGCCTGGATCCAGTGGGTCTTTATCTTTTTTGAGAATTAGTGATATCAAAACCTCATTAAATGTATTTGGGAGCTGTCCCTGTGGCACTGACTGGGAATACGCTTCAGACAAAACAGGTGCAAGCGTATCCATGTGTTTTTTATGATACTCTACTGGAAAGCCACCCAATCCTGGCCACTTCCCAGGTTTCATGGAACGGACAGCTGACTTGACCTGATTCAAAAATGGGGGCATCCATTGATCTGCTTGATCTGATGATATCTTGTTAAGTTTGATTTTAGAAAAAAAAAAAAAAAAATCAAGTTATCAGGGTCAGGAGCCATCTCTGAAGTATAAAGATTTGCATAAAATCTTTTAAATGTTAAACTTATATCCTTCAAACTAGTGAGTACCTGCCCTTTTTCTTTCCTAATTCCAGGATAATATGACATTCTCTCCTTTTGTTTCATCAACTTGCCAGATTTCTCATCATTTTCATAAAAAGGATTTTTCAATCTAAACATTGCATGTTCAACTTTTTTGTTATAAATCTCATTTAAATCAAATGTCAGAGTTGTTTAAGTCACTATAGTTTTCTATCAACTGTTTTTCTTTTAATTGATATTCCAATTTCCTCAGCTTTTCATTGCTTTCTCTTTTCTTTTTACAAGAGTATGCAACAATCTTACCCCTTATAAATGCTTTTGATGCCTTCCAAACTGTGCCTATTTTCTTTGTGGAGCTGATATTAATTAAAAAAAAAACACTTCAGGTCCTGAGACAGCAACCGATTAGATAGTGGGTCTTGATATAGAGATGTGTTGAATCTCCACCTATTTCTTTTGACAGAATCCATTTCTGCTGCCAGACAGAGTTCCACTGATGCATGATCTGTCAGAGAAACACCTCCAATCTTGCGTCCCACAGCAGATTCAATCATATTTTTGGAAATTTGAAAATAATCCAGTCTTGAATAAGGCTTGTGTTTATGGGAATAAAAAGTATATTCTTTTTTTCTTGAGTTGATTCATTTCCAGATGTCCACGAGGCCTGTCTATCCTTTGGAATAATTTTATTATAGGTTGTTCTATCTAGGACATTATCCTGGATTTGGTTGAAATCTCCACCCAAGATTGTATGTCCATTATTATTTCCCCTAATGTTTGTTAGGATTGGTATCCTCTACATTCGGAGCATATATGTTACATGGATTTAACCATAGCCTCCACACATAAAAGCCTTGCTTCCCATCTTTATGCTGTTTTAGTAATAAAAGTTCAGTTTCTTATGCACCAGAATCGCAACCCCCCTGCTTCCTGCTATTAAATGAGCTATAGAAAATCTGGCCAACCCAATCTCTCTGGAGTTTAGCTGCCTCTTTGTCAACCAGGTGTGTCTTTTGGATAAATGCCACATCAGTCTGTTAAGATTTTAAATAACTTCAACATTTTCTTTTCTTAACAGAGTCTTAATTCATTGATATTCCAAGACAGTATCCTCATATACCTAGCCATTTATCACATTTTGTTTTATCTGGAGGAGCCCTAAACAGTGTGAGATGAGCAGGTCTAAACCAAACATGAAAATGTGCCTGTGCTGATCTGAACTGGGTACAACAACAAAATGAACAACTCTGCACCCAAAACAAAAAATATGAACAAATGAGAAAAACTTGCCCCTGTAGCTCCCACGCACTTATCGCTCACTGCTGAGAAAAACCCTCCCATTTTACTGGTCCATGTGGCGCTTCCCAGAAATGCCCCCAAACCCCTTTTGATCACTTGTCACATTTTACACTGCATGTATTGGAGTGTCACCCCAGTTTTAATCCCTTCAGATGGGCAGTTAAGACTAGTGTTGTAGCCTCATCACAAAAACAAATAAACAATGCAAGATTTTTTTTTAAAAAGTCTAAATGCCCAACCAGTACGATTCCATTTGCCTTTCCATTTAAAGCAACCTTTACCGATGCTGCATTGTTACACTGTGTCTTTAACAGGGTAAAATGCTGGATGAGGTGATGGAACTGAAATACCAGACAGACCCACCATTAATCAAAATAAAATATTCCAATCTCTAAGTAATCAATGAAAACTCCAACCAATCCTTGAAGTGGGGTGCACGCCTAGGATTGGCCGAGGAACCTGCCTGTCAGACCTTTGCTTCTGCATTGGGAGGCAGAGGGAATGGGGGAGGGGGGGTCATAGGAGTGAGGCAGGACTGTTTATATTCCAATAATCTAATTGTGCTTTCTGAAATGCAAGATCGGTAAGGGTTGCTTTACCTATGATATACTTTCAACAACAGTCCCAACCAAAATAGGGTGTAAAGATTAATAATAGAAATGATAACAAAAATGAGCATTCTGTTAAAGACAGAACAGAAAAGCTGTGGTAAGCAAGCCAATCGCTTATCATTAGCCCTCATATATGTCCTGTAACTGTTCATGGTTTCAACTAAAGTCCGCTGGCACATCTGCATCATCAAATATCTTTGTTGCATCTTTTATACACTGGGTTTCATTTAAAAAAAAACCATTTTGTTTCATTTGAATGTATTTTTTCGCCCACCTTCTCACTTCTTGCCACAGTTAGATCACTCTGGCTCTGCTTCTTTAATGATGAGCTCCATGGCCCTGCGGTGCTCCTCAAAGCTCACCCTCCTTCCTTTCCGTGAAAGACGTCTCACCACCGGGTCGGCAAGCTTGAAGCTGATATCCATCTCATGGAGTTTCTTCCTGACATCGGAAAACTTTCGTCTCTTCTCCACCACCTCCCTGGTCGTGTCAGGGAAGAACTAAATGTTGCTGCCTTGCCACTTCACTTCCGTCTTCTCCCGGTATCTCTCCCTCGCCGCCTTCAGCACTCGTTCCTGTTCCAGGACGCTGTGGAAGTGCACGATGATGGGCCATCACTGACCTGGGCCATTTCCTGCAGGGCTTTTGGAGAGTTACTTGAAGCACTGTAATAGCGTCTGTAGCAATAGTTGGCTTACTTGCTTACATTGGTGAGAAGGTAATCTTGTTGGCTGCAGCAGTGTTAGCATAGCTAACATCCTGCTTAGTAGAACTTGGTTTAGAGCTCGATGCCATATCCATGGTCAAATCAGGCCGTGTAAAAGGTGGACCAGGTCTCTGTTCTGTTTCCATGGACTTCCAAAGCTTCCTGACTGTCCAAGTCCAAGACAGTTGGAACATGCACGATGACGGATGCAGAAATCATGGAAATCATCCATTGCTACAAAGATTTTCTAAACTGCCTTTAAGGGATCACATACACAAAACTTACGGTGCAGAATGGAGCAGCGGGAGCCATGAAGTGTAATGGAAAATATTCAAACCAAATTCAAACAGGACCAATCAAACTGAGGTGTTGATCTGAAGTCGTAACCTTCAGAATGCAGATCTTTGTTTTGTGTAAACCAACCAGAGAAAACATAAAAGTGTTTGTTGATGTTAAATGAACCAATAATTATCCAAACAAGCGCCTTCGGTGACTTTTTTTGAGTGTAGATGAGCTGTGCATCACATGAGCTTCATATTTGGCTAAAAACTTAAAACAAGTCAAATCAGAGACAGTATTTTATCACATAAACATGACATTTCCAGAAGTCATGGTGGCGGGTGTGATTCCCGCTCAGCTCTACGCTGGAGAATGGAGGTGGGGAGTCAGCTGAGAGTGACTCGTGAAGTTGTGATGAGGCCTCATGTGTTGATGACAGCAGACATTCAGCTCAGAGAGAAAACAGCTGATTCATGAGTTACCAGTAATCTTACTGGTAAATGTTGACACTGCAGCAGAGCCAGTCACAGATTTCCCACACGGTGACGCGTACTGTTGCAGATTTAAATGATATTTTTAGCAACAGTGAATCAGAACTAACAAAAGCAGAAATTAAGAATCACAAAACAGACTAAATGGAAGATAAAAACTTTCTCAGGCTTCCCCCTTTTAAAGTATTTTCAAATATAGTATGAAAATATTAACAATGCATGTTTTAGATATTCACAAGTACATTTAAAACTATTTGTGTTCTTTTAAAAAATTTGAATACTTTATGATATAATATGTAAATAAAGATACATTTCAAGATGAGAACAAGTATTTATTGCAATATATAAATCTTCCTGTCCCTACTTACATTATGTCAACATATTTTCTAAATTAGTCAGTCAGTCATTTTCTGTACCGCTTATCCAGTTCAGGGTTGCTGGAGTCTATCCCAGCTATTATCAGGCGAGAGGCAGGTACAGCTGGACTAGGGCTGTGTTAAACGATTATTTTTTAAACGATTAATCTATCGATTATTTTTTCGATGCATCGATTAATCTAATGATTCATTTTTTTAGCTCGATTCGACTCGATTCGACTCGATTATCGATTATCTCCTCATAAATTGACAGACAGCAATTTATATATGCTGATATAGATATCTAAAATGTAAAAAAGAGCGTGAATAAAAAGGCAGTGGGAGCAGCAGCCTGTCATGGAGTTTTTCATGAACCAACAGAATGTAAAATTTATGTTGAAAACACAGCGGACTGAAAAACAGGCTTTTAATTCTTTCATTTACATGAAAATAATAATAAAAAAGTCATTATTGAAATAATATGATCATGTAAACTTGGAGGATTTAAGCTAAGACAGATATTATTTTCCAACAAAAGATAATGAAGATAAGTAAACATTCAGAGTTGAACATTATATTGAACATGGGTCTAGCTTCCAGAAAACGTGCATCTCCATCTTCATTCTGTTAATGCTTAATACGGGTGCCAATCACTTGGAAATGAAATTAAAAATGCTTTATTTATCCCAGAAGTGACTACACAATACTATTACCAACAGATGAAACACGAACATGAGGTTGAGAACGTGACTTTAATTATATTCAGTCAGAGACGAGACAGCTCCCAGCATCAGCTGCAGTTCCACCCACGGCCAGCAGATGGAGCTCGTGCTTCATGCTGACCGTCTCAAACAGGCCTGACGTGTCTGAAGACATGGCGTCCATCTCACGGAAGTTGTCTCATGTCTCATTAGGCTTCGGATTCGCCATTCCTAATATCCCTATACCTTCGATAAACGAGTGTGGGCCTTCACTGCCTTACACTTTGGAAACTTGGAAGAGCCACTCGTGGAGATCGCGCCGCCATCTTTGTTTTAGTCTGAAGTCGCATGGTGCCGCCATCTTTGTTTTGGTCTGACGACGCATCGGTACGCATATTTACGTCGTAATCGGTTACGTCGACGAATCGTCCCAGCACTAACCTGGACAGGTCGCCAGTCTGTCACAGGACCAACACAGAGAGACAGACAACCATGCACACTCACATTCACTCTTAGGGGCAATTGTCTTTGGATGGTGGGAGGAAGCCGGAGTACCCGGAGAGAACCCACGCATACACGGGAGAACATGCAAACTCCACACAGGAAGGAACTGTTGGAATTATTTGAACCCCCTCCCCAGCTGGGAATTGAACTAGCAACCTTTTTACTGTGAGGCTGCAGTGCTAACCACCACGCCACCGTGCAGCCCCTTTTCTAATGTAATCTTATTGTTCTTTTGTCTCATTCTTCCATTTCATATATTTGCCTTTATAGACCCTTCTCACGTGTCGTTGCTGATCACGTGACAGTCACGTCGGCGACGTACGTGGGGGGGCAGAAAGATCAACACAGCAGGTTTACTGCTGCGGCTTGGCAGCTGCAGCATTTTAACTCCATAAAAAACACTGGTACCTTCGTGCTTTGTCTTTGGATGCGCCGATCAACATTCCAGGATGGGAGAAGCGGGTCAATATTTGTTCTGGTCCTGAACTCTCCATCTGCAGGTCCAAACACCACCAGCGATCTGGTTCCTCCGTTCTCTGAGAACTGAGGTCTGAACTCAGACCTCCATGATGTTGCCAGTCTGTTTCTGTGAGGTATCGTCCAACCACAAACTCTCAATCTAACAACCTGAGAGACCAGAATGTCAAAGTCAGTTTAGCTTCAGCATTCAGCACGTCTTCCTGCTGGTCAGACCAGTGACATAACAGCAAGGTCCACATTTTCCTTTTACTGAGAAGATTTACAAGTACATTATCAAGATATGTCGTATTTATTTTTATCTATATGCTGAAAGTTGGCGTGGTGGTCAGCACCGCAGCCTCACAGTAAGAAGGTCGCTAGTTCAATTCTCTCGTGTATGCACGGGTTCTCTCTGGGTTCTCCAGCTTCCTCCCATCATCCAAAGACATGATGTTAGGTTAACTGATCTTTCTAAACTGACCCTTGGAGTGAATGTGAGTGTGAATGGTTGTCTGTCTGTCTGTGTTGGTCCTGAGACAGACTGGCGACCTGTCCAGGTGTACCATTTATAAAGAAATCACCCCACCGAATACGGGATCTACCAGAAAAAGACTGCCAAACCACAGCAACAAACACTGGCGGAGGCATTTCAAAGAAAAGAGAAGCTATCCAGGAATTGCGAGAAGTCCATAAAAATAACTCAGAGTAGTGGAATATATCACATTAGACCAGTGATTCCCAACCCTGGTCCTCGAGGCACACTATCCGGAAGACTTTCCATGTTGCCCTGTTGAAACACAGCTGACTCACATTAATGTGTCAGTAGCAGACTGGTGCAGAGCTCATCAGAGATCCGTTTAATCTGAATCATCTGTGTCCTAGCAGGGTAAAATGGAAGGTCTTCAGGATAGTGTGTCTTGAGGACCAGGGTTGGGATCCACTGCATTAGACAATCAACCACTGTGTGTCATTGAAAACAAAGGCTTTCATCGTCTGATGGACTTGTTGGAGCCAAGGTACGAACTTCCATCTCGCCACTATGGGCGCATTCAGAAAGCATAGTCCGTGACTCTCGGCCCGTTTGGGGACTTGGTTCGGCTGGGGGCGGTCCTCTGGACTGAGATCGCATCCATGTTGCACTGTAGCCAAATGGGCCAAGAATCTTAGGTGGCGCTGCATTCGGATTCACCGTAGGCGAGGACAAGACGCACGAACAAGAAGGTTCTCACAACTTCTGTTTTCTCCACAAAACGACATTTTTTTGTTTGCACTTACGAGGAGCTGGATATGATTTCATCAGATCAAATATCAATTAAAGATTTACTTTCTCGTAACTCCTGGTCTGACCACGAGCCATCTTTATAAGTAGCCTACTGCAGTCCCACATGTGTATTTGTTGTCGTAGCATTTACCCCCGTAGCCCAACGTTTTACCTACAATGTCAATGCAATTTGTAGTCCACTTCCTGTCTTTGGTTCACTTGAATCGGACCAAGACCCGTGTTTGTAGGCGGACCGAGTCCTGTTGTTCGTTCCGGATCAGAGTGCGTTGCGCTCCCCCAAACGAAGCGGACTTTTGGAGCAAACGGACTCTGATTCCAGTCAAAAAAGCTTTGTGAATACGCCCTATTTTTCAAACACGGCACTACCCGAGCTATACTGAAAGATGCGGGAGCGTGAAAATATATGTATTGGATCAGATTGAATCTGTATCGGCAGAATAAATCATATAAAATATCAGATCGGATCGGATTGGGAACCAAAAAATCTGGATAAGGACATCCCTAATTAAGGTTGCGTAGGTCTTTAGACAGCTCTTTGCTTTTACCCATCATGCAATGCTTCTTGTCTGACACCTTGGTGATGAGAAACCTTTTTAAAGGCATCAATCAGGACTAAAGCAGCTGATATTACTTTGCTCTGATAGGGGACAGGATTACTTTCTAAATACTGACAGACTCCAGCTGCTTTCTTGGCTTTCACATCTTTTTGTCTCCATTTCTTCATGTGTTCAATACTTATTCCCTGTTTCACTATATGACACATAACTTCATTTATGGACATAAATGTAGGATTTCTTTGTATGTGTGCATTATTTGGGTTGTTGCCGACATCTGGTGAAAATTTCATGTCAATAGTTCTACGAGAAATATGTTTTCTGAGAAAAATGTTGACGTGTTCAATACTTATATATATATATATATATATACATTTTATTGCCAAAAGTATTTGTTCACCCATTCAAATTATCAGAATCAGGTGTTCCATCACTTCCATGTCCACAGGTGTATAAATGAAGCAGCTCTGCATGCAGAGTGTTTCTACAAACGTGTGAAAGAATGTGTCGCTCTCAGGAATCAGTGAATTCCAGCGTGGAACTGTGATAGGATGCCACCTGTGCAACAATCCAGAGGTGAAATTTCCTCACTCCTAAATAATCCACAGTCAGCTGTCTGTATTAGAAGAAAATGGAAGTGTTTGGGAACGACAGCAACTCAGCCACGAAGTGTTCGTCCATGTAAACTGATGGAGCGGGTCAGTGATGCTGAAGCTCATAGTGAGAAGAGGTGGCCAACTTTCTGCAGAGTCAATCACTACAGACCTCCAAACTTCATGCGGCTATCACGATTGTCTTCCCTGCCATGTCATGCTGCTCTCCTCCTCACAAATCAGCTTTATTTTTCCCACCTGTCTGTTCCCAAATTGTTTTTCTGCCTCACCTGTGGTCCACACTATTAAAGCTCTCTCACGTCTCCTCTTCTCTGCCAGATTATAAAAAGCCACTTCAAGCAGAAATCCAGCGCTCTTATTCCCATATTTTATCTCCACATTGATATCCCTGGTTTTTGCCCTCCTTGCCCTGCCCTTGAGATCCCTTGGCATGTCTGACCTCCTGGACCCTGACCTGTGCTTCATCTCCTGGATTGTCCTCTGCTGAACCCTCCTGGATAAGCTGCCTGCCTTCTGCACTCCTCTTGACCTATCAAGAATAGTGCAGACCTTGCAAACATCAAAATGGGATTCTGACCTATCCATGATCCCTAATCAAAATTTCTGGCCTCAAATATGCTTAAAGCAGAACTCAGTAACTTCAGCTCGGGGCTCCCCCTAGTGGCGTCCTTTCACTGTCTAAAAGTTCAACCCCCCTGCACCCCCACAGCACACAGACGGCTTCTCTACCATCTTTCCTCTATTTTGATCCCTGGATATATTTCTAAGTGTTTACCAGCTTGTTGATGCTACTTTGCTGCGTTGGTAGCAGCACCTCGTCTCCCTCTGCTCAAAGCAAAGACCTGTCTCTTCTGAAACGGGACGTTTTACCCGCGATTTGCGGGTAAATATGCCGTGGATTATATTTTTATCTGGTGTTGGCGAGTAGCAGGTAAGAATACGAACTTTTATTTACTTTTTGCGGACGTGACATGTGATTATTGAGCCTGAAGCAGTGATGCTTCACCCGGCGCCCAGGCAGCGCAGCTACGTGAATCACTCTGGTCCAGCAAAGAGTTGGTTATGAGAGCCAGGAGCCGTGTTTAGGTGGTGGAAGCTAAAGAAATGTTTTCTTCGAATTAGCGCTGGTAGTCTGGTTCAAATCAGCGCTGGAAGCAGCTCGGTAGATAGGGGACATGAGTACCGTACAGCCGTTTCTGTTGTCGCAAGTTCTGCTCGGGTCGGCGCAGGCAAAGTTGTATAGAGCTGCCTGCGAGAAACACCAAATTTCTTCTTCTACGCTTGTATTATCGGCAGAGTAGGCTCAGAACGCCGAGGCTTCCGTAGTTTCGTGACCGCACAAGTGCGCGCATCATTGAAGTAAACAATACTCCTTTTTAGGCTCTAAAAATAAAGTAAATGACGTCGTTTCGAGTAAATTCTGGACGCTACCCACTCAGGACACTTGGACTACATGGGACGAGCAGTATGAGGGAATATTGACAAGTTTTTGTGGACTTTTATGGACCTTTTTGGTTCGGACCCTGGCAAACTCTATTGGGGGGAAACGAGAAGCCTTCCTGATCACCGGCTGCATTTGACATATTAAAAAAGTGGTCCAGAGTCTTGCTCACCATGAGGGGAAGTGGAAGATAAAGTTACATCATTCTGAGGGTGAACTATTCCTTTAAGTTCAGAATTCCAGCCTGCTCCATTCTTTGCATACTCGGCCACCTGGGTGATATTAATATAAAAAGTAAAAGGGCACACATGGTCTCCTCTATCCTATGAATCACAAAGAAAACTATCCTCCTGAATTGGAAACAAAAAAACCACGTGAGCATCAATCAGTTGAGAAATCTCCTCTCAGACCACATCAATAATGAGATGATGTCTGCCTCCTCAGAACCTCAGCTGGAGGAATTTCACTCTCTCTGCTCCCCTGTGAGTAGCTCCATCACTTAGTGGAGGGGGTGGGTTGTGGCCTTTCCCCCTTGGGGGTTGGCTGAGGGGGGGACTGGAGGCCGTGGTGTTCTGGTGGTCTCTCTGGATGGTGGGCCCTGGACAGTGTGCTGTTGGTAGCTGTATGTCTAGCCTGGATGTGGCTTGTGGGTGGCTTGAGACTGGGCTTCCTGGTGGGGGGGGGGGGGGGGCGGGGGGGGGGGGGGGGGGGGGGGGGGGGGGGGGGGGGGCCGGGGGGGGCCCGGGGCTGGGCCCCTGTTGTAGCTGTAGCCCATCTGCTTCCAGGTTGGATGTGTTGTACATTCAGAGATGCTCTTCTGCAGACTTCGGTTGGAACAAGTGCTTATTTGAGTTCCTGTTGCCTTTCTATCAGCTGGAACCAGTCTGGCCATTCTCCTCTGACCTCTGGCATCAACAAGACATTTTTGCCCCCAGATCTGCTGCTCACTGGATATTTTCTCTTTTTGGGACCATTCTCTGTAAACCCTAGAGATGGTTGTGCAGGAAAATCCCAGTAGATCAGCAGTTTCTGAAATACTCAGACCAACAACCATGCCACGTTCAAAGTCACGTAAATCACCTTTCTTCCCCTTTATGATGCTCGATGTGTGTATATATATACATATATATATATATATATACATATATACACTGCCCGGCCAAATAAAAAGTTGCCAACAAAAAAAAGGTCAAACATTTAACATTTGGTTGGAGCCTTTAGCTTTGATTGCAGCAGCATTCGCTGTGTTTCCAGAAGCTTCTGCAATGTCACCAGATTTATTTGCATCCTGTTGCATCAATTTTTCACCAAGATCTTGATGATGATTGTAGAGTCTGACCACAGCACATCCCAAAGATTCTCAAAGGGGTTCAGGTCTGGACTCTGTGGGGGCCAATCCATGTGTGAAAATGATGTCTGATGATCCCTGAACCATCTTTCACAATCTGAGCCCGATAAATTCTGGCACGGTCATCTTGGAATATGGCCGTGCCATCAGGAAAGAAACATCCATTGATGGAATAACCTGCTCATTCAGTATATTCAGGTATCAGCTGACCTCATTATCTGAGCTCATACTGTTACTGAACCTGGACCTGAGCAACTGCAGCAACCCCAGATCATCACACTGCCCCCACAGGCTCATACAGTAGCACTAGGCATGATGCTGCATCACTTCATCTGCCTTTCCGGCCACATTTCTTCCTGGAAGACGATGGTCCACTTTCCTTCCAGTTTTTCAGAATGCGTTGGACTGTTCTGAACCCAGTTTTAGTAGTTTCTGCATCTCCTTAGATGTTTTCACCTCTTGATGCCAATGATCTGACCCTTCTCAGACAGACTAACATCTTTTCCACGACCACGGATGTGTCTTTCCACATGGTTGTTTAGGAAATGAGAAGCAACTCATTGCACCAGTTGGGGTTAAATAACTTGTTGCAGCTGAAAGATAATCGCCCATGCAGTAATTATCCAATAGGAGGCTCGTACCTGTTTGCTTAGTTACATCCAGGAGGCCACTTTTTTTTTTGGCCAGGCAATGTGTATATATAATATGTACAGCTGTGTGAAAAAGCTTTTGCCCCCTTTTTTGCATGTTTGTCACAAATGTTTCAGATCAAACAAATTTTAATGTGAGTCAAAGATAACACAAGTAAACAGAAAATTCAGTTTTTGAATGAAGACTTTTATTAGGGAGGGGTCAAGGTTCAGCAACAGTTTTTCACACAGGACCTCCATGGTCCTGTGTGAAAAAGTGCCCCCCCTGTCAAAACATAAATGAACTGTGGTTTATCATCTTTGGAAAGCTTAGTTCAGTTTCTCTATCCACATCCAGGCCTGATTACTGCCACACCTGTTCTCCATCAGAAATCCCTTAAATAGGACCTGCCTGACAAAGTGAAGTAGACCAAAAGATCCTCCAAAGCTAGACATCATGCTGCCATCCAAAGAAATTCAGGAACAAATGAGAAACAAAGTCTTTGAGATCTATCAGTCTGGAAAAGGTTCCAAAGCCATTTCTAAAGCTTTGGGACTCCAGAGAACCACAGTGAGAACCATTATCCACAAATGGTGAAAACATGGAACAGTGGTGAACCTTCCCAGGAGGGGCCGGCCGACCAAAATGACCCCAAGAGCACAGCGACGACTCATCCAAGAGGTCACAAAAGACCCCAGAACAACATCCAAAGAACTGCAGGCCTCACTTGCCTCAATGAAGGTCAGTGTTCATGACTCCCCCATCAGAAAGAGACTGGGGGGCAAAAATGGCTGCATGGCAGAGTTCCAAGACCAAAACCACTGCTGAGCAAAAAGAACATAAAGGCTCGTCTCAGTTTAGCCAGAAAGCATCTTGATGATCCCCAAGACTTTTGGGAAAATACTCTGTGGACTGACGAGACAAAAGTGGAACTTTCTGGAAGGTGGAGGTCCCATTACATCTGGCGTAAAAGTAACACGGCATTTCAGAAAAGGAACATCATAGCAACAGTAAAATATGGTGGTGGTAGTGTGATGGTCTGGGGCTGTTTTGCTGCTTCAGGACCTGGAAGACTTGCTGTGGTAAATGGAACCATGAATTCTGCTTCTACCAAAAAATCCTGAAGGAGAACGTCCGGCCATCTGTTGGTGACCTCAAGCTGAAGCGCACTTGGGTTCTGCAGCAGAACAATGATCCAGAACACACCAGCAAGTCCACCTCTGAATGGCTTAAGAACAACAACATGAAGACTTTGGAGTGGCCTAGTCAAAGCCCCCACCTGAATCCCATTGAGATGCTGTGGCATGACCTTAAAAAGGCGGTTCATGCTGGAAAAGCCTCCAATGTGGCTGAATTACAACAATTCTGCAAAGATGAGTGGAACAAAATTCCTCCACAGCGCTGTAGAAGACTCACTGCCAGTTATCACAAACGCTTGATGCAGTTGTTGCTGCTAAGGTGGAACAACCAGTTATTAGGTTTAGGGGAAGATCACTTTTTCACTCAGGGACATGGAGGTTTGAGTTACTTAAATGATCTGAATCATTTAAGTGTGACTAACATGCAAAAAAAGTAAGAAATTAGTAAGGAGGCAAAAACTTTTTCACACAGCTGTGTATATATATATATATATATATATATATATATATATATATATGAATTTTGCACTGAAAATTTTCGTCCAAAAAAAGACCCACCATTTTTGGTTTTCGTCTGAAATACATAAATCTCAGAAACACAGCAGAAACAGCAGAAACAGCGGAAACGGCGCATCCAGCACGCGACTTATGCACTTTGTGATTTTACAGGAGAACATCTTTCATTTCAGTCTTTCAGCAGGACAGTAAGTTATCGGCCTGTAAATCACTAGCTGTTGTTGTAGTCCTATAAAGAAAAATTTAAAAGTCATTATGCAATGTACATGAGTGGGGACAAAATCAATATTTGAATGCTTTTGTAACTGATTTCTTGCACTGCCTTGATTTTGTGAGGTAGGAGCACATTGTAGCCAAAAATGCTATGGTTCTAATGACTGACACAACTCGTTTCAGTTTTTGACCTTTGTTTGCTCCTTTTTTTTTTTTTAGCTTCGGTCAAGAATTTTCACTTTGGTGCATCCCCAATAAATAAATAAATGAACACACACACACATATATGTATATATATATATATATATATATATATATAACATATATATATTAGTGTATATATGTCCAGGTCTCCTGAGGAATTGAATGAGTAAAACATTGTAATGTCTCTGGGAATCCTTTGAGTTTTATTCTGGCTGAAGCAGCTGCGTGGCGGCTGGAGGAGTGAAACGAGCGTCACAGTCGGAGGACGGCAGATAAACCAGGAATAAAACACTGATAATCTCCACGCTACCAGACTAAGACCTGGACCTGACACGGACCTGGACCAGACCCAGACCTGGACCAGACCCAGGCCTGTCAGAGTCGGAGGACGGCAGATAAACCAGGAATAAAACACTGATAATCTCCACGCTGCAGTAAACAAACATCCCTCTGATCCACCGTTCATGGCCTTGAAACTCCAGATAAACGCTGTTATCTGAGAACTTCAGGATCCAGACATGGACCCTACCCAGACCTGGACCTGACACAGACCTGGACCTGACACAGACCTGGACCTGACACGGACCTGGACCAGACCCAGACCTGGACCAGACCCAGACCTGGACCTGACCCAGACCTGGACCTGACACGGACCTGAACCAGACCCAGACCTGGACCTGGACCAGACCTGGACCTGACACGGACCTGGACCAGACCCAGACCCAGACCTGGACCTGACACGGACCTGAACCAGACCCAGACCTGGACCTGACCCAGACCTGGACCTGACACGGACCTGGACCAGACTAAGACCTGGACCTGACCCAACCCAATCCAACCAGGACCCAGACCCAGACCAGTCCTGTCCCACCTCAGTGGGTAGAATCAATAACATCATGATCATCTTATGCAAACGAGGACCAGCTGATTATTGATGATCAGCTTATTATGGGTGGTTAGGATTGTTACGTAGGTTAAACTTGACTTTAATCTTGTTTTTGTGTTCTTCTGAATCCTGAGGTCATATACACACACCGGCCACTTTATTAGGTACACCTGTCCAACTGCTCGTTACGCAAATTTCTAATCAGCCAATCACATGGCAGCAACTCAATGCAATTTAGGCATGAAGACATGGTGAAGACGATCTGCTGCAGTTCAAACCAGCATCATAATGGGGAAGAACGGTGATTTAAGTGACTTTGAACGTGGCATGGTTGTTGGTCTGAGTATTTCAGATCTACTGGGATTTTCCAGCACAACCATCTCTAGGGTTTACAGAGAATGGTCCCAGAAAGAGAAAATATCCAGTGAGCAGCAGTTCTGTGGGTGCAAATGCCTTGTTGATGCCAGAGGTCAGAGGAGAATGGCCAGACTGGTTCCAGCTGATAGAAAGGCAACAGGAACTCAAATAAGCACTTGTTCCAACCGAAGTCTGCAGAAGAGCATCTCTGAATGCACAACACATCCAACCTGGAAGCAGATGGGCTACAGCAGCAGAAGACCACACCGGGTGCTGCTCCTGTCAGCAGAGAAGGCGAATTCCTGCTTAAATTCAGACTGCTGAGGGCAGACAAAAGGTGTGTACATATAGTAGGTTCATATGGCGTGTACATATGTTGCTGTACAGTGTATCACATATCGTGTATGCACATCAGTTTTTGGTAAGACTTTGATGTTAGCGACCTCCTGTACTTTACTATCCTGTACTCATGTCATGATCCCGCCTGTCCTGCTCTGACCACCAGCTCCTTCTTGTCAGCTGAGTAAAAGTACTCATGTATGAGTACTAATAAATCCCATTACAGTTAACTGGTTAGGAGGAGCAGCCTGTCGGATGGGATGACTGCTCTGATGTATCAGATGGGTCATCCTGCAGCATCCTCTACATGCAAGGCTGGTAAACTGCCAGAATCTTCATAGATCTGTTGTGATTTAGCTTGGGCAACCACAATATATATAGCGTCACTATGTATGATATTAATATTAATATTAATATTTCTATTAATATCAATACTAATACAGCCTCGGAGCACCACCTTACTTATTTGATATGTAATGGAAGCAAGGAAAACCATTAATGTCTTAAACCAATGCTTAGATTGATTTAATGAAGTGATCAGTCTCAGGACGCTTTCATGAGTTCTCGCTTGAAGTGACCTTTCATGATACATCAGAAAAACCACAAACAACGACTAGTTAAGATAATACGGAGTATTTATTAACTAGTCTACAAACTACATGAGATAATGTATGTACAAGATATATACAAGAAATATGTGAACATGATGATCAACCAGAAGTTATCTTGTGAAAGAAATGTGAAATGGTATGAAAATGAAACACAAATTAATTAAGCCTCAGTTAATTAAGAAATGTTCAAAGAAAAAGAAGGAAGGATTTCTTAATCCAACTAAACAAAGTTAATCTGGGTCTGGTAAACCGTAGGCCTGGATTAATTCACTATCACCAACTTCTTGTGACATCAGATCATATTTCATAGCAAATGATCAGGATTCTCCTCAGAGGTTCCGTCTGACTGAGGTGCTTCACTCACGTCCTGGTTCTGCTGGACTGTTCCTCAAATCCTTTGGAAGATTGTCGGGTGGATGGACCCCAAAAATCTTCCCGATCTCCTGGAAGTTCGTCCGGCTCTCTGCGGGCTGTCAGCTCAGTGGTGGTTCTGGTTCGTCCTCTCTCTCTCATCCGTCTCCCCAGAGACGTGCAGCTTCAGGACTGATGTCACGGGATGGTTGATAGTAAAAATACTGGCAGATAATCACGGGAGTGATTCAAAAATCAAAGTGATCATACAGTAGGCATTAGGCATGATACTGCATCACTTCATCTGCTTTTCCGGACACATTTCTTCCTGGAAGACAATGGTCCACTATTCTTCCAGTTTTTCATAATGCGTTGGACTGTTCTGAACCCAGTTTTAGTAGTTTCTGCATCTCCTTAGATGTTTTCACCTCTTGATGCCAATGATTTGACCCTTCTCAGACAGACTAACATCTTTTCCAAGACCACGGGATGTGTCTTTCCACATGGTTGTTTAGGAAATGAGAAGCAAGTCATTGCATCAGTTGGGGTTAAATAACTTGTTGCCAGCTGAAAGATAATCGCCCATGCAGTAATTATCCAATAGGAGGCTCATTACCTATTTGCTTAGTTAAATCCAGTGACGACTTTTTTTTTAGCCAGGCAGTGTATTTTCCTCATTGTATTCTAAATACAAAAGCATAATTAACAGCACTTTACAACACTGTTGCATGATAATGTGTTCATTGATAATAAAGCATTTCAAGCTTTCATCGTACCTGATTTCTTTCTTGATCACCCTTTTCCTAAAAGCACTAGCACAAAATAAAGCACACCACTGCTGTACGTGCCCAACCACACAGGAGTAGGGCCCGTGGTGGTCATGGCCCCAAGGAACCATGGTGGGTATCCCTTATTTTCGTTTCTGAAAGGTGACAACACTATTTGTGGCCAATGTGATGTCGCTCACTGAAAATACCAAAAATTCTGTCCGGCAGTTATTCCAACAATCACGACACTAGATGAATTTAATTAGCACAGTTCTTCTGCCAGGCAGATCTGCTTGATTGTGAAAACACTTGTTCTACAGGCAGATCCAAAAATATGGCCGGATTTTTACTTAATAGCCCGTGGATTGTTCACTTCTGACTAAATCAGAACTGAAATTCTTCAAAGAGGCAATCATCCTGTATATTAATAGTTAGTTGATTTAAGATACCTTTTCAAGGATGTGAGTGAATAAAAGGCAGGTTAAATAAAGGTAGCTAGCAAAAACATCAGGATCAAGTGTAGGATTACTATGCAATTGTTTAACCTCCCAAGCTTTATTTTTTGTGCATTTTTATTTGAATCACGTTTGGAGAGCGTATGAGCATAATAACTATATAAATACATTTGGTCCTGATAAAATAGTTTTTGAAAAAAGAAAGAAGTTCTCTTTAGCAGAAAGGTTTGCGCCTCCCTCTAAGATGTTGATTTTTAAATAATTTTGCTATTACTAACAATATAAGTAATCATTACTATTATCGCTCACCTTGGTCATGATAACAAAATTGGGATAAGTGATCAATTTAGTGACCTATGTACACTATATAGCTAACAAATTGACCTGGCTAATTGGTCATTCTTTAACATAGCTCAATAGCTATACACAGTAAATTGGTTACGAGTCGACCCCCGAGACGCGGGTTTGCATCCATGACGGGTCACTCCCCTGGGGCTCGCCCCCTCAGCAACCTGTGTGGAGTTTTCGTGTGCTGTTCTCCCTAGAACGAGTGGGTTTACAGATATATCAGTTTCCTCCCACAAACATCCCTCTGACAAAAATCAGCATGCACTGGCCTAGAAGTGTATGTCCTACAACTTACGTAGGGTATGTCCTCCACCGAAGGCATATCACATACACCCATGGGCCCCATTGTTAATGAAAATTCAAAGGGAAAGGAGGGATTGTTGGCTTTTTTTTTTTTTAATTATTTAAAACAAACATAGCACAAGACGTTTCTGTGATACTTTGATGTCTGGCATTTAGCTATTCCCTATGCGCCGAACAACTGAGATCAATTGTTAGTTTCTTTTAAGTCTTGTGTTTTTTCGAGGCTGAACAAACCTGGCCAAGCATAAAGTCATCAGTAACATTGAGTAGGCAGAATAAAGAGTATGATTTTTATTATTTTATGATGTGGTCTGCTGGAGCAACAGCATCACGGCAGCAGAGAGGATGGGCGATGCCAAATTAATTTTTCCCTGAAGTACACGTAGTTTATGGTACTTTATCATTAATATTGATACCGATACTTTTAGTCCCTTTAAAGATTGTACAGTTTGCATTATATCTTGAATCAAGGGCAATATTAGATAACCAGTAGGTACAACTTGAGAACAGAAGTACTGGAAAGAAAAGCTTTTGAAAACAGTAATAAATTATACTGATGAGTAAATTAAACAAAAATAAGATCAAAGACTTCATGGTTAAATAACTTAAGTACAGTTGTTACAATTATTTACAATTATTCAGTGGAAAATATTTAAATATAAAATGTAATAGTAATATTATAAATTTACCTAAACATTATGCACAATAACCTTCATTAAACCACTGAAAGATACCAAAACATCATCATCATGGCTAACAGAAGCAGCATCATGACATCTGATAGGCTACCATCATGTGACACACAAGCTACAATCTGGCTGCTTTCACACATCATTTCATTGCCTAAAACTCTTTGAAGTGAAAACAACGAGCATGTTTTGTATCTGTACAGTGGTATTGCGATACTCAAAAAAGTATCAAATGCAATATTTTATCTGGCTAGTATTGAAGTATTGACTCCAGGGTATGAGATGCCCATCCCTGGGGAGAAGGGTCATTGTTATGGCCCAGGGCCTGTTGTCCTGCAGGGCCTGTATGCAAATACGGCCGTGCCATTGCTTGCAGGTGATTGGCCGGCTCATCCTGCTCCTGCTGCGCCGCTCTCCTGATGGTGCTCCTCTAGGATTGGTCGCCTGCTGCTCCGTCTCCCCTGTGATTGGCCACTTTTGATGACTCAGCCCTACTTAAAGACCTGGAGACCATTATTCTGGGCAGCTGTGTCTAGCCTGGTACACGACCACCCTGACTAACGCCATGTCTGGCTGGTGTACCAGGCTAAGCTGTGTCAGATTGGTGCACAGTTTGCAAATTGGGACTGCGTTGTGGTGATTGCCACACTGATTGTCTTTGATAGTTGACTTTTTGTACTTTGCTGTAGTGCTGTAGATTTACATAAGCCTTTGGCAGTGGTTTATCTTTTGGTTTGTTGTAGTTTTACAGAACCTTTTGAACTCTGTGTTGCCAGTGTTGGCTTTAGTACCTGCTCCTGTCACTGAAAGTTTTTGTGTCGTATCCCTATTTTTGTTTGTTGTCACCTTGGCCAGGGGATAAGTCCTGATTCAGAGACTGATTTGTAAATAAATCACTGTAATTTTACCTGGTTGTCTCTACCAGTTTGTGTTGCTACTCCCATTTTCCCCTGGGCCTAGTTGGGGGTTGTAACAGTCATGTTGTTTATCCTCCATAATTCTTTCAAAATTGTTTTTAATTTTGTTCACCAGCAGGACAGCGGAAGGCGAGTAGCTGGTGACCAGAAGCAGAGCTGAATGGGTTTGCACAGGAGGAGAGTCTTGGAGGAGGAGTGAAGCCCTTCCAGTCCTAGTGCTAACTCTTGTGGCCAAAGTAGAGAAGAGGACTTTGCAGCCTTTCTTAAAATCTTCAGGCTGGGTGCAAATCCTTGGAAATCTGAGGAACTGTGATTTAACTAATCATTTGAATGCGTGTTTGGGATGGAAGACGCTCTTGTGTAGTAGTGCATGTGGGTCTGTGTCTTTGAAATATACTTTAATGCCCAACTGATTGTGTGAGGTAATTTGCAGTGCTTTAAATGAAGTGGTGTTTAGGAAATTAACTGAATGGTTGTTTATTGTTGCTTTTAATTTTATGGAGGGGGTTGTGTTTGAAGATATATTAAAATGCTGTTCAGTGTCCAGTGACACCCCAAATGTCATCCAAGTATCTATAAAAGTGCAGTTTTTTTCTCCTTTTACATTTCTCCAGTGCAATCATTTCCCATTTGGCAAAGGTGTCAAAAGTAGAAGTAAAAGTAGTTGTCAAGTACAAATCCTGCCATGTTTTTGGATTTGCCAGTACATTTAGAACAGCTGTTTTCACTAACGAGCTCATCTACCTGGGAGAGGAGCTAATTAAACCCAGCTGGTTTAGTGATTGGTTGGAAAAACTGCCAGACAGGGTTTCTACTTTCTACTTCTACCCAATTTTTGGAGAAGGACCCAACTGCAGTCACGAGACGTCGCTATATATCCAATGCACGCCGGAAGTCCCAATCGGAAGTTTGTTCTTCATGTAACTTACTAAAATTGAACCCTACCCCCGACCCTTCTCCTAACCCTAACCACCACGCATCTGTTTGCAAGCCGCAGATAGATACTCTTAGTGGTGTTTAACTAACTTCCACTGGAGACTTCCTGTATGGATTGGATACATGGCGGCGTCCTTATCGGCTATTGTAGCTGCAGTTAGGTACTCTTGAATTTTTGACACCTCTGCCCTTCGGCCATGAATATTTGTCACGAGCAGTCGTGACTTCACTGTTAACATGTGGATTAATGACACTAAAGATGGTGATTGAACATAGATTTTATTTTTCAGTAGAATGTGTGTAAATTGACCAGTTAACAGGTTTATTGGTTTGTGTATGCTTGTGGGTAGCAGCTGAAGCCCAAAGTCTTCAAGGTTTGTCCACCTGTAAAATGAAGACAGATATGATGATCTAAGCAGCTAAGAAACAGCACTGAAGTTTTAAGAAATTATGTTGGTTTGTACTCACCTCTTGTTTCTGTCCCCAGGAGTGGTGCGTGGACAAAAAGATGTCCCCAGGGGGTTCATGTGCCATTTAGAGGTTCCAGGAGGAAGGAGCTAAAGGTTGGAATTAAGGGGGAGTAAGTGGAAAATAACTGTTTTTGGTTCATTATTGGTTGGGTTATTTAGTGTGAGTAATTGATTGGTTGGAAGTTTTGTGTATGTATAGTCTTGTAAAACTTTCAATGTAAATACTTTGATATTTTTCTGCACACAACTGGTTGTGGAAACCTGGGGGAATTGCAGAAAACTGTCAATGAACCTGAGATGCTCTCATATCTTAAACCATAGATGCTGATGATTAACAATAAAAAGTAGATTAATGAAGTAAAAAGTTTTCAGACTAACAGAATATCTTTTAGGCAAATAATGATGTTAAAATTTTATCTCACAATTGATTTTAATTCACCAGTAAACTGTTGTTGAAAAGCACTGGAAGTATGTGTTTGATAAAATGTCAATGCATTGTCAGTCTATGGGCAATTTTTAATTTACCTATTTTCTCTTTTACATGTTGTGATTATCTTTTATCATCTTTCCATTTTTTTATATTGGTGAAACATCCACTAGATGGTACTGTGTCACAAGGATTTATTTGACCCAAACAAGTCAGACTCATCCCATCATGCACCACTGAGGTCAGAACGCTAAACAGCAAAGCTGTCATTTATACCAACACTAATATCTTATAAAAATCTGAATCATTCTTCGACAGGAATCCATAACTTGATAAGTGCACCTCTTTATTATCTTGATGCAATAGCGTCAGTAAAAAGACAATGCTGTACAGTTATCTTGTCTTTTTTTTTTAACATACCTGTTGAGGTTTTTTTAAAAAAAAATTAAATCAAAAAAGGATCAATTTAGAATGAAATGTGACCTGTATATTAAAACAACTTATATAGTGCTATGAAAATGACTTCTTTTACACATTACATAAGATTTGCATGAATCAAAGTATATTCCCTTGCTTTCCTAAACAAAAAAGCTTGCAGTTAAGTAAATTTATGGTTTTTAAGTTGTTGATTAGAGCCCATGTCCTCATAGAGATGCCACAGATTTTCAGTTAACTACTTTGTTTTGAATTATATACAGTATATAACCCAAAACCTCACAGAAAAGTGCAGATACTGGCAGAGAGAGGATACGTGGAATGCCATAACCAAGTAGTCGGTAGAGTGTGCAGAAACATCTGTGCAGAATTTGAACTGCAGACCATCAGGTCACCATGGGGGAGGGAAAGGATGGAACTGGAAGGGTAATGAGACTTATTTTATTTATTTATATATATAAATAAAAAAATATATATATATATATTATATATATATAAAAGAATATTCATATAAAAAATAAACCTATGTGGATCTGTGTCTTATCTAACAGGGAATTAAGTCTTTTGGAAAATGAAATCACTTTTTCAGTTTCACATTTTAATGAAATTAAATAGAAATAAATGAAAAATACCTTATCTCTACCCTGAGTGAAATGGTAATGTTGAAGCAGGATTTTTTTTAAATTAGAAATAATTGATAACTAATTCACAATCAAGTCCAGAGGGCGATGGTGGCTGACAGGAATGACTTTCTGTACCTTTGTGTCTTGTAGATGCCCCTCACTGAACACACACTGGGTTTTTTCAGCGTCTTGTGCAGGATTCTTCTCTGTATACTCTGGTTTGGGGGCTCCAGAGTTGTCCCCAGCACAGAAACAGCTTTTTTTGATTGGTTTGTTCAGTTTTTCTTAGTTTGTTTTTTAGTTTCTGGCTCTGAGGGGCTGACATCTTTCCATTGGTCTTACATAACTTATTGAATTGTGTCTACATAAAAGAAATAAACTCTGGAACACTTTAAATTCCAGTTTATATTGACTCGATAATCAGTTCACTAGTACACAGTGAGTAAAAATTTAACTTAATTAGGCAGCGAGTTGAGTGAAAAATTTAATGTAAACAAGTTTTATTATCCTTATGCAACTGGTTTTCCAATTGATGCAGCTTTTACCCATAGTTTACGCAATAAAAATAATTTTCATTCATTTCACTCATAGAATTTTGACAATCCATGTATTTTTAGTGATTTTTCCTTTAAGCTAAGTTTTCTTTTAACATGTTTAATGACTACCAATGTTCTCTGTGAAGGAGACCAGACAATTCAGTCACCAGAGACTGAGACCAACACACATCAAATCCTTAAAATGAAACAATCATGTCTGTTTGCAGTGCCCTTAAATGCAACTCGTAACAGTTTCCTGTGAAGTAGCCTACTACTTTGGAAAGCATTTCACAGGGTTACCAGGAACCAAATATCAAGATTTTCTTTTCAATTAAACTACTATTTGATTATCTGTCATTTATTTATGTACAGGGAGTGCAGAATTATTAGGCAAATGAGTATTTTGACCACATCATCCTCTTTATGCATGTTGTCTTACTCCAAGCTGTATAGGCCGAAAGCCTACTACCAATTAAGCATATCAGGTGATGTGCATCTCTGTAATGAGAAGGACTGTGGTCTAATGACATCAACACTCTATATCAGGTGTATTAGGCAAACAGAATTATTAGGCAACTTAACAAGTTGCCTAATTGAAATATATACCCATTTCAATTAGGCTATTTTCACCAGGGAAACCAATATAACAGCTCAACATTCACAAATATACATTTCTGACATTCAAAAACAAAACAAAAACAAATCAGTGACCAATATAGCCATCTTTCTTTGCAAGGACACTCAAAAGCCTGCCATCCATGGATCCTGTCAGTGTTTTGATCTGTTCACCATCAACATTGCGTGCAGCAGCAACCACAGCCTCCCAGACACTGTTCAGAGAGGTGTACTGTTTTCCTTCCCTGTAAATCTCACATTTGATGAGGGACCACAGGTTCTCTATGGGGTTCAGATCAGGTGAACAAGGAGGCCATGTCATTAGTTTTTCTTCTTTTAGACCCTTTCTTGTCAGCTGTCTGTGGAGTACTTGGATGCGTGTGATGGAGCATTGTCCTGCATGAACATCCTGTTTTTCTTGAAGGATGCGGACTTCTTCCTGTACCACTGCTTAAAGAAGGTATCTTCCAGAAACTGGCAGTAGGACTGGGAGTTGAGCTTGACTCCATCCTCAACCCGAAAAGGCCCCACAAGCTCATCTTTGATGATACCAACCCATACCAGTACCCCACCTCCACCTTGCTGGCACCTGAGTCGGACCGGAGCTCTCTGCCCTTTACCGATCCAGCCACGGGCCCATCCATCTGGCCCATCAAGACTCACTCTCATTTCATCAGTCCATAAAACCTTAGAAAAATCAGTCTTGAGATATTTCTTGACCCAGTCTTGACGTTTCAGCTTGTGTGTCTTGTTCAGTGGTGGTGGTTTTTCAGCTTTTCTTACCTTGGCCATGTCTCTGAGTATTGCACACCTTGTGCTTTTGGGCACTCCAGTGATGTAGCAGCTCTGAAATATGGCGAAACTGCTGGCAAGTGGCATCTTGGCAGCTGCACGCTTGACTTTTCTCAGTTCATGGGCAGTTATTTTGTGCCTTGGTTTTTCCACACGTTTCCTGCGACCCTGTTGACTATTTTGAATGAAATGCTTGATTGTTCAATGATCACGCTTCAGAAGCTTGGCAATTTTAAGAGTGCTGCATCCTTCTGCAAGATATCTCACTATTTTTGACTTTTCAGAGCCTGTCAAGTCCCTCTTCTGACCCATTTTGCCAAAGGAAAGGAAATTGCCTAATAATTCTGTTTGCCTAATACACCTGATATAGGGTGTTGATGTCATTAGCAGCCCTTCTCATTACAGAGATGCACATCACCTGATATGCTTAATTGGTAGTAGGCTTTCGGCCTATACAGCTTGGAGTAAGACAACATGCATAAAGAGGATGATGTGGTCAAAATACTCATTTTTTTGCTACCCCCCCCCCCCCCAAAAAAAAAAAATTCATCAATCTCCTACATTTTGCCTAATTTTTCTAAGTTATTGCCACAGACTTTAGAAAAGATCTAAACACAAACAAGAATACATATAATTCAAATGATGAAACATAAAATTTACTTCTCAGACCTTCAGTGATATGATATGAACAAATCAATACAAAGTTTGGACAAAGGTATGACAAAATGTGATCAGGGAAACTCAAATGAACATGGTGAGTGCAATGTTTGTCTTTCATGTCCACAACTATTCAGACATACTGAAAAGGAAAGACAAAGGAAAAGCATATCTGCCAGATGACTTGGCCCTCATATTTTTGTTTAAACCTTTATTTAACCAGGCAAAGACATTAAGAACAAGATTCTTGTACTTCTCTGCATGTTTTTATTGCCCTGTGTGTTTTGGCTAAGAGGCATTAGATCACTTCTTGCCATTAAACCAATGGCATACAGACAGGTGACTAATCATAGCGAAGCCCTTGATGAATGAGCCAGGAACCATAACAGTCACTGACGCTTACAAGCGCAGAGCAATTAAGCCATTAACATCCAGTTGTGCTCTGTGACATGTTTATAAATGCTGAACAGTAGATGTTGATTCTAATTTTGTATAAATGTTCTATTATTTGTTGAAAACTGAACATGTATGATTTTTACTCAAATTGGATCTAGACAATTTTAACCACAATTTTCACAATATGTACAAGCTGGTCTATAATATAAACAATGATGACATTGTTTCATTTGATATCTTGGTAAAATAGATTATGTATATTTGGAGTCACCTGTTGTTGATGGATAAATACAGCATAGCAAGATGAAGCTAACTCATAGTGTATTTGTCTACTGATAAAATAATGTAATCAAAGCTCAGTCTTTTTTTTTAAAAGTTTCACAAGTGAGACCTTTTCTACAATGACTTATTAGTGTGGAAGAAATTCAGCCGGAAGCTTTGCATTTGAACCTCATCTTTGCAAGTAAAAACATAAATCAATAATTTAAAAGGTTTCATACAGCTTAATTATTTGAATATTCATTGCAGCTTCTTATGCGCTGGGGCAGCTCTCTCAAGCTCTCAGATCATTTGGAGCAAGATGCTAAATTAGTTAAACAGGAGATAAAATGCTCATCACTTCAAATGCACAGTTCCTAGATACTGAGTTAAATTCTATCAGTAGAAGTAATTTCCAGTAAATGATATATATTCAATTAATGAGATCACAGGAAGTCTTAAGAATTCAAAACATGATTACACTTTTTCTGCTCTTTTCTATCTGTGTAGCAGTGGATATTTATTCTTCGTGTTAATTTAAATATACAAACAGAAATGACAAACATTCAAAATGACAAAATGACCATTTTTTATTCCCAATCAAACATGAATAACTATCGGATGTTGGAACTGAGACATTTTACCATTTCATGGAATATACTGTATTAGCTTATTTTGAATTTGATGGAAGAGATATATTTAAAATAGTCTCAACATGGTGCTGTTTACCATTGTATAGCTTTTTATTTTACAGCTTCTGTGAACATCTGAGAAATAAGGAGACCAGTTGCTGGAGTTTGAGGAAAGTTGTTCTATTCTTGGCTAATGCAGGTTTCAACAGTTCTCTCCTCACAGATCTTTCATTTCATGATGATTCAAATGTTTTCTATTAGTGAAAGACCTGGACTGCTGGCAAGCTAGTTCAGCACCCAGTGAAGCCTCTTTGTTGTCTGATTGATGCAGCTTGTGATTTAGCATGATCTGGCTGAAATCTGCCAGGTCTTTCCTCACAGAGAAGTTTGAATGGGAGCATGTGCTGCTTTAAAATATGTGTGCTTGTCAGATGCTGCTCAGGCCGTAGGCATTAATTCACCCCCATACCATGAGAGATGCAGGCTTTTAACTGCTTTTTGCTCTTGTTTTTAGCCCACAGGACGTGTCTATGGTTTTCAAAAGGAATTTCAAATTTTGATATCTTGTTTTTTCCATTCTATTTTTTTTTTTTACTTTATTTGTAACACTTCATATCTAAAAAAAAATTCAAATAAGAACAGCTAAATAGTAAAACAACTTCAGTGATAAGAACAACAACCAAAAAAAAAGACAGAAAGAAAGAAAAAAAAGACAGCTATGCAACCAGGTTTAAAAGAGTGAGCACTCAAGAACTAATGGAAAGATTCTATAAAGAAAAAGTATTGACTTTCCTTTTGAATGTTTCCAAGCTCTGTAGTGCTCTCAGGTGAGTGCGGAGGAAAATCCAGATGTAGTGCTGCAGCACAGAAAGTTTTGTCCGGGGTATTTGGAGAGGATAGGAGTTAAGAGTTATTAGTGGAGGTTTCATAGAGCATGATACAACTTTAGCCTGCATAGGCGTTGGCCCAGGAACACCCTCATACTGTATGCAATGTCTTGGCTTAAAAAAGGTGATGCTGGTGATGGCTGACGCCTGAAGGTCAAGGGTGCCAAGATGATTTCTGTTTTTGAGCAGTTCACAGTGGCTTATGGAAGTGTTCCTGAGCCTATGCAGTCTTTCTAGTGGAGAATCATGTCTTTTCATGATGCAGTGCTGCATGAAGACCCAAACATCAAGCAGTCCACTTTTGACCTTCATTCTGACCCCTGAGCACAGAGATTTCTCCTGATTCTCTAATTTCTTTTTTATGATATACACTAGATACTTGGATTTAAACTCTTCTATGTTAAAGAACATTTTTCAAAAATTGTTCCCCATTTTTTCTTTTTACAGTTTGTTGCAGACTAGTCAAGATCTGCCCATCTTTTTATCTGTGAGGCTCTCCCTCTTTGAAACCTTACGTTTATATCTGCTCATGTCAGTGACCTGGTACCAGTCAGCATAATTAGTTGTAAAATAGTTAGTTTTTATATGTCCCAGTTACCTTTCCAGCATTTTGTTGCCCCTGTTCCAACTTTTTCAAAATGCTTTTCTGTGATCAAATTTAAATGAGCTATTATTTTCCGTGAAATGGTAAACCTCCCGGTTTCAACATCTGACATGTTTTTTGAGTGCAACTGGGCGAGATTTACAAATTTCAGTTTTCTGTTTTCATTAACATTTTGTAGTGTCCCAGCTTAGTCGGGGTTGTATATTCAGAGGAAGCATCTTTAGTAATGTGGGGCCAAATCCATGTCAGGTTACCTGTTTGCCAAAAAAGGAAATCTCTGCAGATCACTTGTTTTAATCTGATATCACACACTGCCTACAAATGAAATGGATAAAAATGTGCAGGGCTAACAGTGCCAAATTGCATATTTCATTACTCTGAGGCTTTCTGAGGCAATAACATTTCTCCCGGTCGCTTTACAGTATGTTACTAAAATTGTTCATCCACAGGCAGAGTAGCCTCTATTTGTGCTAATACACCAATAGAACATTACTATAAATGCCTAAAGGTTGGCAAATCCTTGCAGCAGATTAAACAGTTGTTGTTTTTACTATAAATGTTGGCTACAAAAACACGGAGTGTAACAGGATGGGTATACTGAAATGTTTTAAAAGGAGGAGTTCCAAACTTGGTCAACAGATGGTGGCAGAAGGCTGAAGATTACACACAGAGCACACTACTGTATGCAGTAAAAAGAAGTAGGAAAATTGTCTTCTCATTGTTAAGATGTGCAATGTTTTTTTTTTTTTCTAAAGTACTATTAATATAAGTGCTAGCTCGTAAAAAGAATCTCTGCCATATTAACGCACTCTTGAAATTCGTAGGACTCTCAGATATCAAGAGGGACAATGTAATGATCCAGTCACGAAGCAGCTTGTTTACTTGGAAGATCATCATTCATCATAGAAATTATTAATAATAATCATAATCTTCAAAGCAGAAGGTTTGTCACGTGCCTGAATTTATAATCGCTTCTGCACTGAAGAAGTAAAACTTCTGTGTCATATTGCAGCTGTTCTGTGATGTGCATTATCATCTCTGCAGTCACAGCAGATGAAGTTATGTAACAAATTAGATGAACGCAATTACATAAACATGCAAGAATGTATAATTCACAAGCATCTCGATAAGTAAATATCCCCCATTTAGCTTAAATGAGGAATTGTTGAAATATTATTGAAATTTGAAAAGATATTGGCCAAAAATGCAACGATGGAGATTTGGGAAATTATCAACATTTATTGAAAATCCCAGAATGTCAAAAGCAATATTAATCTCCACTCTGAGGTGCTGTCTCCATTTGTAGTAATGTGGTGAATCATCATCTTTTTTTTTTTTTTCAAACCATTACTGCAGTCTTTATTATTAATGTAAATAAAAGTGCTATGAAGCTACAGGCTGCCTGAAAGCTCCACGACTGAAACCCTTTGAAATTTTCTGTTTAACTTTTATTTAATCAGGAAAGTCTCACTGAGATCCAAACCTCTTTTCCAAGTGTCCCGGGAACTTCAGTGTTTCTTGCATGATATCTACTGTAAATTACATTATTTTTCAAAAGTATATCATTTCACTTTTGAAAAATGTTTCAACAATTTTCCTGAAATTTTGACCATGACCAACAAATAGCACTTTTGTCTACAGTGTTTTAGCAGTATTCAAGCAGCCTTTATCAGCTGCATACCTCAACACACCCTGACTGACAGTGACAGTCATCTGGCCTTCAACAGCTGTTGATGCAATGTGCATTCAAACCAGCAGGTGACTCTGGGTCTTCCTTTTATTCATTCATTTATCATCATCAATATATTTTTTTTTTACAAAAGAAATTTAATTTAGGAACCACTTTTAATGAGATTCTCATTGGATGTGGAGGGATATTTGATGAAGTATGGATGCTTTGGGGAAACACTAAATACAGGTTTGATCTGCTTCATGGTTTTATGATGTTAACTGGGAGCTTTTACTTTTAATGGCTCTTCTATTTTTTGTTGTTCGACGCAGATGGGAGGGCTTTACGCCAAAAAATGTGGGATCAAAGCTAATGCAAAAGATTGAATGTTTTTATTTGAATGCTTTTGATGCTGTATAGTACATGTAGTTTCCATGTTTCAGAAGCTGTAACCGCTTAAAAGGACGTCAATATCTTTAAGTTTCCAGGGAATCAAATATTAGTTATCACTTTGAACGGTGAAAATAAGTCCCCCAAAACTGAAATTATGATAAAACTGCGTGTCCATGTGCGCGAGCACAGTGTAGGAGTTTGGATCTTTTAGAGACAATAACAGCATCCCAGATGTAGCAAATGACAGAATCTACTCTTGCGTCTTTAGGTTGATTTTCGTGCTTGTTCGTGGGCCAGGTAGGTTTTTAGGATGATGTGCTGCACGTTGCGATTTTCTTCCTCCACCAAATCCAATCACACCCTCCCCCATCTCAAGTACAATTACGTGATGGGTGACGTTTCAGCATGCGGAGGAGGGCTCTGGGCTGGGACCACTTTGACCAAAGCGGACTAAACACTATTTCATTTCAGCGCAGAAACAACGCATTCAAGGCTGCGGACCAGGGCGCCTTGCTGAAGCCTAGCCCATTGTCTCCTTCAAATAGAGCAACTAAGGAAAACGGGTTTGACCAAAACAGCGGTGTAGGAGGAGTGTCCAAGTGGTAGGCATTGCGGGTTTGTAAGACACAGAAAAAAAGAAAAGAAAAAGAGAAGGGCCCTGGACAGATCTGGCCAATAACGGAAAATGAATCACAGTCAAGTTTTAATAATATGAGCCGCGTTTTGTTGCAATTGGCGACCAACTATTGATGCTTCTGCGCCGATCGTTTTCCAGACCATCAAATCGCGCGGACTTCTTTTGTTCGCATCGCTCCGATCCCAATTTCTAGTCTGCATATCTGAGTGGCCGTTCTAAAAGAGTTAGCAGCTCCGAAAAAACCAAGAATGAATTTCCAGTCGAGCGTCCCAGTGTCCGGTATCTCGCAGCAGTCCCAGCCAGCTATGCCCACTCCAGGCACGGTTCCGGCCCCTGTTCCTGTCCCAGTGCCCCAGTCCATCCCGTCCCAGTTCGGATCCGGATCGTCTGCGAGCTCAGGGGCTGGCCAGTTCGGTTCGGGGACTGTTTCGGGCCAGGCTGCACAACCTGGTCCAGCCGGGTCGCAGTTTGTTTTGTCCAACTCAGCGGCCATCAGGGCAGAGATCCATCGGTTCGAATCGGTCCATCCAAACATCTACGCCATCTACGACCTGATCGAGCGCATCGATGATCTGGCCCTGCAGAACCAGATCAGAGAGCATGTAATCTCCATTGAAGGTGAGTAGATGGGACACACGAGTCTCAGTGTCGTTTGGTGATTTTCATTCATTGCGGGTTAAGAGAAAGGGGTGATATGCCTTTTTTTTCCTTTTTTGAGAATGGTGGTGTTAGTCTGTGTGTTGGTGGGGGTGTGGGTGTGTGTGTATGAGTCTTCATTTCCTCCCTTTTATGCACACTTTGTAACATTGTCGTGGGTGCACAGCCCAGTGTAAACAGTCACACTTCCAGCTTGGGGGCGTAGCCAATCTCCTAGTCCTGTTCAAGGTTTGTAGTACGCAAACCCATGCACTGCAGTGTTCACAATACACTCATCAGCTGCACTCAAAAGAGGCAGCCTGTCTGTGCAGTTGTAATTAGTCCCCCCCCCCAAATTAGCTCGGCTGCTTAATGGGATTTGCAAAAGGGAACTTTACTTTCCATCCAACACTGACCTCCAGCAAGAGATTTTTGTTACAAGGTGAAATGGAGGCTGCCAAATGGAAAACGATGTGTTCCATGAGTGTAATGATTGGCCTGAACAATACAGAGACCGCACAGATACAAACAAGTAGCAGGAAGTTTGATATACCATTAGTCACAATCTAATGGATATCATTGGGGCGGTTCTAGATCACAGTAAAAGTCCAGAGGATCCCACATGACTCGAGGAAGAGTGACAGTGACTGCAAACCAGACCTCCCCACTATGTGCAGCGTTATGTCAACTGAAGATGATACACTGTCACATGTAGACGTCTTAAATTATGGTATCAATTTCCCATCTGTCTCAACTTGCTTCTCATCCAGCCTTTTTATCCAGTCGATGGCTGAGTGACTTCACTAGCCATTAGAACTGGTCTTTTGAAGAGAACTGCAGCAACTTTGACATGCTTGTAACTTTTCTAACATTTCTTTCTCTTGTTATCTTTATTATCTGTATTTTTAGCTTTATAATCTGTATTTTCTTTTGAAATCATTGCAGTTTATCTCCGAATCAGCAGTGAGAAAAATACTAACGTGCATTTGGTTTTCATCATATTTATAGAATGTGAAAAGAATATAAAATGAAACCCATCGGTTTGTATATGCTGGATTGATATTAAGGTCATGTGAGAGAATAATGGAAGCCATACACTAAAAAGAGGTGTTATTTGGTTAGTATTCAACTGCAAGGGACAACACACACAGTGCAACTAACCTGCCATTTAAACAAAGATGCTCTGTAGCAGTGGTTACTTGGTCAGCAACTATAATTCCCATGAGATATGGACCACATGCCAGTTGCAGAGGCACTGCACAGTCAAGAGATAAGCTGCTCAAGGCTAATCATGTGCAGCTCTATGGTGATGACTGCTTTTAAATTAGCCACATGTCTGCTTAAAATGGTTAAGATTTGGCCATAACAAAGTTGCCATGTGTGGCCACTTGATGTTTAAAGATTTTTTCTATCTCTTTAAGCTTTTGTATCTTTCTTTGCCTTTTGATATTTGTTAAGTAGTTGGACATCTATCTAAATTGACAACATACAACATAGTTGTTGCAACTGCCTCAACTAAAGCTGAATTAAAATAAAATGTTTCTTCATGTGAAAAAAGAAAATAAACTTGTGGAACATGACTGTGGCATGCCAACCCTATTTTGGGGAATGGATGTAGTTTTTATTTTCCACTTGTATTTGGGTGGTTGCATAATATTCTCAATAAAAGGCACATCTTTATTCTGTGTCTTGATAGAACACTAGAGGCTTTTGTGAGTATTCTCCTTAGATGTGCCTTTTTTTAGAAATATAAAGGTCATAGCTCACAGTATTCACCCGTTTTATTTGAATCAAATATTTTGTTTATTCTCCCTGGAAAAAAAGAGCAAACACTTGACCCAAAGGAAAACTGAAACTGGTTGTATTATTGCCTTGTAGACTAAATTTGGAAGGCCTTTATGGGGTAATTCTGTGGTGCTGAACTTAACTTTTATTGTTGATTTGTTCTCCCCCAAGCTTGTTAAGTTTCTTCAGTTAGATCATTTCTGCTTCTCCTATAGTGCCATCAAACAATTCTTATAAGCACTGCTGCTTCAATTTTAAGATAAAAGAAACATACAGTCAACTGTGCCTTTTGAATTGTTTTCAGACCTGATATGCAATTGGTTTTTAAACTTTACTACATATTACAGCTTAAAAAATGTTTTGTTTTCTCCTTTGAATGTTGAATATCAACAAAAGATGAGCAGTATGCTTTAAATGCCTGATTACTATGTGTAGGCAACAGAAATTCCTTATCATGTTATCAATAGTATGAGCAGGAAATGTATATTTAGCCCTTAGGAAATATAATTCTAAAAAGAACAAAAAAAAAAAAAAGGAGTAGAAACAAGGTTATTTTCTCACTACCTCCTATTTGTAAACTCATTTAGCATTGACATATTTGTTTGTACTTTGCGTTGTGCGCATGAGGCACTGGATTGAATTGCCACCTCCAATAATGCATGTTATTCCAAAAGGTTCAGAGACATTGGCATCTTTCTGCCTGCAAACTTGTCTGCAGTTTCATATACGTTTCTGTGCATTTTTTTTTATTTTAAATGACATCCAGTTTCCTCATTAAACTGTTATTTGAAAAGGCTTTGAAGAGCTGCAATATTAGACCCTGACTGATTTGTCTTCACCTGCACTGTGGAACTGCAGATCTGTTCCTCTTCAATCTTGCATCATCACAGTCTGTTGCTAAGGAACCAGTGGCTCATGCATTTAGCTGAAGAGAGACTGAACAGAAATTACACCCCTTATAAAATGAATTCCCAGCATTACTAAGGTCTCCCTGTTGTTTTGTTGGTTTATAGAACTTCTATTTTGTATGATGAGGATGCACCAGTTATGTCCTTTTTTGTCTTGTTGCTCCTTATGCAGTGATTGATATTTGGGGTCTTGTTTGGAAACATTTAATTTTGCAGTTGACTTCTCAGAACAAATGATGGCTTTTTCTGCTCTACCTTTAAAAAAAAAAAAACCCTTCTTTATGAAAACAGGACAACTGAGGCTGACATAGATTATTAGATAATAAGGGAGTTTATGATCAGCTGGCCAAGAAATCTTAATGGTGGTAAAATGGTGGTACTGAAAGGTATGAACTGTTAGTAAGATATTTACAATGAATGTCTTCAAGATATTCACTACTACTCAAGAAGGCTTTGATTAAGCATGGCTGGATAAATGATTTGGGGTCCCTGAGGGAAACATTAACAACACACTATAGATGGCACGTACATTATATTTTGCTGAGGGATGAGTTGTTTGACCCAGATTTTGACACAGAATTGCTCTACCATGTGGGGTCACTAGATAATTTGCGAATACAGCATTCAGCTTGAGGTGCAAATTCTGCGTCATCAGGTCCAACAAGCATGCAATGAGCCAGGGACTGTTTGGGCCCCTGTTAATAATCAACCAAATGTCTGAGAGTCAGATCGGGGCCATTGGTAACCTTCATTGATTTGCGTTTGAAAAGTTCTCGGGATTTGATAAAGGGGTTGCTGGTGGAGCAAACATGCTTTATAAATTTTTACAGACTGGGTCTAATCCAAATGTTTTGTTTCAGTGGTCTGTTCAACATCTGTTGACCCATATCCTGTGATTGACTACATACATGCATACTACAATGCATAATGGCTTATGTTAATGAGTGCAATTCAACACTGAAATTAGCACAGAAATACTAATTTATGGTATATACAGTATTTTATGTGGAAGAGTTGCTGCACCTGCAGAAATGTCTCCATATGCAAACGGATATTGAATCAAGTCTACTTGAAGACGCAATCAAATCTCTGTCCCTTGATATTCCACCATCATTACAGGTGGACAGGTGGCCAGATGCCTTTCTAGCTACCATTAAAATTTTTGATGGAATAATGTCAAGTTGCATGTTTTTGTAGAGCTGGCATTCCAATTTAGGGTTATGCAGCAATGATGGCGGAATGTATGCTGCTGAGTCATCATGCATAATCACAGACGCATAGTCAATGTTGCAGAATTTGTGCTCTGTATGTCAGAATGTTTGCATGAATATCAGCGATTGCATTTTAGTTAAAGCTGCATTCACTTTTATTTTAAGGGTAGTTTTTAACACCAGAGGTAGTTCAGACACTCATCTCTGGCAGCAGATATTAAAACCTCACTGCAAAATTGCTTGACATTGTCAATTTGCATCCCTTTGTTTAGAGAAAGAACTAATATCGATGAAAGTTGATTTTCTTACTCAAACTTGAATCAGCAGCTGTCAAACCTTGAACCTTTAATTAGAGTTAAAGATTAGGTTTGCACTGGGATTTCATCAGGAGAAATGAATGTGTGAGGAATGGAGACAGCTGCAGATGGTATCTATAATATGATTTCAGTTGTGTTTTAAGGTGTTAATTTCAATGTAAGAAAGTTTCATTAACCAGACTGCAGCCTGGGAATAGTATCCTTTGTTCCACCTTTGTACAATGGGGAATCTGATTATTATTCCGAGTTAGATTATCAGAGTTATATTTTTTTCAGTTTTCTGAAAATCCTGCAGGATATTTAAAAGATGTTGCTGTACAAAGGAATACGAAGTACAACTTGCACTTGTGGATTGCACCACATGCATTGCAAAGGGCAAGAATGGTGCAGATCAGAGATGGAGGTGGTGTAAAGCTTTAGTCCTTAATTTTTAGCCTCAAGGTGGCATTGCACTTTCTTAGTCGCAGCTTTTGATTCAAGGACACTGACCTGGGTGTATTTTCCTGGGATTTCTTTGAGTTTTATGGTGTTCCATTGTAAGTTCTTCCGTATCTTGGGTATAATAACTGTATTTCATGAAGCTGGGAAAGCTCACACTGGCATTCATATTTCCAACTCATAGGCCAATGTCAGAGCAGAGGCAGTCACCCAAGACCACTGCTGCATGAGAAGGGTGCTTGGGATTTCAAGAAAGGACTAATAAGCTTGGACAATAGGACACTGTGTTGGAAAAGCAATCAGGATGACACCGAGAGATACAAAAAGCACAATGACTGAAGCCTCAGAGCTCTTTGTTGGCATTGTGTAGCACCTAAGCAGCTTTCTGGTACATACTGCATCACATTTGCTAAGAAGAGCACGAGCGTGCGTGCTCATCTTTTAATCACAAGCAGACAATAATGATAATGCATATTTTTTATTGCTGGTTAAACACGATTAATTTACTAACAATCGCTGAGATGGAAAACTCTAAAATGTCTTCATCAACACAGATCTCATAGACTACATGCAGTCTGTGTGATGTAAGAGTCACCATGACGGTAAATGCATGTGATTTTGACCAATAAATAGGAGTCAATCCTGCAAATACAGACCAGGCTTGCAGAGGCAACATCTTAAAAATCGAGTTGTTTGTAGATGTATGGTTTGAATTTGATTTGATGAACTGAGCTGAAGGCCATCTGTGTCGGGGGGGAATGCTGCTGCTTCTTCTGGCAAGTGAAGTCTCCACAATGTGCTCATTATATTTCAAAACCGTATCCGTGAATATGGATTAGATGGAGTTAGAAGTGTCTGTCAATACCACCAGCTGTGTCTCTTACACGGTATGTCGATGTAAATTGCTGTTAATGTGGAATGCTAGTGTTTATAGAGTGACTCGGTAAGTATTTACTTGTTGTAGATCTTGTGCCTAAATAAAGCCTTATGTAAATACATCTGTGCGGTATGGAATGGTCCCAAACATGGCTATTTCTTTTTCCTTGAGTCACATAACCAGTGGCATGCATTTAGAAAATCTTCATCTTCAGAATTTTATTTTTATGTCCAAGCCAAAAGAACCACCTATGTGTTTTTAGTGCATTTCCTTTGATTCCTACTCAGACAGATATTGGCCAGTCCAGTCAAATTTTTTTTCTCAAAGTGAAAACTCATATTTATTAAATAACAATAATTTTAGGCTCATAACACTTGGGAAGGGAGAGCTAGGATGCAGTGGAGGAAATAAATTGCAGCCTTCCAGAGCAGCACAGAAGTCTTTAGTGAGAATTTAGTGAGACATTGGTACGATTTTTAGTAATTGTACCAAGGTGATGGATTTGGGGGCTTTCTGTTCTGTCCTTCAATCTGTCCTCTGTTCAAAGCTGGAAAAGACATACGTGTCTATGTCAAGGGAAAGATGGAAAAGACATACGTGTGTGAAGAATCCTGTAATGGGAGATGAGAAATTGAGTTTTTTCTTTTTGTTGCAGAGCAACTGAATTGACATAGTTTAAGCAGTTCTGACTGAGTATCACTCTGCATGTTTCAGTAGCCTAATTAAAGGAAAAAAAGAAGGAAAAAAGCCATCATCAATGGAGCTCCAATACTATGATTCACCATGGCAACAGGTGAATAAAGTGTAGTGCCTCCATTTTATTCCAGTGGAGTAGCAATGAATGTGGGCCATTTGCATGTGTTCAGCTGTAACTTGACAAAGACTAAACATAGGAGACGAAACGTGGATTAACTGAATTATTTTACATTAATGAAAGCTTGCTTAGCAGACTATGTTGCTTGTATGCCTATTGTACAAATGCTTGTAAATATTTCAACATGTATGTAAAAATGCATTAGGGTTTTAGGCCACATATTGAATTTGTACAATAAAGAATTTATTTCCTGTGTGGATGAAGTAATTGGCAACTTAAAACTTAGCGTTAGTTAATCTCATAGAGAATTATATTCAGTTTTAGACTAACTAAAATAAGGTATTATAGACCCACTTTAAATGATCACTATCATTTTAGAACTAAGGTAGTGTAATACTTAAAAAAAAAAAAAAAAAAAAAGCTACAATTTTGTTAGACTAAAACTCAAATTATTTCACATTAAGTATGTACAGAAGACATACATTCCACTGTATATCCCTTGTGTCCCAAACCTCTGGACCTCTTGGAGGAAAATCTTTCCTTGAACTCAGGTGTATTTTGGTATTTGTGTTGGATGAAAGACTGATCCAGTACCTGTAGGTTCAATGAGCTCCGTTGGTTTTACTCATGTCTCTGAGCTCAGAAAACGCCGTGCTTGTGTGTGATATAGCAGCCAAGTCATTACTGTGGGAGATTGATCAAATAGCCTATAGACATCTTCTGATTTCCCATCCACCCGAGGACATTATCAGATCTCGTTGACAGCGGAAACGTCTCTGTGCCGTGCATCACAAGTATCAGATTTCAGTCTTACTTAAACCTTGAGAGCAGTGTTGAAACAACACCCCACATCAAGTTTACGCTCCATGTTTACTCTCCAGAGTGTAGTACTAACAGGCCTTCCCTCTGACAGATGTTCACCAGATAACGGGGTTTTCACATGCCTCGCTCAAAAGATTCTCTGTTTAGTGATTAGCCCTTACAGTTGGCTTCATGCACGGCCTCAGACTCCTCATTACAACCCCATTGGAATTCATTTTAGCACCAAACCTGACTCCTGACCGCAGGTCAGCAGAGATGAGCTGAACTGGTGAGATGTAAACAGAGCCGCTGTCTGAGGGCCCAGGAGGTCTGCGGGGTCAGAGCCACTCCTGCATCAGCCCTGCTGCCCTCTCTCTGCTGCCACACCATAGCATTGGCTTATTGAATGTGACGCTGTCCTCCACAACAGAATGTCTTCCATTGTGCCCCCGAACAAAGACACTCTCTCTTTCCTGTTGACGGACAGCATTTTTTTAAAATGTTCTGAATGTAGAGGGCGGGGAAACGCTAGTCAGGAAAATTTAGAGTTCTACTCATCCTAATCTCTCATGAGCAGAAAGGGGGGTTGTGAGACTGTCATATTCTGGCATTGTTAGTTCCGCTCTGATGTTTTGTTGGAGGGAAAAGCCCTTGAAAATCTTCACTAAGTTAATTTTAATTTCAATTTGTTCAGAATAAGTGGCTTTATTAGATTTCAATCAAAGAAAGGGGGGAAAGTTTCTTACAGTATATTGGGCTGTGATATATATATATATATATATATATATATATATATATATATAATGTGTGTGTGTGTGTGTGTGTGTACAGTATAATGTGTTCAATTTCAAATGACAGACTTTTGTTAACAATATTGCCCTGAATTTGCAAGTTTGAAAAGTATTTTTCGTCTTAGAGAGCTGAGCAGTAAGTTGATACATTTTATTGATAACTTTTATTTTATCTTCTTAATGTTTTAATTGTGACATTGTACCGATTTTCTTTGCTTTGGTGGCAGTAAACTGTAAATTTTCAATTTGTGATGTTGGTAAGATAAAACCAGGAATCTGGTGAAGCCGGCATGGGCTTAAGGAAATACATTTTTCATTATGTATGTGTCATCTAAATTTCATATATTGATAAATTTATTCTTTAAAGGGATATTGTGTAACTTTTGGCCTCTATAGGGGCACTAAACCTGTAACTTCCCACAGACCACACAACTTAAACAATCTCTATCCGTGTTTTGGAATCGTGTTTGCAGACCACTTTGATCAGCTGATGGCGATGTCATCGAGCCATAAAGCAAAGCACTCAAGGTCACATGATCCAATGAGAGATGTATCCGCTCCTGCAAAGTTACAATGTCTGTTTTTTGAGGAGGGCAGCCCCCTTGGAGTACCGACATGAGTCAAGTGCTTAATTTTTCCCAAGAAATCATCTAATATTACTTACATTAGGCTAATGTTTTGGTCAAAAGTTACACGGTATCCCTTTAATGAACTTTATCACTGATGCTGATTATTTAGACGGCAGAACATTGTCAATGTATGACACCAAATTTATTTGTTTCTGATTATTCAGCTTGTGAAGTACCTAGCTGCTAATTTTCTTTTAAATGACTAGAAATCAATGGAGCTCCAATATTAATCCTAAAAGCAAGTATAATATGACAGAATAATAGATGGAGGGGAAATACCTGAACCCTACATCTTATAAGTGTCTTGGGATATTCAGAAATACCTTTCTTCAAACATGGTCTTATATTTTCAGGCTGAGATAATGGTCCATCAAATCTGCCATGGGCTCTTCTTTTTTCAGTTTGTGCATCAGCCATGTCCTATGGTGGAAGTGCTCATGTTTCCTGCCAGTGGGGTAGGGCTGGAAGCAGATGGCTGCTGACAGAGGAAGGGGTTTGGAAAGCAGTGAGTGAGCAACAGATGGAAAGGCGCATATGCCTCCAAGTCCCCTCAGCTTGCCAGCAGTCCCGTGACTAACTGTGGGAAGATTCTGGCCTCATCCAGGTTAGGGATGGACATAGGCTCATGGTGAAGAATGAAGAGCCCCTAATATAGAAATGGTTATCTGAGACCAGTTTGTTTCTGGAAATTCAACTGTGGGAGGATTCAGATCTTGTTTAATTGGGGATGAATGGAGAATGGTGGCAATGAATCAAGTTGGACCGATAGAGCATTTTTTAAAAAATGCACCATTTCAGCACACGGAGATCTGTTAAGCAGTGATCTTGTTTTGGTTGTCATGTGCTTTAGGAAAAGAAACTCAGTCGCCTTTTCACTTCAAACAGAAACTTCTAACAGGGACTTTTGAGGCCCCCAGGGAGCACATTTTTTTCACTGAAGGAAAACGCAGGATCCAGGAAATGTGGCATACGATTTCTAAGACCCTGATGCTGCAGCTTATGGCATCCATTTCGTTAAGAATGCACATTAAAATGTAAAAAAAAAAAAAAAAAAAAAAATCACTGCAATTCCCTCAATAGTTCATAGTTTTTCTACGTTAGTCATTCTTCAAGGGCAGTTTGTTTATTTCCACATGAGCCTGGTGCAGTTTTTCTTAAATCTTTTATTGTGTGAGTGCATTCTGTTGAGCAAAAGGTTTTCCATAGGTTTTATTATTGCCAGTTTTGCAGCTTTGAGCCTAAATGATATTTTTTAGTATGAAATCTTTTCTAGTGTGCTTAATTGAAAGATCAAATCACATGGTGTATTTTTAAAAGTGAAGGCAGGATGTGACATTTGCTCCTACATTTGGCTGCAAAGGAGATATCCTCGCTGTATAGTACATATCACCTCCCGACTGTTTATTTTCAGTGGAATGGGAAAAGTTGTCAGCCCTGCTTTTTGTGGTCTGCTTGTCAGTGCAGCTTGTTTAACATGTGCCAGATGAGTGTTATCACCCAGGTCTTACATTCCTTTTGTAGATGTCATTGTTTTGATGGTGTTTTGACATGTCTTCTAGCCTTGTGGTCTCTGTCTTCAGTCAAGCAACATGCCAAGTGCTTGTTTCCCTGTTTATTTGGAAACATATTTTTACAACTGTGATTGTAATGGCATATTTTGCCAAAATTGGGGGGGAAAAAATGCTCCGGTGCACAGTTGGTTTTGATGAGGTATTTGAAAAAAGACAACCAAAACACAGTTTGAATATGTGCTGTTGCATCTGTTACTCAGCTTAAGTCTCAATCAGCTGAGATATTTTGGTCACTTGTTTTGTGAATCATTGTGAAACTCTGAGGAGAAGTTTGTTGTGAAGAGATGTTTTATTCTGTGGGAATAACTGGAGAGGAAGTGTAATGTGACCCCACATTTACTGTTTATACCCCCCATTTCCTGCTTTCCCCAAATGGAATAAGCTTAAGTTTTTCCACTGCTGATTCCCTCTGGCCTTGACCCAGGACTGATGTCATGTGGTGCAGTATGTGAACTGCATGTACTACAACCCCTCTTGGAACACAATCACAGTTCCCATTTTGGACCCGCCGACTTTAGGGGGATTCAGAATGGCTTCTGTTAGCAGGAAGCAGCTCCAGGCTGCTGACAGTTACATTCTTCTTTCCAAAAGTTACAATGAAGTGCAAAATGTTTATTTCAAGCAAAATTCAATAGTTTACTAATCATTTATTGTTTAAAATTTGCTGACATGGACTTTTATGCTTGTAACTCATATGAAATAGACTAAGACATGGATGACATCTAATGATTAAGTTGAATGATTCTTAGATTAATAACACAAAGAAGGTGAATAACCCACTAACAAAAATATCAACAGGAAAAATTCCTAATGGTTCAGTAACATGGCTGAGTATAAAATGAGTATCCTAGACAGGATGAGTCCATCAGGGGAAAAAAATATTCTGTGAGATACTATGTGGAAAAGTGATTTTAAGAACTAAGAAAAACTCTCCTCAAAGTAAAGTAAATTGAAAATTTTATCTACTTTTCCTCATCCACAGTTCATTGCGTCATTGAAATATTCAGAGAATAAAGAGAAATCACTGGACAAAGCCATAAACCAGTAATGGGTGCGATCCTCAGATATTAGCCAGCCCCGCATGAAGAACAGCTCCTTTTTCTTTCTTTTCTCCCCCTTTTTTTTTTTTTTTTCAACCAACCTAACTTTATTTTCTAGATTGAGTCCTGGTCTTGTCAATGATTATATACCAAACGTGAAAAATATAAGCATATAAAAGAAAAACGTAGCATAGTTTTATGTTTTTAGAACAAGAGCGCCGCCATCTTGCAGTACTCTAAGCTCTGACGTCACCGGGTTGGTTAGTGCTGCAGTCCTGAGTGAGAGTCTTCAAGTCCGCACCACAGTTGGAAAGATAACGGTGTGAATGGCGGAGACTGGTGAGCCAAAGGAGAAGAAAAGACAAAAGGGGGACCACTACCTCTGTTCATGTGATCCTACCCTAAAAGCAAGTTTTCCAAAGTTTAGGCCCAAGACAGAACAGTTCACAAACTTCGGCTGAACCAGAAACCAGTCCTGCTGCTGGCGGCTCTGAAGAGGGAACCTCCCTGACTCCAGATCATGAAGTGAGAATTTTCTAGAGAAAATTAGGGAAATGATCGGAAGACTTGGAGTCTGGTAAGCTAGAGGTCCACAGACGAAAGCCTGAAGCTGCTCTGTGTATGTTCAATATCACTGCCTAGAAGCTTAGCTCCACTAACCGGTGGGTCTGGGGCATCAGTCTGTACCGAACATCGGTACGTAGCTCTCCGCCTCTATTTCTCTTCGAGCCGCTTATTAAACACACGTCAAATGGCAATACTCATTAATCCCCTCCCCACAGCCTGACAATGAACAGAACAGCTCTGGAGCAGGTTGATCTGAAATGACCGTCATAAAAACGCTCTTAACGGGACTTCTCGTTTTCCACGGTGGAGTCTGGTTATACCAAACACCACGCATCTTTCCCATCATATCCCTGTCTCGCTAATGTCACTATATTACATTTTATACCCATGTCAAAATATACCAGTATTATCACTATATGATATTAACGTTACGATTTGCATACCCCTACCTGCAGACGTACACAGGAACTTCTTTGGAGCAATGTAAATTTATTTGAAAGTCCAGTACACGGTTCATGTCAATCTTATTTGTGTGTTTGACTAAAGAATACAGTCAAACACATGAATGTATTTATTCAAAATGAGTATGGATTTACAGATCTTTCATATGCTGAGTCGTTAGAATCATTTGCAAAAGACATTCAAAGTCAAGCTCTTAAGTGCTAAAAGCCTTCACATCTTTTTCCTATGTACCCTGTAAATTATTTTTTTGATAAAACAGTGTAATATCTCAAATGCACAAAGGGAAGTTTTCTGTGCACCACAAATCCAGTGATGCTAAATGGATGATCCCATCCATGTTGAGGATATACTGTGGAAAATGAAGCATGGAAGAGCTGTGCTCAACTAAACTATACTGTACCATGTAATGTACAGTAATAGCTGTTGATAGGATTATAAAGAAGATTTATTTAAAAATGCCCCCCACCCCATCCCCCACCCCCCTTTTTTTTTGTAAGCAAAAAATTGTTTGTCTTTAACAAAAATAATCACACATTACACAAATGCATTATGCTCTTGTGGTTTCAGAATCATCATTGCCAAGCCTTCAGCTTCTAGAGGATTCATAGTTCATCCTTTTTCATGTTGGGAGCTTGATCACTTAATTGCTGCAGTATTTTGTGCCCATGTATAAATCATGAAAAAGCGTATAAGGAGACTTGCCCTGCAATAAGAAAGCATGATCAGTGGCAGAATGACAGCACATTCGTCTCAGAGTACAGCCAAATTATAGTAGGTCATGAAATGCCAGGGCTCCAGAGGCCAAACATCAGATGGCAAAAGTGAGTAAAATCTGGAGGAGTCAGTCAGACGAGTCATATTCTTAATAGCCTGCCAGTATAGGAGTGATGTTACTATGGAGATTTGGAAGAAGTTTACCAGAATGCTACAGTGTTAGCTGAGAAGCATTTGGTCCTTTTGTTGGGAAAAAAAAAATAAAGCAGTGTTTCAGATACAAGACAATGCTGTAAACTGAGCAAGTGTTTCGTGCTCTGGGTGAAGAGACGCTCTGCAGTGTTCATTTGGAATAAGCCATTCAGAGTCCTGCTCAGGGCTGTGTCAGTGCAGCCTCGCTTCGGATGATGAGATTTTCCTCCTTTAGTAGTCTGGCGTGAAAAGTGCACTGTTCAGCAGCATCAGCAGATGAGCTTTCCCTCAATTCTGTGTTTGCGTACTGGAACGAACTGCTGGCCTCAAATGAAATACTGTACAGTTAAAAAGGAGGAATTATGACACTTGTGTTTCTACACAGTCTATCTCACAGCCCACTGTGCTCTTGGGCCCATTCTGTTATGAAATTGGACCAAGTGGTGTCTAGAGATGCACCCTGCTGCTGTATTGAAGCATACGAAACCATTTGTATCCATTTTGTAAGACACTACAAGATATTTATTTCCGAAGCAGTTTAGTTTCTCTGCAGCACGTTATTTGTCCAGCCCCAAGTACTTGCACAAAAAATATGGGTAAAGCTGGAGGTATTTCACATTTCTAATGTTTATATGGGGCCTCTTTGAAGACATTCACACTACTAAATGGTGGCTTTTCACACATTTGGCTCTGAGAAGACCTCCACTAGTTCTAAAAGGGTATCTTTTGTTGTGTCAGAATCAGGCGTAAAATCTTGGTTTGGCTTAAAAAGAGCTGGCAGCTCATTACAGCTCAGACTAATTCAAAGCTTCAATTTGTCTGTTTACACAATAAACCAAATCTTCCTGTGGTTTCTTTATGCCAGTCAGGTTTTTAGTTAGTAGAGCCCTACCTTAACTGTGTTGGTGAGTGCAGGGGCACACGACATCAAGTGGCTGACTTTGAAATGGGCGCGGATTGCCAGATGTCACATTTGAGAAAAGTCCATCTGACTGAAATCTCAGTTTACACTGTTTGGACAGGCATATAGGTCATTAAGCCCAGAGGACCTCTCCTCGTGTCTGTCATGATTCTCCAGGCAGAGAGATTAGGAAGTCAACTGTAAGACTTCTGCAGTGCACGAGCTCTGGTGATGAATCTCCATTCTTGGCCGGGTGCATTGCAGATCTGCTGGTGAACGGGTAGGCAGTGGCATGTGTTATGTAACACAAGTAGGTGGCTGGAGTAGCTCTGTGTGAGTGTGTATTTGTGGTGTGCATGTGGTGGTCTCTGGATGTGTAAATTTCCCCACATGCAGTTCCCTGCCCCCGACCTGAATGGGTGTCTGAAAGAGCCTGTGGAGACAGATGTAAGAAGAGATGTTGGAGGAGTGTCACACTGTGATGGAAGGTCAGGAATTGGGGGTTGTCCTGCCCTTTAGGAATCCTCCTGACTGTACTTGTCAGGATTAATCTATTTGTACCATTTTCTAAGACTCAGTCCTTCTCCTGTTTTATTTCTTCTTCTCTGTATACCGCTGTAATTGGTGCAAATAAATGCTCCCATAACTCTGTGACTGTTACCTTAAACTCCCTTGTTTACAGCTGCTCTAATTGTAGACATCTTCATTCTGACACGGAAAGGATCTGTTGTCCAAGCCTGTGCTACTGGTCTGGTTTAATTAGTCAAATAGGAATAATTTTTTTTCTAATATTAGTTCTCTACAACACCCATAAAAGGTTTGTTTTATAGCATTATGGTTTGTGCAGCCACAAAAACATTTTCAACCTTTTTATTTACTTTTTTAAAGATGCCCACATTACCTTGAAATCATTTAAAGGTCACGGGGGAATGGAAGATATCCTAGGCTATAATGATTAAAAAACAGGGCAATACTTAGAAAAACAGCCTGTCATTGGTTGATGTATGTAATCCAGACAAAGCCTCCCACAGTGATTGTGGGCAACCCTCAGTCAACAACAGAAAAAAAAAGAAGGTATCCGATCAGTTGATGATTTCCTTTGAACTGTTTTGGAATAATGCTTTTCATGTAAGAGGGATTTTGAATCCACTGTAAGCTCTGTAAAAGCTTAAACTATTTAATATTCATGCCTATTTTACTTTAGTTCCATGGCTCAGTGCTTTTGTTTCCGGTCCATGTCTGTTGTTGGTCACTGTATCTCTTAACACATCTTTGTCACTGCAGAATAAAAAATCAGTGTGTTATTAGATGCTGATGAGTCATTGAAAATTCTTCTTGCTGCATATGACCCGTGCTGAGCAATGCAACACCTCGGTCTGCACTGACTCAAGGGCAGGGATAGCAGCTGCAAAACCAAACATGGAGTGTTTGCACATGGCCTTGAGCTATGGCACATACAGTGGAACCAAGGCGATCCCTTTGCACATTCATTTATCCTGATGATGGGAGGAGTTTCATTTAGTTGTTCTTACAGTATCTGACTTGAGAATTTCTTCTCTCATACCTTTCTAGAAAAAAAAAAGTAAATACATTAACCAGTGTTTTTGCTGGAGCCATTGTTTATGGATGCTTTGTAGTTTAAATCTTGAGAAATTAAAATGTTCTGTGTACAGAATATTATGTAACATTTTTATTACCTAATATCAGTCATACTCTAGAAGTTCATGCCTTTAGGCACAGCTCTTATCTTAATCTGAGCCGAGCTCATGGTGAAATACTTCAGATAAAGGTTGCCTTTGAGCTAGTGTTGGGTTCAATATTTAGTTTGCTATACCTGAGTGGCACTGGATGGACTGAAAATGACAGTAAACGCAGTGCATTTACAGGCCACTCAGTTTCTATCAGAGCAGATGAAGCAGAGGGGATGGGAGTAGGATAAATGGCTTAGAGGGACAATCAACTACCTCAATCAAAGATTGGAGATTGAACAAGCAAATATTATCTGAACCCTGCAAGGAACATCTTTGATGTGATTGCTTTGATGTGAAGGCATGGAACAGAAATCTGATACCAAGTTTTGTCAAAAGATGAGGCTTACACACTGGCTTAGGTATGCCATTTAATGATATTCAAATCTGAAACCAGAACCTACACTGTTGCAAGAAAAGTTTCAAACTGTCACTTTGCTTTATTGTGATGTTTTGACTTGTTTTTGATATCATGAAAGTGTCTGCTGTATGCAATAAACTAGATAATATCCTGAAAAATTATTTAATGAATCATTATTTTTCAAACTTGTCCAGTGCACTCACTATTTTTCTGTCTCTCTTTCAAACAATTAATCAATCTTTATTTATGAAGTGCTTTTCCAGCAAGTTGTGTGACTTAGTGTTTTACAGTTTAAAAACATTCCTGCCCACTGCCCTCCAAAAAACACAAAATATTACAGTGTGTGTGTGTGTGTGTGTGTGTGTGTGTGTGTGTGATGTATGTATATATATATGTATATATATATATATATATATATTATATGTATAACTGTCAATGAGTCTTCCACAGGGTTGTGGAGGAATTTTGGCCCACTCATCTTTGCAGAATTGTTGTAATTCAGCCACATTGAGCCACATGAGAGTTTTTCCAGCATGAACCGCCTTTTTAAGGTCATACCACAGCATCTCAATTGGATTCAGATCAGGACTTTGACTAGGCCACTCCAAAGTCTTCATTTTGTTTTTCTTAAGCCATTCAGAGGTGGACTTGCTTGTGTGTTTTGGATTATTGTCCTACTGCAGAACCCAAGTTTGCTTAAGCTTATGGTCATGATTAGATGGCCGGACATTCTCTTTCAGGATTTTTTGGTAGACAGCAGAATTCATGGTTCCATTTACCACAGCAAATCTTCCAGGTCCTGAAGCAGCAAAACAGCCCCAGACCATCACACTAAAACCACCATATTTTACTTTGGTATAATGTTCTTTTTCTGAAATGCTGTGTTACTTTTACGCCAGATGTAATGGGACCTACACCTTCCAAAAAGTTCACCTTTTGTCTCGTCAGTCCACAGAGTATTTTCCCAAAAGTCTTGGGGATCACCAAGATACTTTCTGGCAAAACTGAGACGAGCCTTTATGTTCTTTTTGCTCAGCAGTGGTTTTGGTCTTGGAACTCTGCCATGCAGGCCATTTTTGCCCAGTCTCTTTCTTATGGTAGAGTCATGAACACTGACCTTAATTGAGGCAAGCGAGGTCTGCAGTTCTTGGATGTTGTTCTGGGGTCTTTTGTGACCTCTTGGATGAGTCGTCGCTGTGCTCTTGGGGTAATTTTGGTCGGCCAGCCACTCCTGGGAAAGTTCACCACTGTTCCATGTTTTCACCATTTGTGGATAATGGCTCTCACTGTGGTTCGCTGGAGTCCCAAAGCTTTAGAAATGGCTTTGGAGACACACACACACACACACACACACACATATATATATATATATATATATATATATATATATATATATATATATATATATATATATATATATATATATATATATATATATATATATAAACTCCCCTGCTCAAGTAAATTGATATACCTGAGGCTGAGTACAGATGGAAAAAGTGAGGCCCTTTAGAGCCGTCTGCACTGGGGCGGCACAGCAACCGTAACCGCAGTGGCACAGGTGGCCAGGTTGGAACACCAACCCCCACCAAGGCACCAGCGGCACCGCAGCCAGTCCGCCACAGCCACCTGCCACCCCGGATACAGACGGCCCCCACGACAGCACCCCTGCCTCTATGCCTTTGCGGTGCTTGATTGACCTTAATGCACCCTGCAACATCTTATATCTGCAGGTAAGCCCAGCACACACACACCAATATGGGCGCGCTTTTAGGTGTAGCTGCCATATTTTTAGACATTAGGATGGACTGTTGAAATACTTTTTTCATGAAGACTGAATGAATTTGTACATGACCAAAGGGTTGGCAGTCCTGACATATTGAGCTTTTTCTGAGTTTCACCATCTGTGGATTTCCAAACAGACAAAGCCCCGACCTTTGCAGCTGTTAAATTGGTTGCAACAGTGAGGCTTTGTGGCCATCTGGGCATTGAGGGTGGAAGCCTGCTGGTTGTAGGACTTTGTTATGACTGAATAAGAAGTACCAAAATATTTATTTTTCATGAGCTCAAATGCCCAAAGACTTTCCCCAGGTGATATGAAACCTTTTTTCAACACTGCAGCCAATTCATCCTCCCATAGGGCTTTTAATATGTTGACTTGGTTGAATTGATGTTCTGATCTAATGAAGGATAAAGTGTAAGAAAGGGGGGTGGGTGGTTACCCTTTTGACTCTTTGCTGAATAGGTTTTCATCTTTCTGTCATATACTTTGTGAAAGGAAACAAGCATATAACCTTGGGTGAGGTGAAAGCAGAGCAGTACCGATGATGTATTAAAAAGTCTTAGGAACTCAAGAGTATCTGGATCTTTCTGTGTAGCATGGGGATTGCTCATTGTGATATCCTCCGGAGAGGATCCCAGATGGGGGTGCCATCCTTTCAGCTGGCCTACTTCCCTGCCACTCATCACACATGGCAGTTTGTACAATCTGGCTGTGCCACTTCTCTTGCTAAGCCAGCCATGTAATAATTGTGTACATTTTGGCTTTGCTGCGGTGAAAGACATTCATTTCAATGTATGCAGAATTCTAATATGATTTGGACAACACACTGCTAAGCATGTTTGTTATATGCATCAGTTAAAAGTGAATGCTTATGGTTGGAGGCCTCTTTAGGTGGAGGGACAGGAACGACACCATAAAATGTGTTGCTAACAGTGATGGTGGTTTTAAAGGTGCATTCACACTGGCACTGTTTGGTCTGCTTTAAATTAACCCTGGTCCACTTCTATTTATGGTAAGGTTAGTTTAGAGTTTCTTCTTCTGTTTTGTTTGACAGTGGTTGTTTGAGGGAATATTACTCCTTTTGCGAGCAGTTGTTCAGGCAGTTTGGTCATCTTGAGTAAAGTGAAATGTGAAAGCAAAGCAAGCACAGGTGCAGCATTTTTTGGAATTTTCTGCCCAATCAAACCGAGTCCCCTGGACTATGCTGTTGTGAATGCTCCATAATTAATTGTAACAGTCTGCTTAACCCAGTGACTATAGAATTATGAGTTATTTTCTTTGTTGTCTCCTGCATTATAACACAAGCTAAGCCAATCTTTATGTACTCAATAAATTGGTTGAGCTTTGCAAGGAATGTAAATATACCAGGTCAGCTTGTGCATTTCAAATGAAAAACAAAATCAGGAATACTTTATTAATCCCAGAGGGAAATTACTGAAATGTAATCATAAGACTGTTGCACATACTGATTACACTTTATCAGTGAAAAATGAAACGTGCTTGTTAACCTGTCGCTCTTCATCTTCAGTAATGTAGCTCAGTCTCATGTCAGTGTATGCTTACACACATCTAGCTGATGTTGTAGAATCAGCTGAGCAGATGCAAGTTCTGCAATGCTGACTTGATTTATGTAAACACACATTGATACAGGCCTGCTGTGCCACTGTCACTGCTCCACTCGCCAGTTCAATGATGCATCAACTGTAAATCATCTTCAACACTACTTGTTGCATCTGTGTTTTATATATGATATAGATGTGCTGCAAAGATGCATCTGCCCTGGTTTGAAAAGTATAAGAGAAACCCCTTTAGACTCCTCTTTCTAGTCATTAGTTGTCTTCATACTTGAAAGGAAACCTTGCTTTGTCAGCCTAAAACAGCAAACTACCATTTTCTATGTGTAGATACAGCAGTGCAATAGTTTTACCTGAGAAACAAATAGTACTCTGTGTGAGTGCTGCAATCCAGGCTGCTCTGTTCCTTTTAACAGCTGGTCCAGGTGTGTGCATGTTAGTGCATGTTAGTGCATGCGAGTCCCTGCTGTGATTTGATTTTCCAAAATGCCTGATTTTGTTCCACTAAATACACTACATGATTTAGCTTAAAGCTAGGGTTGGCAATGTTGGAAAAATGGTTTGAGCGAGCGATATTTAAAAAAAAAACACACCACCCGAAACCACGCCTTCAGAGTGCAGGGACATGTCCGCCAATGTTTTACGAGCAGGTTAACGATAACAGCCAAGTGGATAGCTCGTTAGCTTGATAGTAAACAGCTGACAAACCACGTTTTTAAAACATTTAATGCACTCACCTCCAACTCTTTTTGCAGTGTAAAAAGTCCACACTGCAAATGTCAACGCCTCTGAGATTTAATCCTTATCTGTTGTTTTGTTTTGTTTTTTTGACGCAGCAGCAGTTAGCAGTCCGTTGGCTATATTTGTTTACAGTGAGCGGCTCACAGGGGGGTCACGTGGGGGATGGTGAGAGGGGTGGGACAGAGATGAGACAAGGCATCAATTCGTTCTTTCTGTAAGTTGCGAATCTCCAATTCCTGCCTTTCGGTGCGGATGGCAGGGGTTGGTCAGAGTTTTTACAGAACTGCAGCTCTCACAGAGGTCTGACTTTTTTCCATATTTTTTATGAATAGATGATGTATTGACTACTGTCAGGATGGAAGGACCATTTCACCCATTACTACAAAAAGTGTTTCTGTCCAGGATTACCAACTCTGGCTTTAAAGGATATATTTTAATTTGTGTTGTGGTCAAAGTAGTTTTGAAGAGTTTTTGTCTAACCTGCAGCAAAAAGCAGCTGTAATGTTTTAGGTTTGGACAATCGGGAGGTTTCCTGACAGACAAATTCTGTGAAAGCTTCTCAGAAAGTGGCCTTGAGAACAGAATTTTTTTGGCCATTTACTACCAGCTCAAACTTAAAAGATTTTTATAGTGGTTTGAGCATCCACTGTATTCCGGGTTTATGCATTGCATCCTCTTTGCATCAGACAGTTACACAGACTGGGTCAGCAAAATAAAATGAATGTTTTCCATTCTCAGTTACAAGCACAAATTAGGACTTTTTAGAAATGTGTATGTGGTTCTATACATAATACCGTTTGGACCAGTCCTGTTTGATACTTCCACTGCAGGTACTTGTTAAAGGGACTAGAGGCAAGATTCAGAAATGAGAATGAGAACACGAATGGTGTTGCGGATAACTGCAGCCACCAGCCAAGCCGATGTGAGCTTGCACAAACTGAAGCTGTAACGTTGTTTACTATGCCGATAAAGTCTTTTTCTTCGTAGTTCCACTTTTGAGTGGTCTTTCAGTAGATCTGGATTGTTTGCTGACTGCAGAAGAATCCATCACTATCCCTTGCAGTGTTTGAATTGACCGCGACCGTCTCCTTCCTGTATCAAAACTGATGGGGACGCATACAGTATTTTGATCAAATATATATTTTACTTTCACTCAGATAAAATGCGAATGAAAATGTACAGCAACTAAACAATCCGGAACATGGTCCCCACAATGTTGCAACCCCCACAAACACACCCCCCCTATATATTTTCTTATCCCTCCCTCACTCAGGAATTTCCCGTATCCGCATCCACCCTGTTAAGGGAGGGAGGAGTGGTGGCTTTTTTTTTTTTTTTTCACTTCCTTCCCTTATTTAAAAATGAATTATTTTTTTTTTTTAATTTCCTTTCTCTATTCCCTTTAACATTACATTTTTTTCTCTGTGGAAAATAAAATTTCTTTTTAAAAATTTTCCTTTAAATTAAGCTTCTTTTTTTTTTTTTCTTTTTTTTTTTGTCCCTTAATAAGAAATTCTTTTTGCCTTGAAAATTATGATGTGAGTGTCACATAATGGGAGGTAAAAGCACACAAACATTGCTCCAGATTTGAGAGTGGAGACGATCAAACCCACATACAGACACTTGGGTTGTCACAACTGGCCAGTATTGATGATCATGAATTCAATAGAATTTTGATAATACATACAGTGGGTATGGAAAGTATTCAGACCCCTTTAAACTTTTTACTCTTTGTTTCATTGCAGCCATTTGCTGAAATAAAAAAATCATGTTATTTGTCATTAATATACACTCAGCACCCCATCTTGACAGAAAAATCAGTAATGTAGAAATTTTTGCAAATTTATTAAAAAAGAAAAACTGAAATATTACATGGTCATAAGTATTCAGACCCTTTGCAGAGACACTCATATTTAACTCACATGCTGTCCATTTCTTCTGATCCTCCTTAAAATGCCTCCTTCATAGGCATCCAGCAGTGTTTAATTAAACTCATTGGACTTGATTAAGAAAGGCACACAGCTGTCTATAAGACCTTATAGCTCACAGTGCATGTAAGGGGCTTTATGGTAGAGTGACCAGATGGAAGCCTTTCCCCAGTGCAAGACATAGGAAAGCCCACATACAGTTTGGCAAAAAACACATTAGGGACTCCCAGACTGTGAGAAATATGATTGTCTGGTCTGATGAGACCAAGACTGAACTTTTTGGAGATAATTCTAAGCGTTATGTGTGGAGAAAACCAGGCACTGCTCATCACCTGCCCAATACGATCCCAACAGTGAAACATGGTGGTGGCAGCATCATGCTATGGGGTCGTTTTTCAGCTACAGAGATATCCTGGAAGAAAACTCCTTCCAGAGTGCTCAGGACCTCAGACTGGGCCCGGGGGGGGGGGGGGGGGGGTCTGAATACTTTCCGTACATGTTTTAATTTGCTTTGATAAAATCAAAAACATCATTGATTGCGGATTGGTTTTGCATAGTTTTAAGTCCCTTGCTACCTTTTATTGAATGTATTTTGATTTACAAAACAAAGTGACTTAACAGCATTTTTTTTCCAAGTTTCTATTGGTAGTGATGTCCACATGCTTTTGACTTTTGACAATAATTATATCATGAAAATCAGATATCTGGAAAGGCCTTTAATGCACACATAACTGCGGAAGAGAGACATGTATTTTACAAGCTGTCTAAATGGTTTTGTGGAGGAGTTTCATGTTTGATATGTTCAAATATGTTGTGCAATTGCTGCTAATGCCACGATGAAGCCACATATTTTTGAGGGATTACAGGGTTGTTTGTTAAATATCAAAGTTAATTATCACAGAATTATTCTAAATGGATCTGTTAAGTGTTTGTGCTTTTACAGGACAGCCCAATATTTCTGTCATATGTGTTTGAGTTATTTGGCCATTTCTTCAAATTACATAGAAGTACTCATCTATGCTTGTAGTTCATAGCGGTTAAAGGTTCACTGATGGTCCGTTAACCCTAGAAGCATCAAGGTCATTTTAGTAGTGTGTGACAATTTTAGTCATTTTTTGTGGAATGGGGGATGCCTCTTGGGTTTTAGGTCTTAAAAATATCAATTTTGAATTAAGTAAACATTGATAAGTAAGTGATTATAGTTTTGTTTTATCTCTATTTTTCATTATGAACAAATCCAGGCAGCAGCCATCCAGAAACAACCTTGTTGATGTACAGTATGTGTTTGATGCATTGATTTCTTGGACACAAATTGCATCTGAACACCAAGTCGTGCTTGTCTTGGTTTTGTTCTGAGCTTCTTTACCTCCTAGAAAGACACTAGTTACAGATATACAACTTCAACTCTGTCTGCTCTTTAATTACAAGAATTTTGGCTAAAATGCTAATAAAGGTAGAAGATTGAGGATGTTGAGACCTTGAAACTTGAAATTTTCCTGTGGAATTTGGCTACGCTCATGTGTTGCTAAGAGTTGAATAATTAATTTTCTGGTTAGGAGGACGAATTTTTAAAATTCAAAATGCTAAGTGTCTGTGAAACTTTCTCAGCTTTCTATTTCAACTTTTCCAACTGTTAGAGTTTAACGGTGGCCTTGTGAGTGCTGAAATAAGCAGACCTTAGAAGGGCTAAATTGGTTGAATCTAGTTAAATTACCTAATCATATTTGTGTTGTTTTGTGAAGCTATTTAATTTCTAAAATTTGTTTGTCTTAGTTTGACCACAGTCTAGTAGTCTTCATACTGACAGGTTGGCAACATAAATGTTTTAAAATATCATGATAAAAATGAAGCAAATACACTTTTTCTGATTATCTCATGCCCTGATCCACTAAGATTATGTGGTTATTTATGCCTCCTTGGTTTTCATTGCAGGCTTCAGTCTAGCTAATCCAGATGAGAACCAAAAGGTGTTGATGTCCAAGAGGTTAGGTCCTGTAAAATATACATAGGATTTGTTTCAGATTATTCATTTATTCTTATTTTATTTTTTAATGGGTAGGGACCATGGCCCACCTGCCAGTTATGTATCTGTTCAAGAATACAATAAAATAGAAATTTAAAGGAACATTGTGCATTAGTCCCTTAACCCAAAGGGGACTGAACTCAGAGGAAGAACCCTTCAAGGATCCTTATCCTCCAAGCTGACAGTTGGATATTGAGAACATCTGGAGCATCAGTGAACAAATATAGTTCACCATTCCCGGACTTCTGCCCTGTCCTTTATGTTTGTACAAAAGGACAGGGCACAGTGTATGATATAGTTGTCATACACTGGTCATCTTTACTGTGTATAAGGGACTTTTTTTCCTTTTAAAACATGACAGAGGCTCCTGTTGTTGCCACTGGTTCCTGATTTGTGTTTGGTTTATTACCTAAAGAGGGCAAACATATACAAAGAGTCTAAAATAATTTATAGGACGTGTTTTTCTTTAAAAATCCAAAATGTGTTTACATTTTGATTGACATTAACATGTAAAATTCATATTTTTCATTGTTTAGATCAACACAAATACTTGTGGAAAAGCCAAATTCATCCACAGAATGTTACAATGTGTTTGGAGCCCTGTCTGATCCAATGTTTTCAACATTTACTTCACTTATCTGTCATGTTATTACTCATATTTAGAATGATTTATCTAGAATGCATGATCAAACAGAAAAAAATTGGCATGATAGAGATTGAAATTGAAAACATCCTCGGTTGAGGTTCAACTCTAGTTGAACACTGCCTTGTAAAAAAAAAAAACTTCAGGCAACAAACACTGCTGTGTCACAGTGCCTCAACTTTTTATTGTAACCCTGCTAATCTCAGTTCTAATCTCGGAATAACATTTGACTGGTACTGCATATATTTGAGCTCGTTTCTACTTACTGATGTGCTGGTTTTTATCACAGATGGCAACTCTGTTTGGAAACTTAACCGAGAAGTCGTGCTAGCAGCTCTTTGAGGCTTCCGATGTTAATGTTGCTGTCAGTTCGCTAACAAATTCATGATAATCACGCTAACTCATGTATTCCAGATTTAATGCTCACAGGAAACATTACTGGACTTCCATTGAAAACCACCATGGAGTCAGATGCTGATACAATGGTTTCAGGTCAGAATTGATCTCTGACCATTCATTTTTAGTTGGGAAGGAACTTGTGTTCGTAAAATCCTCACCATTAAAATCACATAACTTTTTTTTTAACTGACTCCTCCTGATTCAGATCAAAGGATAAAATGACTCCTTTTAGATTAATTTCATTAGCTTCACATATGTTCTCTTTGTTGTAATTAGTTTTAATATATCACTAGCGGCATTTGGGGATAGGAGGATGTTGTCACCCAGACGACTGCAGTCTTTCTCAGCTTCCTTTTCAGCTGTTTCTCTTAACAACTATAAAAATGAAGACATGTGACAAAGGAGCAGAGGCTCAGTCGGCACAGAAATCATTCATTGCCACCCTGTGGTTTGCTTCATAGCTTCTCCAGTTAAATGGAGTTACGTAATATCTGCAGCCTCACTTATACAGAGGGAATCATAAATCAACTAACGTGCTCACAACAACGCAGCAACTTTTGTCTGAGTTGCTCGGGTGCTTTTCATCTCTTCTTTGCTTCTGACTTCTCTCTCTGCCATTTTGCAGTCGAGAGGAGATAAAAAATGACTATGAGAGAGATTTTATTAGACTATTTGTTTAGATGAATCATTGCTGTTCTGTTCCAAGCCTCTCTGAGTATGCATATTCTTAAAGATGGCAATTTGGGGTAAAATTTCTCTTTTCCTCTGTTATGTCATCACTTCTTTTGATATTTCTTCTCTGCAGTGTATTTTGAGTCCATTTTTGTGGACACAGTTTTGTTTTCAAGAGTTGCGACTTTCTTTGTCTCATTAACTTTTTCAAACAAAAGAGGAAGTCCCAGATTTTTTTTCTTTCTTTCCTCCTGTTTTCAAGCTTACTTTGTGCATCATGTTGCAGGGTTTTGGTGCAAGATTCTTTAGCCTTCCGAAACATTTGAGAAAATAGAATTTGATGCAACTCTTTTTATGCTAGTTTCATTTAGCATTTTTTTGGCCTGACAGTTCCCTTTGGCTTCTCCAGAGTGTGAAATCTGCTGCGACGTGCTCGCCGTCTCTTGTGGTGTTTTGCTCTCGAGTGGGTTTTGCTGCCTTTCATTGATTCTACCACATCATCTGCATCACTGCTCCCCATCCACTCTTTTTTTTCCTGCTCTCACGCATACAGAGTCACAGCCACTCTGCCTTAAGTTTTAAGGTTTAATTTTCACTTCCGTTTTACAGTAATTATATGAAATTAAGCTTGGGTAAAAACTGTTTTTAGCTTTTATGTTACGGAAATGTTTTTGTGAAGAAATGCTTTGGATGCTTTGTGCTAGTTAATCCTGATGCTAGTTGCATCAGTAGACTTAAGTTACAGTTACAGACATTTTCTGTGAGTACCTGCGTTTTGTAAGTGTTTGCATCGCGCTGACTTGACGCCACCATCACACCTTCATGTCAAGTCACTAATATAGAGCTTAACACCTCGCTGAAGCACACATACGGGAGCATCCGGTCTTCACGGCCATGGCTGGCATGTGACTGGAGGAGAAGGAGAATGCGACTCAGCCACCGGATGTGTAGTCAGGAACCAGTCATCACTCTCTTCCTAATCTGCTTGTTCACCCCCCTGTACACCACCATCTGGAGAGGATGCCAGGGACTGGCCTAGTGGCAGAATTAGAATCATGGGCTCGGAGAGCTGCCAGCCTTGAGAAGAAAATCCTGGAGGAAAAAGGCCTTTTTGCAGTTCACGCTTGTCTGTCCTGCGTCCTTGCTCTGTGGTATTGGCCAGCAGCCAGCAGTGCTGACGTAGGCTGGCCTGCCTCTCAACAAGACAACATCAAGCTCATCTGGCATCCAAACACTGCTCGTAAGAGCAAAACCCCTGAGTGTGGAGTAGTCACTTGCTACAGAGAAGCATTAGTTTTGGGTATTCCCCCCACACACTGTCTCGATTTAAAGTAATTTAGGACATAATTGAAGTAGAGGTGCATCATCTCTTTTAGAGCTACATCCTCTAAAGAGCACTGAACTATAGAGGGGTGTTTTTGTCCAAATAATGAGAGTATTTGCCACGTAATATCTGGCTGCCAAAATGACGAATCAAAAGATTCATGGAGCATGTGTGCATACTCTGTGGCGTATAAAAATAATGCTGTTCTTGTTGTGATAATGGAGCTTTCATCAGATACTGTCAACTTTAACCCTCTTGTCATTATATTCAGTACAGTAGCTTTGCTAATTGGTGATGTGAACAGACTGAAAGAGAAGTAAACCCCTCTCCATGGTTACCCAGGTTTTATGCTTACTGCAAGCTAAAGCAAGGAACATTTTGTCTCTCTTAGTGTAGTTAGTAAGCCAGATGGCTTTCAGGCTGCATGGAAAAATAATTTTATTTCACTCAGTGGAGTGCTGATGCCAAAATGTCTGATTAACTCCTCCTTTGTGCTTCTCTCCCCCATAACAACTAGTCAAACTAGCTTTAAAAACGTGATGGTCACCACTTTGCTTTCACCTCTCATATCCCATCAGCTCAGTGGTCTACAGGGAGAAAAGATGAGGACAGGAACTTATAATAGGCCATTTATTGGGAAGAGTGCCAATATTTCTGTGTGCTCACAAATGAGTGTCCTTGAATATGAGCCATGAGAAGAGCTCATCCCTGCTGATGAACTGCCTGTGATGGATTCCCTCCCCCTGTGGTAATGTGGGTCACGATCATACAGGATCTTCAGATGATAACACAGATCAGTCGAGTCCAGAATGACTCCCAATCCACCAGATTTTTTTTTGGGGGGGGGGGAAGTTGTAAGCAGCCTGTACAGTTTGGGCTTTGGCCAGGATTCTGGTAAGGATGAGGTTTTAAGTACGACCAACACAGCACACAATATCTTTGCACCAGAAACTAAAATAAGCACAAATAAATTACATTTATTTTAAGTTTTGTCAGTAGGTGGTAGTTTGTTTCCTTTCTTGTACTATAGAGCAGGAAAACACTTGTCAAATCTAAGAATGTATTCAATAAAAGTCATGATTGGCTGCTTTATGGTGGTAAAATCTGACTCGGTACTGTTTTGGTGAGTATGAAAAATATTTAAAAAATATTTCTTGGTGACTCAGGACACTTGAGTCACCAGCTGTACATACTGGGTCAGCAGTATGGAGTATGGAGGAATATTGCCAAGTTTTGTTTGTTTTTTTTTAATGGACTTTTTTGTATTGAGCACCTGTGAACTCCATTGTATGACAGTCAGCAGATAACGAAAAGCCCTCCGATCTTCGGCTGCATTTGAGATATCAAAAAAGTGCTCCAGAGTCTTGTTCAGCATGAGGGTGAGTAGAAAATGAAGGCACATTTTCTGTGGGTGTACTATTCCTTTAACATATTTGAAAACCAATAAGTTCACTGACTGATCTGAATAGCTGATACCAGTTGATAACAAAGCTTTAATTAGTTTGTTATACACACTGGGGCAAAATGTTCATATGTAGAAGTTGGACTTAATGTGTGGTTAACACTCAGGAAATGACAACCTTCATGCATGGGACAATCATGGTTGAATTTAAGGTCAGGGTTCCTCTGACTTCCCAGGATGGAAATTCAGTTGGGTGGAGGGCTCCATCTGAAATTTCCAACTGGGCGCTTGCAAATTTTCACTTTTTTATTTGGTTGAAGCTTACTAACACAAAACTAGAACATCATAACTAAATGGAAAATGGCACCATAATTATGTTTGTCATAGTTTTTGGAAGTCAAAATGGTAACAGAGTATAAAATGGGATATTTTATGTAACCTGATCAGTGCATGGAATACTTAGATACACATTTGCAAGAAGTGGTCCCCAGATTGCTGACACCTAAAGCTCCAGGGGACAAGTCCTTTGTGGTAGCATAAGCTGTGTTTGTAACCACATCTGCTATCACACCGTTTTAAGATCTGACGTGCATAAGGATGGAACATTATCAGTCATACATGAGGTGATTTGCTTTTGTTTTCCCTTTTTCTACTTCATGATTATGACAGTTGTCTCACATGCAATTTTTATATTTATGCTGCAGTACTGAAGGTTGAATTCAAATCTTGTCTAGACTGAAGAGCCGCAGCCCTGTTACAGAGGGAGGATTCATGTGTTAGAAAAACATGGAAGCTGGAGTTGTTCGTCTTTTCCTCCATAAAAATCAATGTTGTTCTTACCTGAGGGATAAACAGTACCTTAGTCCGCGGAATAAGCTTTTCAAACAAAAGGATTTTTTTTCCTATTTAGTTTAATGAACTAGAAAATTGCTAGTCGAGGAGGGGTAAACATGCTCCCATTATATAAACAACATAAACGTGACCCACTGGTGTACAGACTCAAGAGTTCATGTATTCATTTTGGCTTTATTTAGCCACACAGCTCGGGACATAGTAACCCATGCCTGGCACGCCACCTTCGATTTGCACAATATGTGAACGTATTTGGTCGTGTAGTCGTTTGTAAGAGAAACAGCATGGAGCAATATGGTTTGTCCTCTCATAATGTAACGTTGGTCTCTCACTGTGAAAGCAAGGTTTTCTCCTACCTCCCTCCCACTCTCCCTCTCCTTTCTTTCTCTCGCACACGGCAAGGGTGAACGTGGGCGACGATACAGAGCATGACAGCAGTGCTCTGTTGAATGTAGACTAGAAATGAGGAATAAAGAAACACAACACCCATGGAAACACTGACACAGTCTCAATAATGCTGCTTATTTATCTTTAGGACTGTGGATTTGAAATGATTGAGCTTATGGTTGCGCCACCATTTTGTGGTGTTTGTGTAAGACTTTTTAATTGGAAGGGACAATCTGTCATTTATGCAATTTTTGTGCATTAATCTCTAGTTTGACATCTTTAATGATATTCTCTATCATGCTGTATATTTTGTCTGTGTTCATAACAGGGGGTGTTTACATCCCATAAGGCCTTTATTTCTATTTTTTCCTCTATGTAAGCATCCCTCTTCTGTCGTCTTCACTCCTGCTGTGATTTGTGCAGCAAGGAGCTCAGCAACAGTGACACTAACGAGCACAGCATCAGCCTCCAGCTGTGTGTGTGGCTGTGGTTGTGGCTGTGTTTTGTGGCTGTTTGTGCATGTGCGCCTCATAGAGAATTTGCCTGTTTGTGTCACGCCCCCTTGACAGAGTGATGGCATTGATGAATGCGCCTGCAGATGGACTGAACTGAACGGTGCTTGTGATTCTCTGGAATAAAACCAAATATCTGACTTAAAAAAAAAAAAAACGTACCCGTGTTATATTCTGATGGCGAGAGGAAGTGGTACTGGTTTGCTGGATGACTGCAGAGCAGCCAGACTGGGTGTGGAGTCATGACTTGGCTAGATGGGTGATGGATGACTGCAAAAATATCTGCAGAGGGGATAATTACTTCTGTATAGGAGGTTTGGGTTGGTATTGTTTGTATGTCTGTTTACAAGCAGGGTTACTTAAAATAATGAAGAGATTTGTATTTTTTTCCCAAAGTAGAAGTAGTGATGAACTCTATATGTTAATCCGACTCTGGATCCAGGATTTTCATATGTTTGGGATGATTTGCAGATTTGGACTTCCTTATGAAATACAAAATGATGAATACTCCTAAAAAGAAAAAAAAGATTAAATAGATTTCTTCCTTTTTGTGTGTATTGCAGTTTTTTGTGGATGTTAAAGGTCTGCAAGGTCTGCAGTTTCTGCTCCTCAACTGCCTGCCTTCTCTTTAGTGCTGGCTTTACATCACCACAAAACACATTTACATGATGTCTGCCTAGTGGTGAGTTTGGTGTGCCAGAATAAAATAAAGAAAGGGATGTTCTTTATGCACGGTTCCACTACTTTCTGAACTTCAGACAGCACCTTTGCTTCCTGTCTTTCATTATTGGACAAACTGATTAATCCAGGTGTGTCTGACCTCAATAACTGGCCAAACACACCTGGATTAATCAGGTTGTCCAATAATGAAAGACAGGAAGCAAAGGTGCTGTCTGGAGTTCAGGAAGTAGTGGAACCATGCATATAGCCCATTGGCTTGCTCTTCACCCTTCCTGCCCCAATCAGCCGACCAGTCTGAAAAGACTTTGGCTGAAATACTAATGTTGCTCATCTGCCCATGTATGTTTCACATTTACAGCTGTGGCCAGGGTTCCATTTCCTGTTTGTCATCCTCACCCTCTACCACGTTCTTATCTATCCAATAGTCACAAGGAAATGAAGGCTTAGAAAAGTCAAGGTGCGGAAGAAACAAAAGGTTCTGCAGCTGTCTGCTGTGTAGGGAAAATATTTGGTATTCTGTAATCATTGTGCTTTTGCTTGTTTTAGGGTCCAAACAGAATAATTACCTCCCACAGAAAACTGATTGGTTTTTCTAACATAAGGTGCAGCAGAAACATGCATGGGGAAAAAATGAAGGCAGATGAGGTTCTTGTTCTGATGTTGGCTGCAGTGTTCTGGCTTATATCAGACTTTTATCTGGAATCTGAGTGGTTGAAGTGTGAGCACCTGGTTTGCCCATAAAAAGAGACAGGCAGATGTGAAAAATAAAATCATGAATGAATGAATGCATGAATGAAAAGTCCTCTATTAAATAAGTGAAATGCAAAACAGAATTTATCTTGACACTTAAACAGTGAGGGCTTTGAGGTTGCCTAGGCAACTAGTTGCCTGTGCCATGGATGGGCAAGTGGGCGTGGAGTCAACAGGGGTTTGTGGGCCGGTGAGAGCAGAGGTAGGCGATTGGCACACACCACATGCTGCATGGGGGCTTAATGCTGATGATCTGACAGTGGTGTTGACCCTGCTGGGGAGTGACAAGAGATACAACAAATAATATTGGGAGTATGCACATCCTTGATTTTTGTCGCACAACACAGCTGGAAACAAACAACAATTCGTGAAATCATCACACTCAGAAAACACCCTCTGCATTCACTGCTTATTAGTAGATTTTTTTTTTTTTTTGTTATACTTTTAAGATCCCTGAGGGGAAATTAGGGCTCTGCATTTTACCCATCTCTGTACAGTAGTACCAGAGAGCAGTGGGCTGCTACTTAAAGCGCCCGGGGAGCAGTTGGTGGGGGTTAAGGGCCTTGCTCAGGGGTCCACAGTGGTTCACCTGAATGACGCTACCACGGCTACCCACTCCCCCAAATTCCATGTGGAATTAATGTTGAAAAGGTGCGGGACTGACAGAAACTGTAGACACTGGTGTATGATTCGTTATCATAACCTAAGTTGAAATAATAAACCATCAAATACTTAAAACAAGATTTCAAATGATCCCAACAGCTTGAAAAATCACAAAAACAGGAATACATGAATTTATAATATAAAATCAATGAATCTACTGATTTAATTTTTTGTTGACTAATTAAGCAAGTTAAAGTTATGTAAGACGATGAATTGTACAAATGTTCTTACTGAAAGAAAATAAACCTGCCATTTTTGTCAAAAAGGTGATTTTATGTACAAAATTATTATTCGCCGGCTGCACAGTGAGTTCTCTCCATGTACTCTGGCTTCCTCCCACACTCCAAAACATGCAGGTGTACCTTGTCTCTTGCCCGGTGGCAGCTTACCCTGAATTGGATTAAGTGAATATCGAAAATGGATGGATGATTTATTTTCTTCTGTAATATTTTGCATTGCTGTCCTGGCATGCACTGGTATTTGCTTGCAAACAAAATTGTTATTCCATTACTTCAGCTCACACTTTCTCTGACACACACCGAGATGTGTTAAGAGGGTTGAATTAAATTGAGAAGTAAAAAGGCAGCCTCCTATTAAAGGTCAAGGATCTTGTGGTTTTACATTAGCACGGAGTGTAACCGCACTGAAGATTCCATCAACTCAATTAGGGTTTTTGTTTTGCAGATTGTGTAGCAAAATGACAGCCTGAGCTTCAACACAGGTTGTAGGTCAACAAAAAATGGCAGCAAATTTCATATGCACTACACTGCCTGGCCAATAAACAAAGTTCCCACCTGGATTAAACTAAGCATATAGGCATGAGCCTCCTATTGGATAATTACTGCAGGGGTGATTATGTTTCAGCTAGGGATGCACGACATAATCTGCCCCCTGTTGGTATCAGCCTATATCAGCCTTTAAACTGAGTACTGGACATCGGCCACCCCACCGATATTTAACCGATCAGGTTGCTGTTTCGAAAGTTTAAAAAACAAAAAACAAAAACAAAAAAACTTCTTCTTCAAAAACTAGTTTTTTAAGACTAGGGGTGGAAAAAATATAGATACACTGAAATATCGCGATATTTTTATATGCTGATATCATATTGACATTTAAAAACGCAGTATCATTCTATTTTACTAATGAAATCTCGCAATATTTGATTGTTCCGTTATGAATTCTCGTGAGAATTCACAAACATTTCAATATATTTTCATATGCTGATATCATATTGACATTTAAAAACGCGGTATCGATCTATTTCATAAATGAAATCTTGCGATATTTCATCGTTCTGTTACGAAATCTCGTGAGAATTCATGAAATATTGTGAGATTTCGTTACAGAAGGATGAAATCTCGCGAGATTTTGTAAGTGAAATAGATTGATATAGCATTTTTAAATACCGATTTGATATCGGCATATGAAAATATTGAGATATTTCAGTGTATCTATAATTTTTCCTCACCCATGTTTATCAAAGTGTCAGAAAGGGATTACAAAACTATTTGCAATGAGTGCTTTTTTCAGCTTTAATATCAGTATCGATATCAGTTATCGGCCACATGAGTTTTCAAATATCGGCATATCGGATATCGACCAAAATTCCAATATTGTGTATCACTAGTTTCAGCTGGCAACAAATTATTTAATCAACAGAGCTCATGGGTGTGACGTGTGCTCTGCGCAATGCATTGTAGTTAAAGAGGGCACACTGACCAAGACAAACTTGGACCAAGTGCAGAGAAAGTTGGTGAGTCCGCTCAGAGAGAAACTCAACAAAAACGGAAACAGAAAAAAACGGAAAACATGAGGAGCTAAAGGGCTGAACCCTCATGAACATAATGAGTGGACGTAAGATGTAAATTTTTTGCCAAACTTCTCTCAGGAAAACCTCTGCTGAAACCTGATCTACTTGCTATGCTAACATTAGTGGCTACTTGTGCAAGCATGGGTACATTATCAGATCAACAGCAGATGGAAATTAAGATTTGCTTTCCTCCTAAGTCTGATCATCCCACTGTGTTGTCTCTGTAATAAATGATGGCGCACAATTTCATGTAAACTTACTTTCAGCTCTTTACACAAAGCATTTATAATTGTGTTGTGTTCCACTGGCTGGTGCTGCAGCTACAGTACAACTGCACATCTCTACCATCACCACATTGTCTTATTGCAGGAGTAATTTATAAGTAACTTACTTTTATTGAAATACCTGGTGCAGACCACCATGAATCATGAGGAGTATGAGTCCTCCTGCTCGCCAGACCTTCATCTTTTTTCCACCGAACATCCGGAACTCTGATACCATTTCCATCTTCAGATCCAGACTCAAATCCACCTCTTTAACCACTAAATCACAAATACTCCGCCATACTTCCATTCCTGGATTGTTGTCTTTATATGGTTGTAGTACATATTATTTGTTGATTTTGTTCTTGTTTTTTTCTAATATTTTAAGGTGTCCTTGTGGGCTTTGTAAGGCACTTTTCGATAATAATCATTATCATTGTTGTTATTATTATATGTGGGAGGATTTTCTAATTGAAGGTGATGTTTGTTTACAGCTGCAATCCTTGCCATAAGATGTCTCTGTTACATCGCTAGCATAGCTAGTACAGCTCCTCCATGTGGGGAAACCAGTAAAATTATCCCTGGGTTTTTCCAAGTACCCTTGCAGTCATGAGATTGGTCATAGCAGTTCACAACACAGCAATTTCTCGCCATAATGCTGTTTAAACAAAGGTTAAATAATGAGGCAAGTAGTCTGCACAAGAATAAGGAGGGAACCGGTTTGTTGTCCCTGCAACAATGGAAGAGGGTCATGTGGTGTGAGTCCAGATTTACCCTGTCCCAGAGTGATCCTCATCCTTAGATCAGTTTAAGTCCTGGCTTAAGACTTATCTTTTCACTCTTTTTGAATAATTCAGAAGCTAGTATGATATTGGTTGGATGGTAAGAACAAATGCAAAGTGAATTAGTTGCTCTTATTATGTTTTATTGTATTTTTTATTGCTTTGACACATTTCTTTTATATTTCGCTGTTTTATGTTATTTATGGTCATTTTATTGTGAAGCACATTGGTCAAGAGTTTTTGTTTTTAATTGTGCTGTATAAATAAAATTGAATTAAATAAAATTGAATTGAACTGAATTGAATTGATTTGAATTGATGGGCACATCAGGATAAGAAAAGAGGCAGATGAGGCAATGCAGCTGGTGCATAGTGTCTACTGTGCAAGCCTGTGGGGGAAGTCTATGATCTGGTGTTGCTGCAGTTGGTCAGGTCCAGATTCAGCAACATGATGTGCCCAAAGAATGGGGTCAGTTGACTACCTGAATACTGAATAACCAGGTTATTCTATCGAAAGATGTTTTGCTTCCCTGATGGCACACATGTATTCCAAGATGACAATACCAGGATTCATCAGGCTCAAATTGTGAAAGACTGATCATGATCAGGGGGCATGACACATCATTTTTCACACATGGTTTGGCCACTACAGAGTCCCATTAACCCCATTAAGAATCTCTGGGATGTGCTGGAGAAGGCGTTGTGCAGTGGTCGGGCTCTCCCATCATCAATGCGAGATCTTGGTGAAAAATTAATCAATGCAACACTGTATGGAAATTAATCTTGTGCAGAAGCTTATGGAAACAATCCCACTGTGAATGTATGCAGGCAAAATTTTAGTGTGTGACCTTTTTTTTTGTGTGGCAACTTTTGTTTTTTGGCCAGGCAGTGCATGTCGCTGCATAAAAATTTCATTCTGCACTAAGAACCTAATTAGCATCCTCTTCTTGTCGAGTTTGATATGTGTGTGAATACGTGAGCTTACAGGGACATTTCCTACCGTTTGTCCTCATTCGTTCAGCAGCCCGCCCAGCTCACATTTGCATTGAGGTGCATCTGTTTAGGAGCTAATTATTCACATAAATTTCTTACTTCTCTGCTTCAGTTTCCCCCTTCAGGCAGTTGCCTCAGCCATTTTGTTCATACTTTGAGTGAGAGGCCTATCAACAGTATGAGATTCCTCTGAGGATGCTGGAGTGCGTGGGCCACTACCCCACTGATGAGCTTCTTATGTAATATCCTTCTTCCAGCCTCTCAGCACACACTGATGATGGTGGATTGTCCAACATGCTGACTTTCTCCTCTCATGTGTGGACACGGTTAATCCTTAGGATCTTTGTATATAGGTAACTGACATGTCAACATATTCTGAGAAACAGCATTTAGAAAACATCTCAGGGTTCTTTCATCTGGACAAATAAAGCTGGAATTATCTTAAGATAATTACCCTGACAATATCCAAGCTTAAAAAAGACAAAAATGTTCAACTGCAGGTAGTAAAAAATGCCGGTACTTCAAATCTTCTATTTATGTGTCTATGTGCAAGTATTTAACATTTTGATGCAGCAATAGTGACTCCTTGTGGTTGTGCTGTGCTACCACGCTCCTATATCAGGACAAAAAGTCTTTGACTTTTGATGGGAAACTCTGTTCATTTTTAGCTGACAGGAGCAAAACAAATGCACCACATGAAAGTGAATAGATGCAACAAACAATATTACCCATGAGCACCAAAGGATGCAGAAATAGGAGGGTGTCTGCTCTGTTCACATCTCTGCAACACGTGGGCAGAGCTTATGTTGGGATTTAGATGAATCTTGTCAGTTTATTGTGTAAAAGCAGTGCTCAGTTGTTGGCTAAAGTCAGATTAGCCATTTGTTTACACTCCACTGCTGTCCTTTCTCTGGGGGCAGTGTCTGTTGTGTTTTCCTTATTATCTCGGCATCTGATTGTTCTATCTGGTGTATTTGATAAAGGCTAGAGTGTCGGAAAATTCTACTAGTTTGCTTGACGGACTGCATTTCGCATACAATGTATTTTTAGTTGAGTGAACAGGGGCAGTGACCTGTATATCTGGTTGAAATAATCCTTTTCAGACATTTAAATCTGTGTTATCTTGTTCAGTTTATGTAAGAAGTATTGGCTTTAAAGCTGATGTGCCTTTGCCTCTAGATGCTGTTTGATGACATAGATGCTGATTCATAAGAAATGAGCTGGGCCAAGACATCAGTTAAACAAAAGTAAATGAAACCAAATCTGTCTACAAGCAGGCTGCACCTCTGATCCTCACAACACTAAAACATGGAACTATTTGATAAGTGGATAAAGGATATCACACATTGGATCTTCTTTCTTTTTAATGCTGTAATGCCTAGAGATGCCTAGTAGCACTTGTGAGTGTGTGAGTAAGTAAGCATCACCTTATAAAAGCCTTGGTAGATGCATGGTTTCTCTACTTCTGTTGCAGCATGAGTCATCGCTAGACCATTATGAGGTACAATGGTCCCATTAGGTTTAAAGCAGACCAAATAGCTATTTACATGTGATGAGAACAATTAGCAGTCCTTCTCCCACATATTTTTATTTTTAGTGTTGGCCTCAGAATAGTCAAGAGAGTTTATTCAAGGTCAGTGCCCTGCAGGGTCCTTGCATGTGTGGCCTTGGTGTAAATTATGCATCCTCAGTGGTGTTTGTTTCATACCGAATGTGCATGTGTCATGACTTTCTCAGTGTGTGCTTTCAAAGCAAAGTCTACTTAGCATTGAGAAAGTGAAAGCCAGCACAAATCAAACTGAATCCCAAGAACAGCTGCTTATCTGTCAAGTGTTTCACTGACAAACATGTATTTACCTCCTCAGACAGTTTACACAGGATGATAATTTTCCATTGGAGTAGCAGGAAATTACCATAGAGATTGACAACATATGCAATCTGTTGTTTCTTGTAAATATTTCCTGTGTTGTTGCTTGTCTCACACGCTAATCCTGCTGGCTTTTTAGGATAATAAATCGTCACTATGCAGCACTGTACCTTTCTAGATTGACACCAATGAATTCTTCTACTGGGATATATCTTTGCTGCAGTATCAGTGGACCATCCAAGACTGATGCGTATGTGAATTAACATCTGCCAGTTTGAGCCCACAAGATTGTTATTGCTATAATTTATGCATTACAGTGAAATCAATTTTGGTTCCTACTGATCACCTCTCAGCTGTTGTACATAAGATGAAAATGATTATTATTATATTAACCACTCATTTTGACAGTCACTGCCAGGATTTGTCTTCCTGCATGCACACATTAAGTGAGAGATTATCACCTGACGTCAGTATGAGATTAAAGCTGTGATGTCACCTGCATGTTGATGTACAGCTGGTAAAAGGCTAATAGTGAAATATACTGCAGACACAGTGATTTGTACTGGTCATAGAAGAAAATATGAAGTGCTTATTAGAAATATGACTACTGTTCTCTGCTTGCCGCAATTAATAATAAAAAAAACAACGTAGTTTCAGTTTACTACCAATTTAACTGGCAGCATTTTTGTTAGTTTTTAAGGAACCGAAATAGTCTGTGTGAACCTCTTTTAATGATGCTCAGTCCTTTAGGTAGTCTACTGTGCTTCTCACTGCATACTAACAAAAAGGGGGAACATCAAAGAACATGGACGGGTTAATTACACAACCTTGGGGAAAACAGTTTTCTGCTGCTGCTCATAATAATTTCAGTGGCGTTCATTCAATTTTGATAATGTTTTCTTTCCAGTTACATCATATCCCCCAACTGTCCTAATTTCCAAGACTGTTTTCTTTTTATTTTGACTGATCCTTGGACAAGGATTATTTCAGAGAATATTCTGAGATCAATGACTTGGGGTTCATTCATGACAGAATGATGGTAGCCTATCCATCTGCTTCCATGTCACTTCGGTGGAACGTTGATTGGCTGAAAACAGGCTTCAGCTGGTAGATGCATGATCATGACAGGCTGTGTCAAAAAAAGATTTAAGTTCCACCTGAACACAGAGCAGATCTTTGTCCACTTTGACCTCTGTCATTCTGCAGTAAAAGACCAGCACAAACATGAAAAGACTTTACTTCAAATTGTTTCATAAATTTGAACCCTTATATTTACAGTCTATGATTTGAACACAACTGCCAACACACATACACAGTGGGCTACCTTGATTGATGCTGTAGATCAAAGTTCAAAGTTCAAATTTGGCACAATACGATGGCACAATAAAAATTTTTAAAAAGTTTAAATCAAATTACACAAAATCATAATAAAATCTAAATTTAAAACAAAACCATGTCAAGCTCAACTACCTTTTGAAAGCCACTGAAAAGAAGTGGGTCTTGAGTATGGACTTAAAACCCGTGAGAGACTGGGCGGCTCTAATGTGGAGAGGCAAGCTGTTCCACAGCTTAGGAGCAGCCACTGAGAAAGCTCTGCCCCCCTGTAGATGTAGTGTTTCCAACCAAATCAGAAATTAGAGGCAATTTTACTGATTCACCTTAAGCTTCACATAGAGTTGCAGCTCAGTACAGTGTGGGCCTGGACAATATTAAGAGGTTGTATGCCTTTTTCAAGGTTTGAGATCTCACAAAAAAAAGTGGGAAAATCATTTGCTGGTTCATCACAACTGCTGGGCAGCAACTGGTCACAACAAGGGTTGTAACATTAGACTCTTGTTTATCTTTAAGGGGCCCCCTCGCGCGCGTCGGGGTTTTTTTTTTTTTTTTTTTTTTTCCGCCCTCCCCTTTTCTACTTGTTTTTTTTTCCCCTCCTCCAACCCCCCCCCCCCCGATAATATAAATATTTATTAGAGGTTTTTGTTGGTGAAGTGTTTTGTTAATAAAAAATTTTAACAAATAATCTTTTCTAATAAAAACAGGAGAACTTACACAATATCCCTTTAAGGGGCAAAAAGCCTAAAAGATAAGGAAAATACACACACCGGCCACTTTATTAGGTACACCTGTCCAACTGCTCATTAACACAAAATTCTAATCAGCCAATCACATGGCAGAAACTCAATGCATTTAGGCATGTAGACATGGTCAAGACGATCGGCTGCAGTTCAAACCAAGCATCAGAATACGGAAGAAAGGGGATTTAAGTGACTTTCAACGTAGCATGGTTGCTGGTGCCCGACGGGCTGGTCTGAGTATTTCAGAAACTGCTGATCTACTGGGATTTTCCTGCACAACCATTTCTAGGGTTTACAGAGAAAAGTCTGAAAAAGAGAAAATATCCAGTGAGCAGCAGTTCTGTGGGCACAAATGCCTTGTTGATGCCAGAGGTCAGAGGAGACTGGCCAGATAGGTTTGAGCTGATAAAAAGGCTACAGTAATTCAAATAACCACTTGTTACAACCGAAGTATGAAGAGGAGCATCTCTGAATGCACAACACATCCAACCTGGAAGCAGATGGGCTGCAGCAGCAGAAGACCACACCGGGTGCCTTTATGACCACAGTGTAGTGATGGCTACTTCCAGCAGCATAATGTGCCATGTCATAAAGCAGGAATCATCTCAGACTGGTTTTTTGAACATGACAATGAGTTCATTGTACTCAAATGGCCTCCACAGTCAAAGTCAACTTTATTGCCAAATGTGCCACGTTAGCCATACAACACAGATGAAAGTACAGTCCTCCCAAACCCACAGTGCATATAATAAAATTAATAAACTATAAGACAAAAATATAGGAATCCGCTCGGATAGCCTAGAAATCTAAACACGAAACCTGTTTAAATACTAAAGAAGATTACGAATTTACAAATGGGTTGACAGTAGACAATGTGAACAGTATTGCAATCCTTTTGTAGGAAGTAGTGCAAATTTTACAGTGCAATGGCAATGTAAACAATGTAACTGTAGCATGTAACAGTAAAGTTTGACAATGTAACAGTACAGTGGTCCTGATGGACACTAGTGCAAATAGTCAATGTAAACAATTCAACTACATATACACAGTCACCAGATCTCAATCCAATATAGCATCTTTGGGATGTGGTGGAGCGGGAGGTTCTCATCATGGATGTGCAGCCAACAAATCTGCAGCAACTGGTGATGCTGTCATGTCAAAATGGAGCAAAATCTCTGAGGAATTTTTCCAGTACCTTGTTGAATCTATGCCATGAAGGATTAAGGCAGTAGTGTAGTTTCTGTTTCCGGATACACATTCCTGGGTTAGTTGACATCCTGTCAGCAAATTCCTGAGAAACTGGTTTAAATTCTCGTTCCACAAAATACATGAAAACTTACTACTTTTGTGGTCCGACAAGTCTACTCTCACCGACTGTTTTCTTGTATTTTGTACTGTTATTCATTAACTGCTTTATCAGCACTGTCCTTCGCTAGATGCAGTTAAGGCTTGGGTCATAAGGGAGCCTGATGCCCATGTAATGCCAGCCATCCTGCAGCTGTCACAGTAGTGAGGCACAAAACTGACCCTGCAGCTGTGCTGATCTCATTGGCACATTGCAGCAGTCTGTTAAGATTCAATTCAGACAAGGTGTCTATCAGTCAAAAATTACAGCAGTCTTACACATGCGCTTACCTTTTAAACCCCTAAAACTGACCTTGAATGTTTACACTGTCTCCATCTCATGGGGGTAAAACACATAGGTATGGTTGGGGTCTTGGAGGCATTAGAGTTGGGTGCCATAGAGAATATTTCAACCATCAGTCCTAAAACAGAGGAGTACTGTTGCACCTTTCAGCAGGCTTCTCCCTCCTCAAGCTTGCACACCTGTCTCTTCCTGTCAGGATCCCAAAAATAGTGCTCTGCAGCAGCTTCTCATAGGGGCGGGTAGCCATGTGACCTCAGAAACAATAGTACCTGTGGAGATGCCTGAGTAAAAATAGCAGAACCATCGTTTTCCTGCAGATCAAGCAGCAAGGAGGGGAGGGTCTTCCCCCTGAATTTCATTAATCGCAGAGTGTCTGCAGTTATTTATCACACAGTATTGCATAACAGAGGATCATATTAAAGAGCATCATCTTTGAAGAATGTGTGGGTGCAGATGAGGCTGATGCATCTTGTCGGCCTTGAAGTGGCTGGTGTTTGTGATGGTCGAGTTAAAGAACAGGTCTCCTTTCTCCAGGGGATAGTGCTGATGCAGTGCTCAGCTAGCAGTGGGAGGGTGAACAATTGTGGGCGGATAGGAGTGAGTTAAGGATGCAGAAGGACAGAGAAGGAGGAGGAGGAGAAGAACCAGAAGGAGATCATTCATGTGTCATTACAGTTGCTAACGGTTGCTTTCTATTGGCCCAAAACAAAATTTTCAGCTCATTAAGTTGTTTATTTCACTTTGGAAAACACAAGGAAAGGGTGCATGCAGAGTGTTTTTATGTGTGTGTGTCATCTTCGGACACACAAAAAGCTTGGTGGCAGATTGAAAAAAAAAAAATCCATTGCTGAAAAGTTGGCATGGAGTGGAGGTGCTGGAGTTTATGACATTTCAGGTCTCAATGAGGCTTAAATGTTGAATAATAATGTGCACTTTCCATGCTCTGCATACGAGATACTTCCCATTAAATGCACCAGAGTGGCCTCTGGTAAATGCAGTATATTCACTGGGGTACATCAGTATCTCAAAGGCAGCCTATTTCACCTCTCCTCATTAAACACCCATTTCTTCCAATTTAGACACAATTCCATTAATAGATTTTAGATGAAAAGAAACTGAAAATCACTCAGTGGTTAAAATAAGAGGCCTAAGCATCAGAAGCATTCTGGCAGTGTTTTTCTCATGTTTTTTTCCCTCCATCTCATAGAAAAGTTCTGTGCTGTGGAACGACAGCATCATTCGCATGAACTTTTGCCTTCAGGTCTGAGCTGTGCTTGCACGGCAGCTGCAGCATGGACACTCCCTGCAGAGCTGCTGAAGTTATTAAATGAATCTCGTTGGAGCAGCAGATCTGCACCCCCCATTAATCTGACTAGATTACAACTCTTCAGAGGGCAGAGCTCTGTTTCATATTATTAAGACATTTAGCAAGCTTTGCTTGCTTTTGTGATAATTCAGTGCCTGCTTTGTAAGCCAAAGTAAGCTGAGTTCATCCTTTTTAGTGATTCTGTGGAAAGTCTGAGATGGAGAGACAGATATCAGTTTTTGGGGGGTCAATGCACTTGTCTTGTTGCATGATATTTAATATCTAAGATTTTGCCCCTCGTGTTTTCTCAAACTAATAAAACTGCTCTATTTAACTGTTGTGTGCTTTTGTAGGTATTTTTTTAGTTTGATTTTATAGCTTGCAGTTCTTTGAAAATGCTATTATGTTTATTTTAATCTATATTTTCTACAAGGTGTCAAAACCTAAGTCTCTGCAATAAAATAGAAAGATGTACTGAAACTGTGTATTCAGCATGCTGTAGTGCCTGCAGAAAATCACAGCTTCTGATCATCAGCAGTTTTGATGTCGTTGCATTTAAATGTGACAAAGGAAAAAAGTGACATTGATTAGTATACTGTATATTATTACTGAGCTTTTGTGAGTATGCTGTGCTGTTCTTCTCATCTACTAAAGTCCTAGCTTGTCCTTTTTTCCCCCATGAATTTACAAACTAGGTTGACGTAATAATAAAATCGCTCCAGCAGTTTTTATTTTGCAAAAGGCAAATTGCAGAAAATTCCCAGCATTGCTCAGAATCTCCATGACTGGTTTAATTAGGTCCAGGTTTTCTTGCCCTGCTGCTTGTGCCCACAACCTGCTGGACTGAAGCAAAGGCCATGAAGAAATTCTCCTTACTCATCCTCTGATGTAGCAGTCAGGGGCAGGATTATATGGCATCATGTTAAGGGCACCTGAGAATGTCACAGGAGCCGTGTAGTGGAACAGCTCCACATTGACTTTGACAAATGGAGCCATCCAGAACTTTACCAATTAGGACACACATGTTTGGTTTGACCTCCTCTTCCTCGACACGTCTGTCATTCAGCCACTGTGGATGGTGACTGAGCTGGAACTAAGCCTCTGTGTCCAGTTGTCTGACTGAGGACATTTACCATCCAGAACACTGATGCTGCACTTTTTCTGTTAGCGGTGGTAATAGATTTACAATAAATGTTCTTCAGGTTAGTCAGTTTCATGCTAGAGCTCCACTTTTAAATCCTTGGTGAGATCCCAGGCTTGTGCCAGCTGTGCTTTCATGCTTTTGATTTTGTAATGTTATAAGTGAATATTTTTTTCTGGGAAATTCAAATTCAAAATTCAAAAAGCTTTATTGTCATTAGTACACTATAGGCATGATTTATGCACAACAAATGTACATTTAGTTCATCCTCTGTCTTTATACCTGTTTGTAATCATCATGCTCTTCCCACTGAGTGCCATTTCACTTGAACTGTTGGATCATTGATTAATAGTCAGTTACTTGTGGAATTAAGTCTCAGAGATTTTTTTTTTTTAACTGGATGAAGATCAGATATTTCATCAGTCACAGATATGCTAGTTCATTGAACATAACAACAATTAATCCCACGCTGAATGCTGAAGCGATGGTGCATCACTGCCCTGAAGTCATTATCTGTGTAGAACTGAATGTGTAATTATTTGGAGCCAACCAGGAGTGCTGTGTAAAGAGAACAGCTCAGAGTTTTTATTTTTCAAACCTGGGGTTTGTGAACTGCATCGGCGTAATAGAAGCAAATGCTGATTTTAGTTCATCCAGCAGCTGTTATGTGTTTTCTGGTTAGCAGTACTGATGGCTTGCAGTCGCAGGAAGGGTAGTATTCTGCCTGACTTCTTTGTAAAATTGTTGTCAGCTTCATAATGAAGCTCCCAGCCTATTGTCTTCACATGCATGGGCGGCACAGGAATGGAAACAAAAGACGTGGGAAATTACATAGAAGCTTGTGCCCAAATGTGTCGCTATTCCTGGCTGTTGTTTTTTTTTTTTTTAATGCAAAAGCCCTGAAAGGGGCAAAACAGAGAAGATTAAACGTAACCAAAAGGAAAAAAAAAATCAAAAGTTCAGGTTAATGTTACTTGAGGCATCACAGAGAAAATGAGAGACTAAAAGGATGCCAAAGAAATTAAAACTGAAGTTTGGTTGTCTCCCTTTACGGTGTCATCTTTATGTGGCCAGCTAATGTGACTGGCAGCTCAATTTATTTTAACAACTAAAAGATTATGTTGCAGCAGGATGGTGGTGAGATGCAAGAAAACTGCTAAAAGCCAGATGCATGACAGATTACATGTTTCTGTGAGAAGGAAATGGGAGAAAGAGAATGATTGGAGTTGTATGGTTGCTTGAAGGGAACAAATGATGAGAGCAACTATTCTTTTGACTTGTGACAAATCAAAACTCTCCTTCTTATTCATTCTAAAGCCATAATAGAGTTTTGATCAGTTTTATTGTCATCATTGTTTTATTGGTATTGTTAATAAATACTTTCTATAGTTTTACTCTGATTTTGTTCTTTGAAGATCTCTGTGTGTTAAGACACCAAATGATGCTGAAGTTCCTCCCCTTCTTCCATTCCTTTGGAGATTACAGGCTGTAATACCTCATGAAAGCTAATGCATGAAAGTGGAGGCAAGTTTTAAAAGATGACACCAGTATTAAGCGGGGGTTTGCAAACTAATATGAAAAAGAGGAGGAGGACTGGGAGCTACCAACCCACACGAGCCTGACTGTAAAAACTGTGAAACTCTTTGCAGCTTCCTCCCACATCATCTTTCTGTGGTAATGCTGTCATCTTCTACAAACCAGTTCGTTGCCTCCCTGTTTCCCTGTCCAGTCTGAGTTGGTGAATTTCAGATTGACCATTTCTCCCTTTAGTTTCACACTTTCCAGCCAAGTCTGCAACCCTCCCCCACAGTTTTCTGAACCTTAGATTTCTCCATGTGGCACATCAAACAGATTGTAATCCACTGGCTGGTTGTAATGCTTGCATGTGGGAGAAGTCAAAAAGTCATCCACCCATGCATGTGCAGTACACTTGCAGATACAAGGAAACACGCAGCATACAAACACCCATCCTTTTAATATTGTTTTCAGTCAAAGGAAACAGGAAAATTAGCAGTTGGCATCTTGGATGTCAAACATTTTAATGAGGGTGCCTCGTGGCAGTTACAGCTGAGGTAACACTGCAAATGCACTCTGTCTCTGCCTCGCTCCCATTCAGTTTCTAACGTTGTCTGTGTATGTCTTCCTTACACACACTGTGCACAGTACAAATGCACAAGCTCTTTCTCAAAACCTGAATTTCAGAGACAGAAGCGTCTGGAATTTTTTTCACAGCCTCCCACAGACGTCCTCGAACCTATCATTTTCTCTGCAGTGGAGCAATGGTGACGTATGCTTGTCGCTAGTGCAGCTGAATATTAAAAAGCTCTACGCCCACGTTCAGCACCACTACTGCAAGCGTAATTATCATCAACTTTCCTTGCTGTCTGTAGCTACTGTGCAAATGCATGTGATTCCTCTTACTAATTCATTTGCCAACATTAATTCAGCCTCGACAAAGAGGAGGGTGAAACTGGGGCTGGTAAATTCATATCTCCTCGTAAATTGCTCGGTCATTGTGTAATCACCTGGGTGTGGGGCAATCAGGCGTATTTTCGCTCTTTGTTTTGCTGTGGAGAAGAACATGAGCTCATGTTTGCGCAGATACAGTTTTTCTTGTATCTCGCATCCGGGCAATTTGTTCATAATATGTCTGTGATTAATTTTCATAGAGGTGCTTGTGAATCAGTGCAGCTGCAAATTAATTCACGCGGTAAGCCCCTCATGTCAAGTTTTAAATATAGTAAGAATTCCCGTGCTTCTTAAAAACATGTTCAGATTTTCCTTAGGGGTTCGCAAACCCATTTGTTGTCTTTTTTTTTTGTGTGGAGTCACAACATGTGTTAAATATGCAAGACTCAGCTGCAATAGTCACATCCAGAGAAGCAGCAGTCTCTCAGAAAAACTCCCCTATGGCTGCAGACACATTGTTTAAAGCAATGATTTCCTCACACATTCCCTCTGTAAAAATCAAGTCACATTTAAAAAAAAATATATAGATTGGTTTTCCTGCAGTCAGGGAATACAGTGATGGAATACGTAAATATGTACATGTGGTCAGTGAATGTGGAACTGTAACCATGCTCTTAAAAAACTTGAGTAACACTTATGATTCTGGCAGCTTTAGTATTCTGCTTCAAAATTCTGCTTCATGTTATTAATTTATCGAAAGAAATGTCAGAAAAAGCCAAAACTCAGTTGGTATCAGCTCAGATGCGATCATATGCTGACACTAATTGATATTGGCAGAGGGTGTCCTCTTTATTTCTCTGTTTGTACTTCCCTTATTTCCTCCCTTTGTGTCTTAGCCCTTCCCCTCGTGCATCCTCACTGGAGGGAACTGATGTAAACGAGCATGACACGCTGCTTCTCTGCAGTCGTCACTTTAAACTGATGATTAAGTTTGACGTGTGACACAGCTGCATCATCTACATCAGCAAACCTACCTTCCTCTAAATGAATTTCACAAAAATTCCAACACAGTTGTTTCACGAAGACGATATTAAGTTTTGGACCCATAATTTTCCCATGCAGTGAATCAGCATGCATGTCTAAATTTTGACTGGTAGTCTGTGTTCTTACTATAACTGTCAACATTTCTCCTTTTTTTGAAGAAGAGCTACTTGCATGCTTTTTATTTCAGCAACCATCTGATATAAAAAAAAAAAATGAAACCCTTGTGCTGACTCTCATCCAGGGATTGATGAGCAGTTCAGATTTCATCTCTAGTCTGCAATGACATTGATCGGTGTCCTGGGCTCTTTCCGTTAAGGGAAAACTTCTTCTGAACAGAAATATTTCAGATAACAATCAATGATTTCCCCTATTTTCTCACTTTGAATACATGACATTCAAGTGTTCGCACAAAGCTATATTTGAAGCATGACATCAGTAACTCTGAAAAGTCATGAACAGTTTTGTTCTCATTAAACCAAGTGAGTCACTGTCACAAGCTTTGGCACTGATTTGTCATACAGTGCTTCCATCAAACACTTCTGAATGATGCAGAAGGTGTGCTGTATGTACTTTCTGGAAGTGGCTAACATCGAGGGTTTTGTCTCCACACGTGAATGGTGAATACTGGATGATCAACGGGTGTGAATCATGCTGAATCATTGCATCATGAGATCAGAAACACTTTATTGAGATAAAATAAACTGTGTTAATCGATATTAGGTAAACGGGCTGAGGTTTGTATAAGACAGGCAGCCGGCTGCTTTCTCTTTTCGAATTACCACATTTAGAAAAAGCCACCATCTTCGTGAAAGTGTGTACATATGTGCATGACTGTGGTCCTCACACTGACTCATGATATGATGCAGACAAGTGTTTAGCAAGCTTTACTCATGTGGCTTGGATGCATCCTGCAATCTGCTAGACAAAACCAGCATTTGTCGGTCATACTGTCTGGTTCTTAATATAAACACACCAATACAGGATGTCTATCATTCTGTTATGTCTGCTGCTCAGACGTATCTGTCCTGTGGTTTTCCCTAATAAGTATTCAGAAAATATATCATGCCCTGAAATTGCTTTAGCCCTGGAGGTAATTGATGTTGGTGAAACTATTCCTATTCAGCCTCTCGCTAAACTCAGGCTTATTACTGTAGGTGACTGCAGCACTGATTGAGGCATTTCATTTTGGAAGTTAGCCACTGCAACTTTAATGCAGTGGTTCTCAAACTTCTGAAACATCATCAGATTTTCAGATATAGTATAGAATAGATAAATGTGACAAAATGTAATTTCTAGTTTCCTTCCTTGTGGAGGAAAATGATCTGCGAGTGTGACCCCTCTTGTGCAGCTGCAGCTAAATGGATGTGTCTCAGTCCTGTTCATTAGCTGGGAGGAATTTTTTTTTTCTTTTCTCTCTTTCTGTACAGAACAGCTCCAGCTTTTGGATTATGGTGGATTTCCTTACATGAACTGTTTGCTTACAGTCTTGACTCAACATTTCCATTAGCTTAAGATCAAATATTCATTTAGCTCTTTCAAAAACATAAACTTAATTTTTCCTTTAACCATTTCTTGGGTACAATAACTTCTGTGTTTTGGCTCACTTTCTCGATGCAAGACCTTCTCATCCCTGGGATTCATAGAAAAAATAGTTTATTTTTTCCATCAGTCTTGGAAAGCTGTCCTGGCCCATATGAAATAATATGAAGAATGCCCCCACCATGATTTACAGGTTGGACATGGGGTTCTGCTGAAATGCAGTGATTTACTATCTCCAAACTTAATTTTTCATATTAAACCAACGCGTTTTACTTTAATGTCATTTATCAAACGACATTTTCCTCAAACTGGCACCCGAAGGTGGACTAATGAACATTCGAATAAACTATTATGAGAGAAGACGAGTTCTTTAGAGGTTTTCATGGTTTTCTTTTTAGGTATGTTTGACAATGGCTTTTTACTGGAAAAAAAATTACATTGTAATACCAATATCAGCTGATAATAACGCTAGCCTGATGATATTGGACATCTCTAGTTCTTTTGTAACCTTACAGATGATTACTTGCCTTGCTGTTGGAGTTATCTTTGCTGGTCAGATTCTCTTGGGGAGGACCAACTCACACCTTTCTGTCATCTCACAGAGTGAAAACTTCGAATTCAGACCTAATCCAAGATTTTCACACATGTTAAAGTCATGTTACACTGGACTAGTTGCCCCAATTTGATAAGTGGGCATGATTGCCTTGTTTCATTGGGTTCTTAGTAAATACTTTTAGAACTTATGAGTTCTAAGAGTATTTGAACTTATTCTCATGATTTTCAAGTTCAGATTTATGCAGAAATATGAGAAGATCTGAAGGGCTAACAAATTATCAGTCACTGTAACTGTGAGGAACAAAAATAACTAGAAAATTGTTGAAAAAAGCACACAGAATACGTCTCAGTGGTTATTTCTACCTGACTGGAAAGACCAGGCCAAAGTCAGGTGGAAACTGTGTGGTCAAAACAACCATACACGCCTAAATTCCACAATGATGCACAGAGATGAGATAAACTGACAACACACGCAGTAGAAATGGGCAGATGTGTACAAGATAGGGAAATGGAAAGCAATTCAAGAATCTCAAAACACGCCAGTCCAGTTTTTCTGAAAAAGTTTTTTCCCCCAAATGCCATTAAGATTCAGTTACAGGAGGGACTAACATTTAGCTGCGGGACAGAGGAGGACAGAGGAGCACACAAGAGAGGCTCTGTTAACTGCTCAGCACTTTGAAATCCCTGGATTTATCCAGCCCAGACTTCATCTGGATAGGACCACAACAACAAAGACAACAGGATAGTGGATTAACTGTAATCCTATCAGTGTTTCTTGCTGCTAACCAACACCTGCATTACGAATTACAAGGAGGAAATGACTTAAAGTGGACCACAGCGCATGACCTCTCTGGGTCACTTCTTCAGACTGTCTAGTTAGCGCTCAGGCTTTTGCTGGTAACCGCATTATTATGGAAGATACACCATTGTTACAGCATAATGCAAATGTCAAAAAGATTTTTTTTGTTGCAGCCTGTTTGGACACAAGAAGCAAAGGACTAAAATGTCAGAGGTGAGACTTAAGCTGCTGGACGAGCACAGCATTACCTAAGAGAAGTCAAAAACACAGCCGAGAAGAATTAAAGTAATGGATTTTTTTGAGTCCTCTTTGCTGAAACCTATTTGATATTTTTGTTTGACCATGATGCTGTGCTTCGGGACTCGCAGGCGAACTCGACACCTCTCGATCCAGTGGAGCGAAAAGGACTCTTTACTCTATGATGAGAAACATTTCATTCCAAACCCCTGCTTCCTAGACTCAGGTAACTGCAGACACAGTGAGCTCTCACAGTTTGATATGAACCTAAGCTCACTCTAATACACTCTCTTTCTTTCTTGTCTGGTGGTGCATGCATGCGTGTTGTTGCACACGTGCTGAAAACATTCCTGGAAAATTCCTAAAGTGTTTTTTTTATTGTTTACTGACTTTCCTGATAAGGAAACAAAAGCTATGAAGACAGAAAGAAACAGCTCCAGTGTCAAGAATTTTGCTAAGTTCAGATGGTGTAGTGATAAGTCAGCTTCAAGAAATGATCATCTGTCAGCTGTAAGATCGCTTTAAGTTGTTGTTTGAAAAAAAAAAAAAGTGTTTTTAAATCAAACCAGATTTCTGTAACTGCAAATTTGAACTTTGTGGTCATGTTAGATTTTCCATTCAGGTTGCAGTTTTACTACAGTACTGGTTTACCACAGAGATGGCCCCATTGCCAGTCAGTATTTTTGTCATTCTGTTCTATAATTTCCCCTTATATCTATTAATTGCAAGGTTTATATGTGAGAAAATGTATCACTTACACAGATCTCATGAAGCAATAACATTATTTGACCAGTTTGATGAGAAATCTGCAGCTGAATGATATTGGTGTACCCTCTGAGCAGTTTCACCCAACTTCCTGTGCTATTATAATTGTTCTGTTATTGGCCACAAGGGGGCAGTGTTCTAACCTTAACCACTGTGTAGGTGCTGCAGAGCTGTGCAGGTTATATCTGGCTTCATTCACATTGTGTTCTTTGCAATACTTGGTTCCATAAATGAGCATTCCATGTAACTCCACTTATGCATCATAAAGTAACCAACCTTATGGGGGGTGGGAAGTGGCAATGGAGCAAGAAATTCTAAAGTTGTTGCTTCATTTCACACATAACATTTAGTTTGATGCCAGTAGATCTCAGCAGTTTATTGTGCTGATTTTCTCAATGAAGTTTTACATTAAAACAGCCCACACTGTTAAGTGAGGTCATGAGGAGATGTGTAGAATGTCATTTTACATAGTCTTTTAATTTGCCACTTTCTGTACAGTAACTGTCAGTGCTTTAAAAAGAATGCAATTTCCCTCCCCATAAATAGCTGTCAGCCAATCTTGGAATTAAGCTTAAGCTCTCCCACTGAGCGTAGGCTGCAGTAGGAGGTACTGGAAGCATGGAGCGTGGTTGTGTGGTTAGTCCATGGTACCACCAACACAGGTTTAGTCTTCTTGTAGGTCCGAGAGAGAGGGAGGTATTTTGTTTTCTATGTTAGAATCTCTCTATTAATAAATGAAAAATACTTTATTTATCCCAGAAGGGAAATTCAATAATTCAATTAATGAAAAAATAAATTATCTTATCTAAATCTGAAGGGCTTAAACAGTGCTTTTATGTTGATCTTTGACATAAACATGTATATATGGGTGAATAAACAGTGAATCAACAAACTTTGGGAGGTCTTTTACACCCTGTTCCTTCTTCCACCAGTAAATATGAATGTGCAAACCCCTTTTTTGTGTCTTCAGTTGGTCAGCAGAACACAAAGTCCCCATTCATGGCTGTTTGTTGTGGATTGTCTGATTACAGCAGGGTGTAATCAGCTCTTCCTTCTCTCAATCTTATGTTCACTTTAGTCTGTTTATATCTCAGGGGGCAGTACTGGAGAAAACAGGAGGTGTGTGTTTAATACCCCCGGGATCCACTCCTTGTTTTCCATGTGTCCCGGGGGTTGGAAGGCAGCTGAAAGTTCAAACAGAGACACACTCCCTCATGCTCTGCATGGCAAGAGCTCAGAGATTAAGGGGTATGTCTGGATCGCAAACAGCAAGGATTGCTCACAGTTCGTAACTTGCCAAAGAAGAAGGATGATTCAGTTTTTGTTTTTTGTTTTTTATGTGTTGGAGATAAGACTTTGTTGCAAAAGATGCCATGGATAACCTATTTTTCTTTTGGGCATCTGCTGGCATAGGACAGGTAGAACAGTGTGAAGAGAAAACAACTTCCCTAAATTCCTGCGTGAGTCTGCTGAGTAAAGGAGCCAGAGGATGCAGGTGGCAGCGAGGCTTTGCACTAACTTGTTTGAAGTTTTTTTTCCCATGTCAAAGGTGAAGGATTATGCCTGGCACAGGAATTTAGGCTTCAAATGAAGGACTTTATGACTCTCTGCTCCCAGGCTCTGAGCAGTGGCCTGTCTCAGACACTTGTTTTAGTGTGTGTATGAACTACTATGCGTGAATCTGTTTTGGTTAAGTACAATGCTATTCCTTAGCAGTGGGACTGTGGATGCGACCCCTCGGAATAACGCTTTTGGGCAACAGCAGCAGGGGATAACTGTCTACCACATCTCCGTAATCCTAAATGAAACCCAGGGAGATGCAGCGGTGTCTGGGACGAAAATGGGTCAGGTCAGTCCCGGCTTGGTGGAGAATTGCCAGCCAAAAGGAACGCTAATGGATTTAGTGCCAATGGAGAACAGCCCCAGGCTGGGCAGGGCACGACAGGAGCTCGACAGGTTGCCCTCCTTGAGCCGCACGAGCAGGGCTGGGAGGCAAAGAGAGGAGGTAGTTCTGGAGGAGAGTGAGGAGGAGGAAGTGGAGGGAAAAATGAAGACAGACAGGTTTTTGAAACAACCCTCCAAGAACTTAGAAAACTCCTCACAGCACAGCAGAGACGTTGAAGAGCAAACAACTCAGAACGACACCCAGGAGCAACATATTCAGAGCTTAACATCCTGCTCTGTCACCATCCATGCTGACAGGCTTGTTCCAGGGGGTCATGCCACCATTACAGGCCACAGCTCTCTGCCGCGGGCCGTGCTACGAAGGCCACGTCAGGATGAAGCCGTGCTTGGCAGGAGGACCATGAGCATGTATGGCGGCCCTGCTGAGCAACAAAGAGATTTGCAACCTGAACCCGAAAGACGGCTGCGGAGGCCAAGGAGTGTTTGCATGCTGGCAGGCTCAGGTCCAGTTCTGTCAGAACCCAAGGCCCATCCACTTTTTAAAAGGACTGAAATTTCAGACGACCAGCAGTGCAGGAACAGGAAGGCTGAGCTGAGGGCAGTGGATGGCCTCAGTTCTGTCGCGGCTCAACGGCCATCCGCCCCTTTGGGGGTCAACCTCCGGACCCGGCAGCGGAGCTGGAAGCCCAGGCCTGTCAGTATGACAGTACTGGAACTAAGAAAGAGGGGCTCTGATGATGAGATTGACAGGCAGAGGAGCAGTAGCCACACAAGCAACGATGGAGGATTTCTTAAAGGGGGGTTCCGTTGGAGACTGTTTGGTAAAGCATCTCAAGAAAAAGCAAAGACAAGGAGGCCGAGAAGGATACTAAATCTTCACCAAAATCCAACAAATCCGATTCTTCAAAAAGTACGCTGACTTCTTTAAGGCGAAGCCTGAGCATGCGAATCAGGAGGACTCGTCCCCGTGACAGAATTAATTTAGGGTCGGAGGGGGAGTCAAAGGAATACCCTCAAGTTAAAAGTACTGCTGAGGAGACAATGATGGCTCCAAGGCCTTTCTCGTACCTTACAGGAAGAACCCTCCCAGCTTCCAGTGAGCAAACAGAAGATGTGGGCATGCAATGCATTCAGTACCACAGCAGGGGAAAGGTCAAGGTAATGGAGGTACCCCTATGTCCAACAAAACTGTCCTCCAAACCAGTTCAGGAAGAACCAAGCATATGGCAGCTCATAGCAAACCGTTTCAGGAGGAAAGAACAGCCAAACAAATGTGAATCCCAGCAGTCCCAGGGCAGAGACACTGCCCAGTATCTCCAAACTGGGAATAATAAGTCACAGCCAGTTGCCATAGAGACTCTGCCAGGCTGTGACTACCACAAAGGTCAAGGTAAGACCTGCAAGATTCCTGAATTTGTTTCTCAGCTCGGCTTTCCGTTTATAGCCCCTCATTCACCGCACAGCTCAGAAAAGAAACGAGGAAGTGTATTTTTTTTAAGAGGAGGACAGGCAAATGGGAAACATGTGGGGAATTGAGAGCTTGGATGGCATTCAAAAACATCTGGTTCCAGAAAGTCCTTTGGAATTCTATTTTGGGTACTTTATGTCTCCAGTGTTTTTTCATGGTTAGACCTCCTGTTTGTATGCACTTACACAGCAGTTACTTAGCCTTATAGAAAGTTTTTGTTGTTCGCTAAATGAGTAAGTACAGTAAAATAAAATCAGCATTGACTGATAAGAACATGTTTTACTTGCTTGTTTGGCTGTACAGCAGATGTGTGGTGTAACTCGCTGACTGTTCACTCTATGATTATGTCCTCTCAGAAATGCAGCTTAAAGCATGAACCTTAAAGCAATCAGTGGCCGTAGTGAGGATGCATTTGGCAGTCTTGTTGGGCTATATTAAGAGGACTTACATCCTATAATGATGGGGAGAGCAGAAAAGGACTTAAGCACAGTGTTTAAAGGTTAATTCTGACAATGCAGTGTTCGTCCCATTGCATGGAAGAGCAGGCATAAAGAGGCAAATGTTTGTAACTATATGAATTAATTGCTGAGATATGCTTCTTTTTTTGTTTGTTTTTTTGTTACATCAGCTGTTTCATACCTTCTCACAAAGACCTAATTAGTTGTCTTCGACAGCTTAACAGTGACCTCACAATATCAGGTTGCACATATCATGTATTCACCCTCAGCCAGTCCTTAAGCTGTTTTGTTTTTATTATTATTCTAACAAAGCCGTCAAAGTACCCTGATGTCAACCTCATTGATTTCCTCACTGTTTGTATTCTCACTTGACATGTTACTAAGGATACCTGTGCCTTTGTGGTGGACTGCTGAGCAGTATTTGTGCGTCAGTTTCTCTAGTCAGTCAGTAAGGCATTAGGAATGTAGGTGTGCCGATCAACCTGAGTAAAGTTGGGTGTTCAATGCCCTGGGCGGGACTCTGTGCCTGTTGCTACCTGCCTAAGTGCTCGTTCTTAAATTAAATCCAGAAAGGTAAAACCCACTTCTCCCACAACTAACCACACACACATATGGGCATACTCAAGTGGCGTTCATATATGCTGGTGAGGTGTGGGGGAAGGGAGTTTAACTGGGAAAGAAGTTTGAGGTGTCCCCACCCCCACCTGGGGATGAACAAAGCCATTCTGTGGTGCCTGTGGTTCCAGGAGTGATCAGTCAACCATGCACTCAGATGGGGGCTCCCCTGGGGTCTTTTGGATGGAGGAGCACTGGCTGCTCGAGGCATAGGTGTTCTCCAGCACGTCTAGTGAAGGTGGAAGTGCAGGGAACACAGGGTTATAGCAGCTGTGTAATAAGTGTCAGTACAGCAATGATTTGCTTTAACTTTTTGAGAAACTGCAGAAAATTCCCTGTGAGTGTGTGATCCATGCTTACTTATCTTGAATCTGACATGAAAGTTATTCAAGAGGACGGAATTCCCTTTGCTTCATTTGACTGTGTCTCATCTGATCTGAGTCCCTGTAAATTCCTGCCGACAGAAGTTCCTTTATCAACTTTGTCTTGCTGTTGAAAACTGTCAAGCTTCCCTGAAACTTGAAGTATTATTTAAAAGCCACATTTGCTCGTGTTTCTACAGAAGCAAACAAGGGCAAAGCCTGTATGTCACAGCAGGTATTTATGTTCAAGGAGAATTGTTAGTCCGAGAAAGATGCTAACACAGTGCAGAGACTGTGAGAGTGAAAAATGGCATACGATCTGTGCACGTGGAGGAAAATCTGTCATCAAGTGACTAAATTTTCTTATAGCATCTGCTGCTGTGAATGTCAGCTTAAGTGCATTTGTTTTTCTTTACAGTTGTGGTGCACTAGAGGAGGCCGCATCTGCTGTTGCAAAAAAAAAAATTGTAAAAAATAAATCTCAATTTTAGATCTCCAAATTTCTTGATGATCTGAACTTTGCATAAATTTGAATTAATGGATTATTTATTCCAGCAGCTTGTTGTCCTCTGATATTACCTCTGATATAGGGGTATACAGTATAAACAGTATAAACAGTATACAGTAGAAATGATAGCCAACGGTAGAGATTTTGACCATATCGGCTTACCACGATCGCACATGCTAATGATGAATTCATAATTCATCAGAAATCAGAATTTCTGAATTGAAGCCACTTTACCACCTCTAGCAGGCAGCAGTGTTGGAAACTTTGCTGTCAAACATCTGCTTTGCACCTGAATGCCACATGCAGAGTACAGCGTGATGCGGCAGCAGGGAGAAGTGAGATCTGCAGGCAGGTCAACCTCAAGACCACCCGAAAAGCTGCGTGTGGAGTCTGGAGAGAAGAAAGGTAGCGGCCCTGTGACACCAGCTGATAGGTTGCTATAGATGTTGAAAGTTGAACAAATGAACTGCCAACGTTACCATGGGCTGATTAAGTTGACACTGGCAGCGAATACTGAGCACCAATGTGGGTGTGATAGCAAAGTTAAAGTGTTCGCTGTTTCTGGTGAACAACCTCTGATGTACAAGAAAGTTTAATCACTGCACACAAAGAGCATAAACACTGATGTTCAGTATTCATATTTGCACTAGATATTGAAAGTTTGAAATTTGTTAACAGAAAAAAACTGTGTAGAACTTGAGTGGTTTTCCTTTTTTTTAAGATAGGTTTTGCAGAATAAATGCTCTTAAAATGGCTTTCTATACTTGTTTGAAGTGTTTGTTCTGCTGCAATGTATCTGGTATGTGAGTATATTCACACACACTCTTCACTGACACAGAATAAAATAATACATCGCAATATCTATCGTTACCCCACATACTTCAGATTACAGCAATATAGATTTGAGGCTATATTGCCCAGACCTACTCTGATATATTTCTCAAATAACTTAAGACATAGACAGTCGGTCTTGGTTTCTCATGTAAAACTTCTTGGAAACCTAATTTTTCAATCTAATGTTAAATGTGAATGCTGTTCCAACCAGGATATCCAATTTATTTTCATAGAAGTGATCAGTTCTTGTCTGCAGACAACAAAGGACTTTAAGAGCTTTAGAGCTTTAAGTAGGGCAAGCCATCCTGACCACATTAGACTGGCATGGCATAAAGATTTTACCTTGCTCTGTGCTGATTGTGTTTGTCACTAGCACCCTTTGATTGAAATAGCAGGTTTGCTTTTGGGAGCTCAGCAGAACAGAGATAAAAGCTTTCCGGGGTTGTTTTCTGGCTAAATGTTTTTTGGAGAGCTGCACAGAATAAGGAGATGCTACAGGACCATTTTGTCAAGACATGCTTGATAAACGGAGCCAGACAGGGAGTGCTGGTTGGTCATGAGGTTGGTAAATCACTGAAGTAGTTTGCTAGCTGAATTTTCACTCTGTAATTTCTGACACTGAAAAAGCATGGTTGGAAAATCAGAAAGGGTTTAAGTGTAGACCTCAAAGCTGTCCCCTCTCATTTTGAAAACCACTTTAGACCCACTGCATAAAGAAATGCATGCATGCACATGCACATGCACTCACACTCACAACAACAAAAAAAAAAAGTGCAGATTTGCTGCTCGCGCTGCATTTTCTTTTCTTGTGAAAAGGAATAATCATTGAGGCAACTGGGCTTCTCTGGGCTGAGATTGAATGGTCATTTTATCTGAGTAGACATGAGCAGTGAAGCGAAAAGCTCGACAAACAAGCTGGCAGCACAGTTTTCCCCTCACAGAGACAAAGACTCTGGTGTCCTCTGTTGGCATCACAAATGCTGGGGCTCTCTGTTTCCATGGGCATTCTGTGACAGTAATGTGGGGACGGTCATATTTAAAGAATGATGTAACAGAGAGCACATGGATTCAATTAGGGCTCTATCTTATAGTAAAATGCCTAATTGTACTGTATCACTCCCAACAGCAGGAAGGCAAAAAAATGACATTTTTCATTGTTGGTGTGTTTGGGGATAAAGCATGTTGGTTTCCTGAAAGGATTTTAGTGCTGTGAAAAGTGAGTCATGATCTTACCTTTTTGCTAAAGTTTTGTTGTAATTGTTTTTGTTGTTCTGAAACTTTTAAAGGAAGCTTTTTTCAACTGTTTTAATACAGCATTGATTCAAATCTAAACCACAGAAAACACAAGGGATGTGTATAAAATGTCAGGAAATTTGAGAAAATGACGATCTTAGGGAGCTGTGACCTGTATCAAGTTTCCTGCACTTCATATGTCTTCGTTCATGTTCCAACATGTCAGACCCACACTGAGAGGGTTTAACTAAAGGCGTGCTGTTTAAAGACTAGCTTGTGCCACACAATGCTCGATGAAAAGGCACTCTGTTTGGGATGCAATCCTCTCTCTCTCACTCTCTCTCTCTCTCTCTTCTCTCTCACAACAAGTTAGACTGGAGAGCAGCATGAGGTCAGAAATAAACAAACATTTTAGTAGGGTATAATTGGTGTAGATAAAGGAATTGTTGTCTCAGGTCTATGAGTCATTCACACTTTAATCGTACATTTTGGAGAGAAAAGGGAGGAGAGTCTTATAGCAGCAGTGGTTACAGTTTATTCTGACGTTCGTCTCGTATAAGCATCGCCTGGGGCACAAAGGGAAACCACTGCTTCTACAATAAGCAGGCTTTATTGTAGTGATGGTGGGTGAGCGCTTTAATTGTTATGGTTTAGACATGAGGAGGGGGGTCACCTAGTGTTGAAAACCTTGTTGCCTGGAGACATGGTGTCTACGCCATCTTATTGGAGATGGCAACTTCCTAGGGGGTTTAGATAGTGAGAACACCACGATCCAAAGACAGGAAGGTGGTCTTTGTTCTAATTGTTGTTATGACACATAGTTGTTTATTCCATCTCAGTGGGGAAGCAGGCAAAGCTTGTGTTATTTGTGATTTTTTTTTTTTTTTTCCTGTGTGGGTTTGTATTGTTCCTTACAGTGCTCTTCCCCACTGTCCTGTTTCAAAGCGCCATTACATTACCAGACTGGAAATGCTAACAAGTTGAAACAAGTCTGATAATAGCTGGCTTTACAAACAAAGATGATCAGTTAAAGCCCTTTCAAAGATTGTAGTGTGTTGAAACATTATAGTGACTTTGCTCATGTATTAGCCTAATCATATACATTTTACAATTCCCTCTCAAGAAGTCTGTGTTTTACAGTTTGTAAATGGATTCATAAAAAAAAAAAGAAGAAGAAGAAGCACTTACGAGATTAGAGTGCTCTACTGACTGGTTGGGTTTTTATTCATTCTTCCTCTGTTCATTAAACATCAGACTCTACTCTTCATCAATTGTATGCCAAAATCGGCAAATACATTTTACAGTTTTCTCCAGCTAATTTATTTAAATTTAGCCTATATGTGACAATATAGGCAATGAAATTGATATAGATTCTGTATCTGAGATTTGAAGCCAATATAGTGGTGCATTTAACCCCTGTGCTGGATCTAAAACTTTTCTCCTGAAGTTTTTTAGCTCTTGGTGCCTGTAAATACCCCTTGGTATGGGAAAGGTTCCTGTGGGATAGTGCAGATTCTGGTTCTGCTATGGCTCCCACTTAGAAACCATTAACATCTCTTCTTCCTCTGAAATGATGGGGTCATTTGCCAGGTTCATTACTTTTGATCAGTGTGCTTTTAGATTTTAAAGATGCACATTTTTCTTTTCAGTTAGGATTCAGACATTACTCTCTCCAGGTCCACTCACTTGGCCAGATATGACCACTTCCAGCTCCAAAAAAGACCAAGATGGCAGCACTGAAGTGCCGAACTTTAGGCTTTAATAGCTGAAACTGTTTTAATACAGTAACATTAATGAGTAACATTAATGAGCAACAATCCAAAATCTGAAACTAATAACTAACATCCAATATTATAATAGAATGTTGAAAAAATAAATAAGGTGCAAAATAAAACGGTACATTTATATTATAAATATACAATTCACAATTCAGTATGTTATATTGGAGAATAACTTGCCACCATTAGGTTAAGCTGATCATTGCCTATTAAGGAATTGATTTTATATTTCCAGATACACACAAGACCAGAGAATACAAGCTAAAGCTGATTTCTGTATCAAGTTACAGAAAGACCTGAACTTATGACACATTACTCACCATTGTGTCAGTTCAAACACAGGACACCAAGTACATATACTGGAAATATGATGTTGTGTTTCATATGTCTTCTATCTGTTGGTTGTTTACAGTTTTGGAAGGCTGCTTAATTATGTTTATGGCATACACAACATATGGCAGAGTCCTGAGAGTTTATCTTCACCTGTTATTCCTTCAAGCTGAAGCTGGGGCTGAACTTTTATTTACATTTTTCTGTGATGCCCAAGGCTTAAGAATCAACTTTAAATTGACTACTTATTTTCATTTTAGGAAATGCAGTGAATTATTTATTGATTTAGCTGGCTCCCTGCTAAGACTGCTGCCCCTGTGACTCAACTTGGGATAAGCAGAGGTAGCCTGGTACACCAGCCTGAGTAACGCCATGTACTGTATGAAATACACGGCAAGTCAGTCTGGGTTCCCTCCATTGGGAGGGGATTTCCACTCCGGTAAAAAATTGACCGGACCAATCACAGCGCAGCAGTAGAATTATTAACAGATGAACGTAAAACTCCTCCGACGTCTCCCCCGCTGTTTCTGCTCTGTTTTGGTGCGTAACTAACAGCTTCCGGGTCATAGTCACATGACGTGCGACACAAACGCTTTCTCATATTAGTAGTTCAGCAATAAACAATACTGACATGTAACAAAGTATTTATAATAATAAAACCAAACATTCTATGTTAATATACACAAGAAAACTACGTTAAATAGAGAGGGAAAAACAACGTGTAAACGCTGACTTCCGGCGTCACCATAGCAACAGAGTGTCGAGCTACGCCAGCTAAGTCACTTCTGATTGGTTCTCTCCGGTTCACTGTCCTTCTGTTAGTCCCGCCTCTCGTCTCGCATTGGAAATCAGTCTCCAGCGGAGGGAATCCAGACTGACTTGCCGTGTATCTCATACATGGCGTTAGTGAGGCTGGTGTACCAGGCTAAAGCAGAGGATGGATGGATGGATGGATATTTATTGATTACTAAAATAAGACTAAATTAACAGTCACCTGGCATAAATGCAATTTTGAGGTTATTCATTTACTGATGTTAATATTGATCAAATCTTCATTCACGAAATTCCGAAATTCAAGATACAAGCACATCACATATTAAATGTGTGTGTGTGTGTGTGTGTGTGTATATATATATATATATATATATATATATATATACACACACACACACAGTCTTAGTGGGTATGGAAAGTATTCGTACTTTCCGTACTCACTGTACTGTATTTTGTATATATGTGTGTGTGTGTGTGTATTGTGTGTATATATTATTTATATATATATATATATATATATATATATACACACATAATATAACACGAGTGGAAATAAAATTGTGTGGCATGATGGTGGGCATTCCCAAAAATATTTTCCAGATCATGGATTGCTGAGTGGATCAAAATGTACTTGATCTGACTATAGAAAAGTTGAATTATATCTATGACATCCACAGCATCGATCACATAGTTGAAAACCTGCAGACACTCCTAATACAACTTTTTTTTTTGTATTTGTCTTTTGCTTTTCAGACTCTTTCGTCAACAGCCAGGAATGGACATTGAGTCGATCAGTTCCAGAGCTGAAAGTGGTGAGTAATTTTTTGATTCCTAACAGCCCCTCTGCTGGTTCACTCTCTGAGGTTTCTCCTCACTGATAGATTTAAATGTCATTGGGAAGGCATGTTATGTCCATGTAACCCTGGTTTTGCATTTCGCATGAGATGGAACATTTGAGAAATTGGCTGGACTTTTTGCTGGCACATAGTGGGGGATTTTTTTAATGAGATGCGTTGGCATGGAGATGCAGGGTGGCTTGCAGCAGGACGCAAGATGAGTGACAGTTTTGGGCTAGACCGGTGACACATCCTGGGTCTTATCCCACCCGCTAGTGAAGTGCACACACGCCACCACTTGCCAAATGCACAACTAACATCAGCGTATGCCTTTTTACCCATACAAACTGGCAGCCTACACTTCATTTCTCTGTTGCTTCAGCGGATACATGTCTCCTTTAAGCTGAATTCATTGTTGTAACTCTTTGAAAAAGGAAAAACTTCAATGAAATTTAAAAGCAGTGGAGGTTCCACGGTAGTGAGCTCAGACAAACTTATCTTATTGGCTTCAAACACTTTAAGCATGTCTGTTCCTTTTAATGATTCACAGGTGTTAATTGGGAGTTGCCACGCAGGGGCTTGTTAAAAGGATGTAGACTGAATAATGTGTTTCAAAATAGCGATCATTACTCGAAAAACTTGCAGAATAAAGCAACAAGGTTGTCTTGAATTAGGTTTGTCAAAGAAGTCTCAGAAGCTTCAAAATTGATTCGCCCATTTCTCTTTTGTCCTACCATCAATGTTTATGAAGTAAACTTCTGTTAAAATCTGTGCTGCAGGTTTGTTGATAAAATCCTTATCAGGGAGAAAACCTGCTCCAAGTCAGCTCTAACATTGGTGGTTTGTGACTTAACTGTAATAATACCTTACTTTAGTACCTTTTGATCATCAAGTCCACTCTTGAAATTGTTAACAGAGCTTAACATCTACAAAGAAGAGTAAATGTTTGTGGAGCACCGCTGATGCTGCAGTTTGTTTCCGTGAAGCCTGTATACCAGCAGGTCACAAAGCAGAACAGTTAAAACAGCAGGAACACAAGTTCTGTGGCACATTCAAAGTCAGTTTTTGTTGACTCATAGCTTTTAATGCACACAACTTCTGCTAACTCAAAAGTTTTTTCAGAGTTTATTCTGCGTGGGTTCCTTATAATACATATATATTCTTAAGGTTTAAAGAGGGCAATCTTTGGCAAGCCTCAAATAGATTTTTTCTCTTGTGAATAACCTGTACAAACTTCTCTATAATTAGAGCCATACCTGACTTTAACACCTACTAATAATCTGAAGAAGAAGAGGGTGATGGTGGGTAGAGGAGGAGGAGGAGGAGGTGGAGAGGATGAGGCGGGGTGTAGCCTTTTGTTTTTCCCAGACGTACAGGCTTCACCAGCCCACCCTCCACCACGCATTGCCCTGAAGGCCTCTCAGTGAGGTCTGGTGTAGACACAAGGGAGTGGAAACAGGAATGATTGCAGCCAAACTGCTGGATGTTAGAGGACTATACACGTAATGTTTCAGGCCTTTGCAGATTGCCTTGAGAATCAAACTATATTAGTTTGACACATATAAACGTGTGTCATGTAAACATCAAACCTAAATTAAAAGGACTAGAGGCAGGAATTTTAAAAAAAGACAAACATGCATGTCCATTTTTTTTAATACTAATGGGTGATGAAGCACTAAATACCAAAAATAACGTTTCCACCCACGTTTCTCTCCATTGCCATGAACAGGCTGTGTGCTGCAAAATGCGCTGCAATTTGGTGTCCGGATTTCCCGCGCTGCCCTGCGGACGTGACGTCAAATGACGCTACATTCGCAGTTTTGATACAGGAAGAAGGCGGTAAATTCAAACACTGTAAGCGATAGTTATGGATTCTTCTGCCGTCAGCAAACGATCCAGATCAACTGAAAGACACTAAAAAGTGTAACTACGAAGAAAAAGGTTAGTAAACAACATTATAGCTTCAGTTTGTGCACGCTCCTGTGACGCTTGGCTCATGGCTGCAGTTACCTGAAGCGCCAGCGCGGCAGTCGCGAGTTTCGTTTCTTAATCTTGCCTCAATTCCCTTGAAATGAAAATTTACATAATGAAGTCATATTATATGTGTTGGGTTTTCCTGTACCCTCCATGACCGCATAGAGCTTCCTGTGCTATGAAAAGGTTTGCCAGCTTGAAAATTCCACATCAAATCAAATTCTCAAAAAGAATCTTGTCATGAACACCTTATATGTAGTCAAGCGTTTTCTTTCTTTGATTTAATTTTCTTGAGAAATATTTGCATAATGCATGCCATACGGAGACGTTCTAACACACTTTTACCTCTAATCGATTAGGGAATGAATCAGCCTTTTAGAGGGATGAGTTTTAAAGAAGCAGAAGCTAAAATACACTCAAAAAATTGAATTTTAAAACAAACACATGCTGAACATAATATGAGCACGTTACCATGGAAGCAGTACATCACATTTTTTTGCATGGGAATAATGGCCTGACCACTGCTATACACTCTCACAAGTAGAGGTACGAGACAGGAACATTTTTGTACCTGTAGGTACATTTTTTACAAATGTTCTCTCAAAAGTACAACATTGGTCTTTATGAGGCCAGAAGTGTACCTTTAAACTATGAAAAAGGGTCCAAAGTATTTTTAAAGTACAAATTTGTACCATTTCAACCCAAAGGGTACCTGGAGCATTGAAAAATGTGTGTAGCTTGCACACTAACTTTAATTAGCAGTAATTCTAAACAGTAGTATAACTATAGTTACTATATTGTGATTTTCAGAATAATCATAATAATAATTATATGTATAATTATATTATACGTGTGGCCTAATATCTATATAATAATTATTCAATTTATTAATAGCATCAATGATTGTTCTCATAATCTCTAGTTTATTGACTTTTATTCATCATTTTTAATTGGTTTAGATGTACTTTAACTGGTACAGCTTGATAAGGTACAAAAATGGACCAGGACCGAAGGGGACAGAAATGTCTTTCAGAAAGGAACACCCCCAGCGACAAGTACAAGCTGGTACCTCTATTTTTGAGTGTGTGTGCAGTCATTCTCAAAATTATTCAAACCACCTATTAAAGAAAAGCCTCAATTCAGAATTGTTTTTCAAATAACAAATTTTTTTAAAAATTAATGATAAATGAAACCCTTCTAAATGATGATGATTTAGTGAAATAAAGCAATGCTTTTAAATTGTGGTTAAAAAGAATATAAAAAACAAACAAACTGTATATTAGAGCACATTGCTCATCAACAGTGGACCAAAATACTTGTCAGCAGGTGCATAAGTCTCATTTTAGTTTATGAGCCTTGTCATGCTTTTTCGCTTGTTTGTATTTAATATCTCTGTTGAACCACAATTCAAAATCAATGTCATGAATTTCATAAAATTTGTATTTCTTATTAATTTTGTCAGTTTCAACTTACTTTACTGACGGCTTACTTTTTTCTGTCTTTAATGAGAGGATATGAAATTTTGAGGACAACTGCATGTAGAAAAAAGAAGAAAAATTTGCTAATTGATCATTAATTATTAGACATCAAAATGTGTACAGAGTCCAGAATATTTTCATTATGATTTCTGTTTTTTGGGGGGCTTTTTTCCGCCCATGTGGAGAAGGTACTGTAGTAATGGGGTGATGGAGGCATCCTTTCATTCCAGCCTTAAGATCTATTTTTCTTCTTTGTACTGCAGTTTCTTTTTTTGTCCATTCTAACATATGCACTAACCTTTGTTATATATTCATACAGTTCAGAATGTCAACCTTTGGTTTATCAGCTGAGTTGTAATGCTAAAATTACTATAAACAAGAATGATATTAAATACATTTGTGCAAGAAATGTAGGAACAACATTTCATGTTTGCCATCCAAACAGAGACCTGTTAAATAAAATAAATGTACGAGTTTGTGTTTGTTTTCTTTCTCCAAGTTTTGATGCAGTGTTTTACCAGAAAAATTTGCAGTATTTGGGACAAATCCAGTAAAGCTTTTATGATCTAGCTCATTTGTAACCTTGTAAACAACAGTTTAATATAAAAACAGGAACATTTCTGTGACATTGCGGATTATTATTATTGTTATGTTTTTTTTTAAAGGTAGACGGCTGGAAATGCAAAATGACCTTGTGTCACAGTTTTTGTTTGTTTGTTTTTTCCTTCGTCAGGTCACAGTTATGTCCTAAGTTTTTCTGTTGTGCCTGCAATAACTACGTTTTTTTTTTTTTTTTTTTTTTTTCCCTGGCTTTGCAGGGCATTGTGGGAAATCTGTCCAGTGGAAAGTCTGCCTTGGTGCATCGGTACTTGACAGGCACATATGTGCAGGAGGAGTCTCCTGAAGGTAAGAGCCTGCAGGTGATTTATATATATACAGTATAAGAAACAGATTTTGAATAATGCGTTATGTTTACTGTTTCTCTGAGGACCCTAATGTTTGAGTGACAGCTTGTCATTTACAGTGGTGCTTGAAAGGTTCTGTATATCTTCACTGATGTGGCTTCATCAGATTTGTATTTAGGTCCAAAAAGTATAAATAAAACAAAAACACATTCGGTAAATGAGACAACAGTATTACATTTTTTAAAAAGGTGCAATGTTATGTTTTATTTTGTTGTAAGGGTATATCATTTACATATTACTTGAGTGACAAAAACATGTGAACCACTAGTTTGCAATTCATCTGAGGGTGAAAATGAGGTCAGAAATTTTTAATTACAGAGATGACAGAAGGTGTGACTGGATGTTTTAGTTAAACTCAAAGTGAAGCAGAAATAACAGTCTACTGTAGTCACATCAAAGTGAAAATGAGCAGTTGTCTGTCCTATAAGATACTAGTTACCAGATCTCAGATCAGCTCAAATGAACCACACCAAAAGGTCAGAGTTTGTTTTAACCAAGGCAAAAAGCTTACATCTAAAGCCAAAAATACACATTTCAGATATGTAATACTTTTGTCACCTTCCAACTTAGGACTAGTAATTACCAAACTAAAACTGTGTAAGTAGCATTCTCATGGTGGATAAACATGATTCAGTAGATGATCAGCACAATGTATGTAGATGTAAACTTGCCAGTGGAGGAGAGATTAACTCAGTCCAGTCAGCATCAGTGTGTTGGTCTGTCTGATAATCCCAGCTGTCTATGAAAAAAGTTCCTAAAACTATCAGCTGAAAAATGAAGCACGTGTTGGTGGTGATCCCAACCCTCTCTCACTCCGGCTCTGCACAAAATCATTCAGCTGAGACTGACTTTGAAAATGAGATTCAGATCTGTAATGGTGTCACATGTCATTGTCACTCATCACAAAATAAATCCTGTTTTTCTTGTTCTCATTTGTTACTCTGCAATTTAAGAAGATTCCTGCAAAGTGGCTTCCAGGGAAGATGCTTTTCTGTGTTAAAGGCAGAACCATAAGCTAGCTAGTGTCATATCCAATGGTAATGTATCAGGCTTATATATAGTGTTCTAGTGTTAGGGGTGGGTAAGCTTTTGTTGCTTTGTATTCACAATCTCACTGAGTCTTGAAACTGATATGAAATATGGTAAGATATTCCAATTTTTTTGTTTTCCTTTCCCTCTTTTTTTTTTCTTCTTTTTTGTTTTTTTTTTTTTTTTTCCTATTTTTTTTTTTTGTTTTTTTAATTTAATATTTTCTTTTTTTTTTTTTCCTTATCTTCCGTGATATAAGAGAAATTTCTTCTTTTTTTCCTTCCCCCCCCTTGATATTTTTATTTCAAACAAGTTGTTAAAACAGTGTTTGGATGTAACAAAACAAAAACAGAAATATAAGGATCGCAAAACAAAGAGAAAATTGACACGTTCGAAGGGAAAACTGTTTTATAAAACAGTTGTTATACTCAGTGTGACATGTTTTTAACACAAATGCCTAACAGTTTTTCATGTAAATCTCTGAATTTGCTTGACTCAGACTTTAAAAACATGAGGTCTGACCTTCATATTCTCATGAACACATCTGCTTTGCCCATGCCATGAGGCCAGAAAAAAGCAATTATTTTGAGGCTGGATGACATCAATTTGGTTTCAGTGAGAAGTGTCATGTTTTCAGAAAGTTCATTTCTGCATTCCTGCATAAAATCCTTATCTCATTAGTGAAACATGGTTGTGGTGTCATGGTTTGCTCCTGTTCTTCGTCCATTTAGTCCAGAACAGCCATCATTGATGGTGCGATAAATGATGATGGCAGTGAATTTTAAGAAGAAATGTCAGAGCATTTGTCCCTAAATCTCAGGAGTACAGGAGAATGAAAGAAAATCTTTTGGAATTGACGTGTTAAAATCTTGATTTAGTTTTGTGGAATCAGCAGTAAAAGTAATTGAACCAAAATTCTTAAATTGCTCTGTACGGAGTAATGTGCTAACAATTCTTCCAGTGAAGTACAACATATCATGGACCTTTTTTTCTAGATAAACAGACAATATACAGTAGTATTTTTGTTTTAGTTGTGTAGTTTGTATGTACTGCTGTAAAAAATCTGTTGATGTTTTTTTCATTGATATGTAAAACTGTTAGTCATCCTAAAGTTACAGTCCTCCACAGAGAACATCACATCAGTGTCTCACAGTGGGAAGGGGTTCTTTGTTGGTCAATAGAATAGACAGTCACTCTTTAGTTGGTGGATATTTATTGTGCTTGTTGGTCCCCAAACTGTGCTCAGCAGTGCAATAATCTCCAATCCAGCTACGCAAAAGCCTTCTTACATATTTACAAAAAACAATCAAAATATTTACCAGAAATGTGGACTTGTTCCTTTTGTCCATCTCTGTCTTAAAAATTAACAAGAAATCCACAAATAACAAAAATCACAATACCACCTCAGAGCTTCACTCAACATTACCTCCACTGCACCCAGTTCTACCCACTGTTCATCTCCAGGAGGCCCACTTAAATACCTTAATCCCCTCCCACCACGCTCAAAATTCCCCAATTTTTCACAAAAAAATTATTTCCTGAAAAAAAGATAGTCAGCAGTTCAATTCAGATTATTTCATGATTAACTATTTAGTCTCATTTTCCCAAATACAAAAAAAGAAGAAAAAAAAAATCAGCCGCTCTGACTTCCACAGGTAACTGTGGAGTTGTAAATTAGTCTCATTTTGTGGCTTGATGTGTTACTCTAGACAGAAGGATGGCCATATTAGGAGTGTATTAAGATATTTACATGTCAGGTTCTCGTGAGAGGTGTTTACCTAATTAGTTTGTATTAAAATGTTTTGTTTTGGATTTAGCTGAGCTTCATGATGCCAAGATTAATAATTGGCTAGGTTCAATGTAGAAATTTCCTTTATTCTGTATCACTGGTGTGGAAATGATAAAGCAGAACAATGCAAGTTAATTAGGTGATGATTTCTTTTTGCTAAAACATGAAGATAAAATCAAACTTTAAGATTTCTTAAAGAGTTGAAAAATGCAGAATTGATTTAAATCAGAAACCAATCCCTGCTTTTACCACAGCCAAAGAAAATCATTAGAAGACTGCCTCCTTCAGCCCCTGAAAGGTCTGTCCTCCAAAATTCACAAGGTTTGTGCAAAGGCAGAGTAAACTGATGATCTTTTAGGGGTTTGCAGTGTTTCATTTTAGTGTAATTATATTGTGGATGAGACATGAAGCGCATAATTAGTCTCTGGCATTTCACTGCACCAAGGGAGGAAAAAAAAAATCTCATAGCTTAATTAGTCCTTGAGAAATCAATGGTGGAAATGGTGGAAAAACAGAGCTGAGCGTTGTTGCTGTAATCAAGGAAACATGTCGGTTTAGATATGTCAGTGTGTCCTTTCACATTGCAGCAAGCTGCTTTGATTTAACATACCTGTCTCGTGAGGAGCAACTACTTAGGCTCTTTATGTGCTTTAAGACTGGCATCACTCCAGTTTCAGTATTTACATCGCTGATGCATCGCCCAGTAGAGGAAGGTTCAGCTGTGGCTGTTTCTTCGCCGTTTTGTTCCTGGGCTTTGGCTATGATTTCTGAAAAAAGGTACTGGGGTGTGTTGCTATGGCAACACAGGATGGAGCTCCGTCAGATTGTGGCTCTGTGTCAAGGTCTAAGCCTCCGTGTAAAGCAGAGTATGCTTTCTGCGTGTTAACCATGCCTATTAACTTACCATCTCCCTGTGCACAAGGGTGTTAGTTAGCTGTTTTATGTGAAGATAAGCTGAAAAAGTCATCCAGATCAGTTAGTATTAACCTTCATCATGTGGTAGTCTGCCTCATGTATTCACAGCATAGTCTTTCTCCTTGGATGCGTTGTGTTGGGTCAGCTTTAAGTAAAGACAACAGTGTCTCGGATGATTATGTAATAGAAATGTTTACCTTCCCCTTTTTCAGCGGAATGGTAGGTTTTCATTATATTGCTGGTTCCTGAGAACCTTCTCCGTAATCTCTTCCGGCGTATGCTGCCAGCATCCATATAAACTCTGTACTCTGATAAGTCTTTGGTTTTCTGCATGGAGCTGATCCCACTGTGTAATGAGATCCTCCTCATCTTTTTAAACAAGATTCAAACATGCATATGCACGGTCTTTCATTCCTTTGTCTGAACAGCTCCAAAGCTTTGTGACTTCAGGGAAATAAATAAATAAAGAGAAAGCTTGCTGGTGTTTCATCAATCTCTCTCTCTCTCTGTGTTACACAACCAGCATCCAAGCAGGATTTGAGAACCATTGCAAGAGGCTGGGAGAATCCCGTATTTGCCAAGAGGGCTAAAGTGGACTTAACAGGGTGGAAATATAGCTCAAGTGGATCTCTATTGCTTGCTGACACAGGAAATACTGTCCGCCCATTAAAAATTACAGCCCCCAGCTACTGTATGGCCTTTCGTTCCCCTCTGTGATGCCAGATCTTATAGTTCTTAATGGGCTGCTTGAATAGCAAGATCCCCAGCTCTATTTTCTGATCTTATTAAGATCTTTAGAATTTCCAAGAGAAGTGTAAAAGTTAGCCTTTTTTCCCTCCCATGTGCATGTCTGCTGTTCTCAGCATCGTTTTTTGGGTGTAATTCATGATCATTTCGAAAGCTTTTCAAAGTTTTGCATTATTCACTTCTATCAAATTGCTTTCAGTGTCATTTCATATTCATAAGGCACCGTTTTTACTCTCTGGGACATCTCTAGCCTCACAACTTTCTCATTTGAATGTTTTTAATCTCCACAGGATCGCAAACCATTCAAATGATATGCAAAATCTAATTTACTGCATGGTTCTCCCATTGGTCTCTTCTTTATCTGCAGCTAGCTTTGCTAGCGGCAAGGAAAGCGCATTTATATATGAGAAAGGGAATAAAAAATGGGGAAGAAAGTCAAGGCTGCATGGGAGCCAAGTGTTGGCCCTCTGCTATCCTTTGGACATTATAACCTGAAGTACAATAGTTGAGAATTGAATATATTAAGTCATATTTAATCTCCAAGTGCTTCATTTCCTACTTTCTATCCTTTTTACCTGTGTTAAAGTTTTATCATAGAACAGTAACTTTGTTCAGAAAACCTGCATCTCACGCACTGAAGTGGTGGAGGCTGAATAAGCAACCTGATTATGTTTGTGGAGTGAAGGTTTGTCCTTTCCACGACTTGTGGCAGTGCACAGATAGCAGCTCTGAGCTGGTTCCTTCAGCAGCTGTGCATTAGACATGCTAAATGGCAATTTCTCGCCCACATAATTGGCTCCAGCGGGACCTGGTTTCCTGTCGGCATATGAACCCGACAACACCACATTCAGGAGGTCTAAATTGAGACACTGCACTTTAACTTACGCATCTGCCCAAACTTTTATGATCTATGCTGTGCTACATATTTGTGATGATCTTTTCTTTTCTTTATTTTTTGGCCTTCCTATTATTTTCTTTTTAATGAATGAATGTTAAATGTGTCCAGTCTTATTTTTTTTCTTTTTTTGAACCCTCCTGGTGGTTATATACGACATTTGAATAGACAGTATCCAGTATCATCTCACGAATGATGTCTCTTCCACAGGTGGACGTTTTAAGAAAGAAATTGTGGTGGATGGACAGAGCTACTTGCTTCTGATCAGAGATGAAGGAGGGCCTCCAGAATTGCAGGTGAGACTGGACAGGAGCTGTCGGAGACAGAGTATTGCTTCCCAAGCAGATCTGTATGGAGCATTGTGACGGCACCCGCAAGTGTTTTCTCACAAGAGAAACGCATCAACAAATAACTTGAACCACAGCTAATGTACGAGTCTAAAATCATGAGGAAAAAGTTGACTAGATTTTATTTTCTTCAGCATTTTTATATATAGACAAAAGTGGGAGTTACCCTCTTCTGACCATTAAAAGAAATACAGGTTTAAGGTGCTTTTCAAGTCTAGAGACTAAGTCCACCTTTAATATACAGTCTATAGTCCTACATTTCATTAACAGCTCTTCAAAACATTCGTGGACCTGACATTTGATTTATACTAATATTGACTTTGTTATTATTGCACAGTATCAGGAGGATCTTTCTCTCAAGAACTGTCAAGGAGCAAAAAGTACAATATTATCCTTTGAAATGTAGTGAGGATGATGAATGGTGATGGAGAGAGTGTTGGATGAGATAAGGCAAGAGTCCCCATGGACTATGATCGTTCCAGACATTGTGATCCTCACAGAGAGTAGTGAGCAGGTTGAGAGACGGAGGTACGCTGTAAAAACATGAAAGTTAATAGCAGGAGAGGATACATGTACATGAAGGAAAAAAAATGTAGAAAGATGAGGGATGCCAGGAGAGGAGGTGGGGACAGTTGATAAGTTTACTTGGGTCAGATGAATAAAGGGTTACGAAGCAGAGGGAAAGAAGGGAATTCAGGCAGGCTGGAGTGGGTGAGGAAGATTGTCAGGGGTGATTTGTGACAGAATAATACCAGCAAGACTTAAAGAAGAAGGTTTAAAAGACAAAGAGTCCAGATTTGGGTTGGCGATTCTTACACTGATGAGAAGAACTTCAGGGAGAGTAAAGGTGATTGAATTAAAGATGCAAAGATTCATGCTGACACTGGCAAATGTGGACAGCATTAGGGATGATTGTATAAGAGGAAGAGCTCGTGTTGTATGGTAGATGTACAGAAGACTGATGCTGAGTATAATGGAAGCAAGGAGGAAAGCCGAAGCCAGCTGTATAGAATAACAGAAGACCCAGAAGAGACAAAGACATGGAAACAGAACATCAGCTTTAGTGACCCCTGAGAGCCATCTGCTCAAAGAACAAGCTCTGAAATGTAATAAAGAAGCATTACATGTGAACCCAGTGAAACATTAAGTGTATAAAAAGTCATTTTATGTCTTTGAGGAGTTCATGGAGAGAAACAAATATGCATGTAAGACACCTTTGTGTGCTGTTAGAAACAAATGCCTACTACTGTTGCTACATGTTACCTGAATGTGTAAATAATCAAAGTATGCCCGTGGAGGGCATGTTTGGATAATTCTAAAAGGTGATTACTGTATCATGATTACGCTTGCATTTCATTTCTCTAACAAGCAGGCAAACCAAAACACCCCTTAACTTAATGACTGTGTGCCAAAACAAATCTCAACAGCTGTTGAGTCTCTCACATTTTCTTTAATGTAAATTAGTTGATATTTTTTGTTGCTTCAAAGTGTTGAGTGATGGAATCCAAAAAGATTCAATGAGAGATTTGAAAACATTTAAATGTAATCACTGGATTGAATCCATGCTGAAGTATCAGAGCCCTACCCTTAAGGGTGTCTGCAGATTTGTGGCTTCTTTCACAAGCTTCAGTGTTTCTGGTAAATTTACTCTCTCTGGCCTGGCAGAGCTCTGACTTAGGATTGCTTACTGCATATAGAGATAAGGGAATAGAGATGAGTTCGGCTCAGTTGTCAGCTGCCCGTATAATTAGTGGGACAATTAAGGCCTCCATTATGTTCCCACTCAGCATTGTGGCTCTCATTTGCCATTCACTCCATATAGGAGGTCTTGGCTGATGTGAAAGCTGATTTAAGAGTACGATACATGGGAACTGTTTCCCACTGCATTACCTCTGTTGCTTCTTCTCAGGGATATGCTAAACCTTTTTCCCCCAGAATGGATGCTGATTATTGATTTTCTCCTCTCAAGAGAGGCTTTTCTCCGCTGTTAGATCATCAGCTATGTAACTACGGGATTATGAATGTATGTTATGTGGAAGATACAAGTTGTCCTGGGTTATGACAACAGTAGAGATTCAGAAAACTGATGCAGATTCAGTGCTGGTGTTTCTTTGTACCTGGTTTCCTCAAAACGAGCCATTCAGTGTACTGTGGGTGTTGCAACACTGCCCCCTTCTGTCTGTATTTGTGAAGTACAGTGTCAACATGTGAAGGTTATTTAAAAAATTATCCAATATTTTTTGTTGTTGTTGTTTTTTAGCTATGAATATTTTATTTACTGTGTTTATTGTTTTCAGTGCTTTCAAGGTTTTCACATCTACGCAAGACTTTCAATTCCCTACAAGCTGACGTCCCACAAAACCATACTTATACATACAGAAAACATGTTTGTTTCAGGAGTGGATTAGATGCAAACAGTGGATTTGTGTGAATATTCCTGAAGCAACAATGAAGTATCTCCTGTTTCACAGTGCTTCAACACACTGTCTCTGCTCTGTTCTCAGTTCGCTACCTGGGTGGATGCAGTTGTGTTCGTCTTCAGCCTGGAGGATGAGATCAGCTTTCAAACGGTCTACAATTACTTTTTGCGCCTATCCAGCTACAGAAACACAGCTGAGGTGCCCATGGTCCTTGTTGGAACACAAGGTGTTGCCCTACTTCTTGTATCCATATGCATGCTTCTTATTGCTTTATATAAAATTGCACTATTGAATCATTTCACTGGAAGTGCTCTGTTTCTTTTGTCTTATACTTTAATTTTTCTCCCTTGTTCTGGTCTGTCAGATGCAATCAGTGCTGCCAACCCCAGAGTGATCGATGATTCACGGGCTAGAAAGTTGTCAAACGACCTAAAGCGCTGCACATACTATGAGACCTGCTCCACCTACGGCCTGAATGTGGAGAGAGTCTTCCAGGACGGTGAGAGGGAGTATTTTAAGAAGTGCAGATGGGGTTGTTTTCATATTTGGGAGTACAGTATACAGTACACCACTTTGCTGCAGGTACAACTCTTCTAGCTTACAAGTTCGGGGTACATTTTATAACTTATAAGTACTTGACTCAATTGCACTCAGTCAATGGAAAAAAAAAACCATACATTTATAACAGTTGTTTTATCTTGCAGTTAAATTTAAACTTGAAGTACTCAAAACTCTCTAGTATAGCTCTCCAGTTTAAATACTCGAATACATCTGTCAATATAGGTGAAAATTGTTTGTAATCAAATAAGTGAGGAAAAACCATCTATAGAAGGCCATCCACACTGAGAGGCACCACAATTTGCACTTTGTTTGTTTTTCAATGAACAAAAGACAAACAAACATTCCCTTGTGGCACAGTAGCCTTCAGGATTTAAAGGCTGATACTTCAAATCAATTGGTATGTTGAAACCTCACTATTGTATGAGAGAGGTGGTTGTATTCAATTTATTTTACTGGAAACATTTATAGATGAAATAACAATAAATTTGTTGGAGAAATTCAGTTACCACTTTGGATAAAAGGTGAAATACAGGTGAAAATGTTTGCTCACATATAACCAGCTAAAACACTGTTAATAATCAAAACTATCCTCTGATATTCAAAATTACTCAGTGACTTTATTCCTAAAGTTCACTCTTAACAGTGATGCTGAACTAATTTCAGAATAATGTCAAAGCTACCATCAGCTTTTATGAGATTATGGATTTATGGTATTTTGATTTCTGAATGCATGAATGGGGCGGCATGGTGCCGTGGTGGTTAGCGCCGCTGCCTCAGAGTAAGAAGGTTGCTAGTTCAAATCCCAGCTGGGGAGGGGGTTTGAACAATTCCAACAGTGACCTTCCTGGTTGGTCACTCTAAATTGTCCCTAGGAGAGAATGTGAGCATGCGGGGTTGTCTGCCTCTCTGTGTTGGCCTGTGACAGACCTGTCCAGGGTGAGCCCTGCGTCTGGCCTGATAATAGCTGGGATAGACTCAGAAACCCATGACCCTGAACTGGATAAGTGGTACAGAAAATGAATGAATGAATAATTTCTGAATGATGCTTTTTTTTTTTTCTAAAATTCCACCATTTCAAGCAGACTGATCAAATTTAGTCTAATGTATAACTGCAAAACTATGGAATGATTAATTTCTAATTATTATGTCGAGCAGGGAGATCACACTAGAGATTCAATCTGAATAAATGTAATGTAATAAAACTAAAACTAACAACAAACAATGAAACTGATAGGCAGCTAAAGAAAATACTGTATAAATTTGTTTGCTGTATGGTTGCCTGTTTTAGTAAAAAGATTCCTTCATCATAATTGTTTTTGCTTGAAGTCAATCAAAAGAGCACAAAACAACACTGCAATTAAAAATGAGAAGGCAAAACCACAACTGCAAATGCAGCAGTTGCAAGCAACCAGATAAACTGACTTATTTGTCTCTCTAAAAATGTCATGAAACTCAAAGTTTTGGGGAACTCAGCTGCTGCTGCTCTGGCACATTTATCCCCTTAAGGCTGCAGCTTCTTTGAAAATCTGTCATCCCTTCAGAAAACATCTGAATTCATTATACAGTGTTCACAGTGCATTTCAGTGTCTGTTGATGCACAGGTTGTCTTCCCTCCCTGCTTTAATTGCTTCCTGAAGCCCAATTTGAAATAATTAAAGTAGTGCTGGCTGTCTGGAGAAGTCGCTGTGTATCACTGTTCCCTTCTCTTTTTATTTACCATGCTGCAGTAGGCAGCCGGGCGTTATGGTCCCAGCTGTCGGCACAACTTCAGATCATCTCTCTTCCTCTCAATGCTAATTCACGTCACGCAGCCGCGAACATCACCTCCTTCCTTTCCTCCCTCCCACTCCACCCAGTCGAGTGTGCTGTGAATTAAATGACGGGCTGCACCTACTGCATAGCTAATGAAAGCATTCGCACAGTTACAAAGGCTCATTGGGCCAAAATCACACTATAGGGCTCAGTAAAGGACAAGAAATATTCTAGGTATCATTTTGTGTTATTACTTTTTCCAGAAATGGAGAGAATTTTTTCCGGCTCTCCCAAAGGAAATATGCACAAACAGTGTATTCCTCATTTCCTGACTGGAAATCTAATGACCTGAGTGGTTTAGTTAGTGTGTGTGGCTGGTTGAAGTGTACCTTTGTAGAGAAAAACAAGAATTAGTTTTCTTTCTTTGTTTTAAGTACTTCGACAAGACTTGAATGAAACCTTATGAATTAAGAGAGATGTAGTAGCACCATAGTTTGTATCAGAAACAGTCTTAGGGTGGTTATTTTTTTATAAAACCTCATATATTCTGAAGGGGTGTAGGGATGCATCACTGATAAAATGCCTCCAATTAAAATGCTCGATCATTTGTAAAGAAATACTTCTGCCTCCTCTTCATCTTCCTTCAAACTGCTTTCCTAAAAGTTTTTTTTCCCCTCACTGTTCGATTAAATCACCACTTTCGATAAAACCTTCATTAAACTGTTGGACATTTGAGGTACGACTGAGACAAGTCTTGCAGCTCACCCAGACATACCAATGTCTGTATTTACTTTTGCTCCCTGATTTGCTCGGCTTCATTCCAGTTTTTACTTTAAAAAAATATTTGGTTCTTTACAGTGTTCATTTGACATCCCAGTAAACAGCAGTTTGTAGTTATTTGTTAGTTCCTGCAGACAGCATTGACAAAGATACATTTTCACTAATTGATTTTATTTCTCTCTTTAGAGGGTGGGCCTTCTGTGGGCCATTTTTTTTTTGTCTCTCTTATTAGAGTACAAGTTAAAATCAATTTAGGATATTTCCAGATCTGAGCCCTTTCCTTTCTTTATGTAAGAGTGTTATTGACCAATGGGGACAAAAATATTTGGAACAATTATCATTATTAAGAACCCTGTGATGACTACAACCCAAAGGGACATGTGCTTCAATCCAAATGTTGTGTTTTTTTGTTAGATTTTTGTTTGTTTTACCATGTTCCTGTCATGTATTTTTTTTTGTTGGTGTTAGGTCAACAGAATAATTCAAACCAACAAAATAATCTCCTTCAGGCCTATGAGTTTCTGTTTAGGAAAAGGTGTTTTGATGCTGGTTTTGTTCTTGTGTTTGACTCAGAGTAATCATCCTGGTTATAATGCTATCTTTAAGTACAGTCATCTGCACAGCAGTGTATTGACAGGACAGGTGTGTTTTCCTACATTAGTTTCACACCCAACCTCAACTTAGTCATATGTCCCAGTCCCAACTCTAGCCAAAAGGCTCTTTGAGAATAAAGCATCATTTTATTGTCGTTACTAAGAAATGAACAGTTAGTTCATTTAGTCATTCAAGATCTTTTAGATGTTTAATACAAGATATCAGGGCAAGATTTATGTTGCATGTCTTTCTCTGGAAAATTCTCATCCATCCTGCTGTCAGACACTTAATAACAACTGGACTCTGTCGGTTTTAAAAGCACATAAATTGTAAAGTGTGACACGCGTCACCTTGTTAAATCAGTTCAGAGTGTACATTGTTGTACATGCAAGTAAGAAGACGTTTTATATACTTCAACCAAAGGCCATTGAAAACAAGTCACTTGATATAAATTTCAGTTGTATGAGTTCGTGGGGACCTAAGACATGTTGAGCAGTTACTTTTAGTTAAATTGCCACAACACAGAAAAGAAGCAGGACAACTTAGGAGCTGATGTGTAACGTTCTAAGTCAGCAAACAGACGAGCAGATCATTCAAATCATAAAATGGCCTATTGATGACTGGTTAGTCAAATTATGAACAAGTCAGAAACCATTCCAGCTAGTAAATCATGCAGTTTTACTTCACAGAGGTATAATTTCTAAAAGCTTTATACACGGCATATTTATGTGATTAAAGATGTTTCCATCTGGTATAATATTCACTAATTATTTAATCAGAAAGACTGAAGCAATGTGAGCAACAATGCAGAAAAAACATGTTCTAGGGTGAATTGTGTCTTTCACGATCTCTGGATAAACTACCAGTAAGTAATGTATTACTGTGTGTTTGCCTCCAGTTGCTCAGAAGGTTGTGGCCATGAGGAAAAAGCAGCAGCTCTCTATTGGTCCATGCAAATCCCTCCCCAACTCTCCCAGCCACTCATCAGTCCCTGCTGCATCCATCCCCTCCGTTCACATTAACCAGGTAAGATTCTTACACCATACAGACTATTATTTACTTGTCACTTCCTTTTTCTTCATGCAGTTACGTTTAAAAACACACCCTCAATTTTATGTAATAGCTCTCATGCTGATTGCTCACTTTTAGGTGTGGGAAATCACGTCCACATCCCATCATCCTAAACTGACCTGCTTTCATTCCCTCTTCTTTGCAATCCCTCTCTCCTCCTCTTCCCTGATTCTTTCGGTTCCTCGTAATCTCTGTTGCTCCCCAGGCGGCCAACGGTGGGGGTGCATTCAGCGACTACTCCTCCTCTGTTCCCTCCACCCCCAGCATAAGTCAGCGGGAGATGCGCATTGAGACCATCGCTGCCTCCAACACGCCCACGCCCATCCGCAAGCAGTCCAAGCGCCGCTCCAACATTTTCACAGTAAGTATGCGACAGCTGATGCAAAGCAACACCCACTCACACTACTAGAGGGCATGTTGCCAAGCGCACTTTTTCCACCAGAGGGAGACAGGTAGCTCAAAATGCAATCAAAAGCAGCCTCTCCTGCCTCCGATGCTGGCAAAGACGACGTCTTGTTCACACAGCTCAGTGTGCAGAGGAGAAAAAGACTTCATAGATCTCATACTAGATCCCTGATATGCCCCCCTCCCCCAAAGAAAATTCAGCCTTGAAGAATATATCAAAGATAGCACTGTGGAAAAAAAAAACCAACAAAAAAAAACATAAACTTTCATGTCATTGTTTTTTTTTTTTCTTTTCCTAATTGGATGTAGTGAGTGGATTAAGTTTCTCATCTGACCCATAACAAACTGGGCCCTCTGCGCTGTCTAAATCTTTGACCTCCCATCCCCCACCCCTCTTATTTTTTGCTAGATCCTTTCTTTGCAGTGATTTCCCTTTTGGGGAGAGATGGCAGCAACAAACCACCACTTCTTCTGCCCCATCAAGCTAAACTAAAATCCAGTCCAACCCATGGCCTGCTTACATGCTGCAAATAACACACGCCTGCAGCCTCCAACAACTGATCATCCCGCTCAATCTAGACAGATCCCCAATCCCCACCACCCCCACACATTTAAATTGGGCTCACACTCGATTTTGAAGCCAAGATTAGCTACCACACCAGTCCCGACCCCTGTCTGCCTGCTATTTACCCCGTGTCCTGTCATATTTGCCCTTTTCCCTGACCAGTAGCATATGTGTGCACTAACAACTCTAATTTCTTCAGCTGTCCTAAGCTTGTCTTTTACTTGTAGCCTCTGCCCCCTTCTTCTACCTAGCCTGCCCCCCTCTTTCCTCCCTCCCCCTTTCTCTTTACCAGCCTCCTTTGCTGCTGAGCCCTTCCCAGTCTTATTTAGCCAGATCTGAGCTTCTTCAAGCCCATGGACGTCTGTAAAATGGGAAATTGTGAGTGATTCTACATAGACCTTTGTTACCAAGAAGGAAGTGAATTATAAAATCTCGGTAACCAACTGTTTTAATTGGCCGACTCCAGAAATTTTGAGCTTTGAGACAAAGATCAGGCTACATAAGATTTCTCCTCTTCTGACTCCCCCTGGTACATCTACCCTTGCCTATCTCTCTCCTCCACCTGTCCTCTTCCCCCTCACCTCTGTATTCCACCTCCTCTTGTCTACCCTCCTTTTTCTTTCTAGCTAACTCCTTTTAACCTCCCTATCTATCCCCCCTCCTCTATTTTTCCTACTGCCTTCATCCTCTTACCCCAGCTGCTGTAGGAGCCACAGGTTTGTGGCCTCCGAGCAGTACAGGCTGTGTGCTAGCTCCCCTTGTTGTCTCCCTTCCCCCCCTGCTAGGTAGTGACTAACCATGTCCACCAGAGAAATGAGCCTCTCCCCGTCCGCGTCATGGAGATGCCGAAGCACGCCACCTACCCGGTGTGGGTGCCAGAGTGGCAAGCCGAGCGGGAGTTTCAGCTCATGACCTTCTGAGGAGCAGCAAGCCGAGGGTGGGAGAAGGGAGGGTGAGGGAGGAGAGGAGGAGGAGAAGGAGGACGGAAAGTTAACAGGGCGATGTCGACATTTCTTCAGTGACACTTGAAGAGTGCAATGGGCTCAGGAGAGAAGAAGACTTGCCGTGCAAAACCTTTTTTGCCATTTCACAAAACAACAGAGAGAAAATGTTTCATCACCTGTGTCGAGGATGTCCCCCTTCCCAGCTTTTCTGTTTTTAAAAGAAATTGACCCCAGTCTTACAAGTTCTATCAAAGTCCTGAGAGATCACAGGTTTCCATTCATGCTATCAAGCTACACTTGTAAGTAGTTTACTTCATGTTGATTTGGGAGGTTTTAAGAGAAGTACTGAAAGAAAGAAAATGAGCCTTCATGTCACTGGTAGATGAACAAATAAATATCAGATTATCTTACAGTGATTACTTCAAGGCCCAGTTAAGTTTTAAAATAGAGGTAAAATCAATCACATTTATGGCACTGGCATTGGGACTCTTGACACTGAGAAGCATCCTTTGCTATCTGCATTTTATTGAATTGATAATGTTTAAGAAATCAAGAAATCGCTTGTGGGTTCAGATTTGTAGTCCATCTTTAATCCAGCTCCCAAAATGGTAGATATTAGATAAACTTTCTTTTTTAAAAAATAGTGGATTTGTTCAGCCTTTATTTTAAAGTAAGTAATTAAAGCTTTACATCCGAAGATTTTATCACTCTGTCTTTTCACCGACCTCACTAATCCGTTTCACCAACCACAATCATTTCAAGCCAATTTTGACCATAACTGTCCTTGGCCACTAGGTGTCAGTGCAGCTCACATTATTCTTTCCTAGTGCTTCCATAGTCGAGAACTCTAAACAGTTTGTTTTGTAAGCTGTCTGTGGTCCTTTGTTGTCCTCAGACTGTCCGTCCCTTTTTGTGTTAAAAAGTACACTGTTAGAAATTTAGATTAAAAAAATTAGGCATTCTTTTATACTTAATTCCATTTCACTCCATTCTTTCATGTTAGATCAACCCATGTTTTAATGTCTGCCATTTAGTGTTTCCTATTTCATATTTTAGTCCCTTAACATATCGCTGGATCTCCATGTGTGAGACAAATCATAAACAGAAAAAAACAATAAAAATAAATAATAACCATTTGACACTGTTTTTTAATATTTGCAGATTTGTGCTTCTGTTTCCAACCTTTCTTCAACAAAAAGGGCTTTCCAACTCCTTCCGAATTAGAAGAGCATGATGGTTAAAAAATAAAGAGTCCCCCTGCTTTGCTAATCCTGATAGAGAGGAGATTATTGGTTGAGAACTTACAGCTTGTTGCCACTTTACCCTCAGTGCTTTATTGCATTGAGGGTAATGCATGTGGAAGCCATAGGACTTTGCGTGTAACGCAGCCTAAAGTCGAGTCCGCTGGAGTGTTTCAGTGCACTCAAAGTAGACTGTCAGAAATCACCAAGTGAGACAGACTGTAGGGACTCTTCTGGAAATGCCCCATCCAGCCCCTTTTTGCCCTGCTCCACCTTTCGCTCCCATTCAGACGCGCCATACAAAAACACGCTGTACAGTCAAGTCACTCTTGGAACTGTTACCCAGCCACCCAAAGGACACAACCTTTTCCTTACATGACATCACACTGCCTTTGTTCCATAAATGAGGACTCAAGGACTAGAGGTGCCACGTTGTTTTATTATTTATTTATTTATTTATTTTGTTTGATCTGTTTTATTTGATTCATTAATGTCTTCAGGGGCGTATTGAATGATTGGAATGGAAAATGTGGTACAAAATGTGTGATCACGTAGAGGTATTTTAGATTAGAGTTACTTGGGGAATTTTATGAAGGCCTTCATAAAAAACTAGCATAGAGTGTCAGGCTGTTGAGGTTATTACAGAAAGATATTAAGACTGAAAGTTGCCAACAAATGAAACTGGGTTGCACCGACTTGTATGAATGTAGTTTAATGTAATATTGTTTGTTTGTTTTGTTGTTGTTTTTTATTTTAAGTTATTTCTACACCTTAATTTTTTTCCCCTTCATTTTTTTCTTAGTTTAGGTTTGGTACAGAGATTATGAACTCTTGCATAATCGCTTTTCTATCATGAACGGATTGACGAAAAAATAGACTGCTGTATATCTTGTATTTTATTTACAATGGTACTCTATTAAAAAGGACATACATATAAGGAATATATGAAATAATGCCTTTATTGTTCATCCTATATTTTGTGGGAACTGCAATGTTTGGCTCAATCTGTTGAATATTTTGAAGTGAATTTGTGACTTGCTTTGTATGGTGTCTGTATAGAAGCTAAACAAGTCATCACAAAAAAAATAAAATGTTGGAAAAATATAAACACCAGAGTTGGTTTACTTGAACTCAGACTCTACCTCTTTTCCATTGGTGACTGGACATTTCTCATGTTCTGAGTGAGACCATACACACTCATGTCTGTCCCTACCTGTACCTCATCTTTTTTATTTGTGTTGGGGTGGGAAGGTTATGATTAATAAATGATTCATTTCTTGCAAAGTTATTACCCATGTTTAAACAGTTTCCCTCCACAGGCTCAACCTGAATTTTTCATGACTATTTTTTTCCCCCAATCTGATATTTAAATTGCTTGAATTTGCCAAATGATTTATGTCCCACCAGGTTTTGCAGGGGAAATGTTGGCGGAATCTACTTGCACCTAAGCCTTTTGAAAAATAACCCTTTTTCCTTCTCTCCTTTTGTAACCTAATGTATTTACCATGCTAAAGCCCTTATCAATGTGATTATGCAAGAGGCACATCTGATCCTTCACTGGGGTAGCACAGCAGTTGGTCTTCAGGTCCACTAAGGGCCCGCTCTGGGTCTCAAACAGAGGAAAGGATCCCCCAAAGGGTTTCAGGGCTGAGTCATGACTCAATGTGTGGTCGTCCTTGGTCCTCTGTGTTGAGATGTGTCTAGTGTGGTCTTGGTTTGGTCTCTTTTTTTTTTATTTCTTTCTTTTAACTTGCACGTCGGTGTTACTGCTGTTTGTTCTGCTGGTCTGCTTGTCTGTTCATTTGGAGCTTCTTTTGAGATTTTTATTTTGCAACGCTGAGTTTCTCCACAATTACTGCAGATGCTCAAAACACAAACTCCCTCACTTCCCTGCCCTCTGACTCCCACTCGCTCTATCTCACCCACATGCACCCCATCATAATCAGTTACACTCACCTCACTCCCCAACAGCTCCCCACTCTGCTTTAGCTCCTGAGCTCAGTTTCTGACTGACTCTCTTGTTCTTTTGCAGTCACGGAAAGCCAGTGAACAGTCAAAGAGCGTTGACAGTAAAACAGACAGCATAGGCAGTGGAAGAGCCATACCTATCAAACAGGTGAGACGTTTATTCATCTTTTTTCCACATTTCCCATAACTCTCTGGGTAAGTATGGTTCCTTTTTAGATTCACATGATGCTCCTTTATTTTTGTTGAGAAGATTCAATAATAGTGGATAGACCAGGGGTTGTGTGCTATTAGAGCCACTAGATGGCGGCAAAATATAACAAATCTCCTAAAGCTAGTGTAACGAGCACTATAAATGCTACTGTGAAAAAATGCTCCTTTAATGTTTATATTTCATCTGACAAGATCAAAAGAGACAATACAGGTTTAAAATATATATTTATTAGATACAAGCAAAAATTGACTGTCTGATCTTATAAACTACATCAGTTCAAATACTTTATTTAAAGACCAATTTTTAGATATATTTCTAAGTATTTTGTGGTGTTGACTAGTTGCAAATTTATTAAATTGACATTAAAAGTCATTTAGACATATTCACATGATCAACTTGGAAATTTATAATCAGCTGAAATGTCATATTTCCAAAAAGACATAATTATATTTGTGTGAAAATTGCTTTTCAGGTCATTTTACAATGGATAAATGATGCTACACAAATGTATACAGACTCTCTGTATTTCTATAGAAATACAGCAGTTATTATTTCTCTTTAATAAAGAATGTTTGCATTTTTTTCTTAGATTAGTTTATATTATTTAATTATAAAAAAACTCAAATGTCTGAACTATTTAATATATTCATTTTTATAAATTTACACACAAAAATAATAAGGAACAATCATAAAGCAATAAAAGAAGCTTAATATACTGAATTGAACATCTGAGTATAGGTCCGACTATAACCTGAGGAGACATTGATTAGTAATCACTCGTAAATATAAGAGGGCTTTTTAGAATGGGTCAGTATCCTTGAATTATCCTCTTTACCCACAGATGATTCAAGATAATGCCCTTTTTCAAAATTGTCAAGCCAGATCTCCTCATCATATTTAGAAGAAAATTGCAGAGGTTTCAGTCCAGCTAAAATAATGACAGCGTGAAGGTTTTTGAACAGACTCGCTCAATCAGAAGCATACCCTTGTATGCGAGTACAGTTGCGTATCAGATGACTTGTTAGGGAGTAATGGCTGATTCTTATTTAAAAGATAAAACATGATGGTAGGCCTACTGAAAATTAAAAGAAAGAAAAATTTCAGTTTTCTTTTGGATGGAAATTGATGTTTTAAGTCATGGTTCAGTTTGAAAACGGGTTTCCACATAAAGCAACAGATATTTCATAAAGTATTTCAAACTGGTTTAAGTGAAGTGCTTTTTGTTTTTGTAGATCAATATTATTCCCCACAGCACCTTGTTAGCTGAGCAAGCAGATTTTCGCAGATTTGTCTCCCTCCAAACAATCTCTACTGTAATCTCTGCATTCTTATACTTTACATTATAGGACTGCCCAACTGTAAAATCCAGGGACATGCCTAAGAATCATGGGAGTTTTGACAAGATAACCTCACAATACACACACACCGTCTTTATCTACAAAGGACTTTTTCTTTTCACAAAAGGGGCAGTTTGGCTCCAGATGTGGGCTGTAACCAGCTGATCACCAGGCCAGTCAAATGCACAATCGAGGAGATCAAAGTATCAATGTGGGCTTAATTACCACGACCCCCTCACCCCAAATTACACATGGCACCACCCCCCCACCACCACCACCACCACCATCTATAAAAATAGTAAGCAAGGATAACAATGCACTCAATGCTGAGAAGCTGTCAACAGCTCTTCAACAGCATTCTTGCTCCTCCACGGTCCCCCTGACCCCTCCCATCCCAACACACACACACACCAAAACATACTTTTCCCCCCTTCTGGTGTGTCACAAAGGGCCGGCCTATCAGTCAGCCACAGTGGCAGGATGCAGCTTCTTTCCTGGTCGTCCGACAAAAGCAGAGAAAGACGCTATCTCCTCTGCCTAGATATGACAATTGTGTGGACACAGAGAGCTCGTCTGACGATCGGCCCGTTTCCTTCTGCTGGCAGGCTTGAACACACTTGTCTCTCTTTTTGTAAACGTGTCTGTATTGTTGTCTTTTGATGTCAAATGATCACATATGCCACAATGGCCAATCCAGTTCAGAAAACGGCAGCGCCATTATTTTAAACGATCACAAATCTTAAAATATATGTAAGGAATGATGTTGGTTTAACAGCCATAATACATGTAGGCAAATAGGCAGCTGTTTAAATAAAAGGCAAAGAATGTTGATTTTCACATAATTGTCTTAATTGTTTATTGATCTCCATCGCAGTTCTGATAATATCAAGCGCCGCTCCCACTGCATGTATAGATTTGTGCATGCTTCAGTAAGACCAAGAGACGAGCAACATATTTGCTTGTAAAACATGCATTATGAAGTTGCCAGAGGGCCTTTTACTGGATCATTTACTTTGTATGATTAGAGAGCCATTTAAAAGTGTTTACAGTCCTTTTATTGATTAAATTGAGAGTAGTCGTGGCAGTCAGCAACTTATTGATCCAAGGACAAAATGTTTCTTCCTGAAAAATTTGTGTTATCAATAGTAATCAAACAGCCAACCAAGGCTTTTTGGGAAAAAAAAAAAAAATCAGTTTTTTAAGATTTTTTTTTAAGCGATTGATTTACATAACAGCACAGAAACATGGCTCATGAAAAGCCACCAACAGGCAAATATACATTGATAAGATATGAAGCCTGCAGTCTTCTGTCCCAGCATGCAGCCAAAATGAATCCGGCTTCGGATTAAGATGATTGTCGGCAAACAGCCTGGTGCCCAGGTCACGAAGGGTCAGCCCTTCCTGATGTGTTAATCAGGATTAACCCCAGCAAGATGGTCCTGTCCAGCAAAAACACTACCCCTTTGACCCCCCCTATTTTTATCAGTTCACATAGACACACACAGGGCCTGGCTGTAAAAGCACAAACATCGCCGCGGCTTAATCCCCTAATTAAGCGGGCCCCTCCTTGCTATTTAACCCCTGAGAGCCTCCTGGCCCTTGCACTCAGCAGCGTTTGGTCACCCCCAGCAGAGGAACTGCATTGTTTACCAGTGGATTTACTCAGCAGATAAGGGAACAATCTGAGGCCCTAAAAGGCCCCAGAAGATAAAGTAGAATAGAATAAGAACTGAGTGGGCTTTGAAGAGGGGAGATCACACTCTCTAATCCCGGGATTGAGGGGTCTTCCAAAGTTCAGCATGTAATGTGTATGAATGCAGGGAGGAGGTCTGGCAAATTGGATTGTCTCTCTTTCTGAATGGTTTCTGTGCCAGAGGAACTTACCTAACTTTGTAGATTAAGTTGGTAACGATAAAAAAAAAAAAAAAACTGTAATTCAACATGTCAGTCATTAAAATCTGAACAGGAAACTTTCAAGGATTATTTGCTGTTGCTGTATAATTACTTATACTTTCATAATTGTCATTTTTCCTTAGCCTTAGTTTATGGATTACAAAGAAAATTCTCCATGTAACCACCTGAACAAATCTGTAATAACAAAAATAAGACTGTTTTATGGTATTTAACATCTGTAATGGCTCATTTTATCAACCATGCTGATTTTAGAAGAGCTTATGCTCACTGTGATGCTTCGTGTCTTACAGGGAATTCTTCTGAAGCGAAGTGGCAAATCCCTCAACAAGGAGTGGAAAAAGAAATATGTCACACTGTGCGATAATGGCGTCCTCACTTACCATCCCAGTTTACATGTGAGTTTCAACTCCTCCCCTCCTTTCCTTCCCTTTTCCAGTCGGCATCATGGTTTTGTTACATTTCTGTTTGTACTTGGGGAGGGGGTTCTACTGAAGGTCTTAATGTAGGACTTGTTCAACTGCTGGGCACAATTCTTATGACGCAATTACTTCTGGCAGCATTGCTGTAGGGGATGGGTTACAGCTGTATATGCACAATTTCTGCAGGAACTTACTGCTGTATATTATATATATATTGGCTAACCCAGAGATTTTAGGTTTACTTAAAAAGAAAAAAAAACAAAAACAAAACTAAGTATCCTCTTGGTTATCTCTCCCCACCCTCCATGGTGCTAGCTAATGGAGACATGGCTGTGCTGCTGCCTGCCCGCTGCACCCGGACTCCACGCTGGCTTGTATTTATAATGGTTCTCACTGCATGGCAGCAGAGCCTGACCACCCTCCCACATCCATCTTTGTCAGAATCCTGCTGGGCTGCTAATACCTCTTAAACACTCGGCTGGCTGGCAGCAGACAGCTCAGGAGCCCAGCTCAGCTCTCAGAGATGCCCCATCCGATTCCTCCCCCATCATTCTGATTCCTTCTGTCCTGTACTTGAGATATTTAGATTATTTTCTCACATGAAATAAATACACTCACAACTTCTTGTGTGTAATGAAACAGTTCAGACTTTGAAAACCAGTCCAGTAGCTGGACATGAACCTTGTGTGGGGCCTTGTTGCTCTGACAGTGTGTTAGTGGTTTAATTTACAGGCAGTTATTAGTAGAGCAGTGCCGGGCTACAGTGATGTATGTAATTGACTGAACGGGCTATCTCTTGATCATTACAGCTATTACAGGTCATCGGGGCAATCTATGAATCTATGAATCTGTTGACTTACACAGGGAGGTGAAATAAGGCAGACAGTTACATTAGCTGGGTAACAGCTCAAGCTCATTTTGAGCAGTGGAGCAGAGAAGGTGTAAGGAAGGAAAAGGAGGGAGGCAGCCAGAGAGTGGAAGAGGGGAACCTTTAATTTCGCAGTCAGCCAAGCCATCCACACAATCACCTTCTGTTAATTCTATCTGCTACATCAATTAAATTGTTTGTAGAAACTAATTGAATGTGGCTTAATCACACATCTTAATAGCTTTGCACGCTTCGATCTGGCTGTTAATTCCAGCAATAAAATGAAATGAGAGCGCTCACTGGGTAATTAGCGTAGAGGCTTGGGAAAGAAATGAGTGCTTTATGACACGGTAATAAAGCAGAGGAGCCGGTGGGGGGACGGCAAAGGCCGAGCTCGCCTCTTTCTGGGTCTTTTTCTGCTGAGCCCAATGATTTTCACCTCGGCTTCCCACATTTGGGCGGTAGCCGCTTTAAACCAAATCAAATGGGCAAATTGAAAGAGAATGAGACAGTTTGCATTCATTAAGCCTCACAGCTCGCTGTTTGGAGAGTCTGCGTGGGCACAGGTGATGTATAATAGCTTCACAATCATTTTCCCACTACCGTGCACCCTAAGCGGAAGGTCTAAGATGGGTTGTGACTAATGGGGATGGAAATTGAATAGTTTTTTAATTTATTTTTCTTCCATAATTCCTGGATTCTTGTTTGTGTAATCAAGTGGTTGAATTGAGGGAAATATTTGGATTTTTTACTTGTTTGTTCCTTTTGTACAATCTGTCTGCAGGACTACATGCAAAATGTGCATGGAAAAGAGATCGACTTGCTGAGAACGACAGTCAAGGTACCTGGAAAGCGACCTCCCAGAGCTGTGGCCACAGTGGCCCCCACTGCTAGTCCCAAAACCAATGGGTTGACCAAGGACCGCAGCACCCTGCAGCTGGGCATAGGAAACACAGGTGTGAATCTTTGGCACATTAGAAATCTAAAAGGTAGATTCGATGGATGTATCTGTGCTTATTCAACAAGTTGGAAAAATTTTAAAGTTTTAGAACAGAACTTAAGTTGGATTTATACTCTAAGAAAATTTACTCCGATGAACTTCAATGATTAACGGTTTATAGGTTGCTTGAGGATTAGGCAAGTTAATTTTATTGCTTGAACTTTTCTACGCTGGAAAAGTGTGCAGCAAATCCAAAGGAATACATCTCTTACCAACTTTACAATAGAGTGTTGCAAAAAACAACACTAGACACATTCTGGCTTTTATAAATATAACATATTTTCAGATGGGGAAACTTTTTTCACATCTGAAAGCTAAACACACATGTCAGGTAAAATATAACATGATATATCCTCAGCAGCATTAGGCTTCTTATCCAGTACAGCTAGTTGTCATGTAAGATGTGTACCTCACTAAAGTATCTGGTCCAGATATAACTTTGTCACGTGTTTGAACTGATTGGGACTCTGCAGATGCAAAGTTCATTTTATGTATCAGTTAAAGTGAGTCATGCCAAAGCCTTCCATGCCAGAGATTTTCTACTCTTAATTAAGTGAAGTGTCTCCTCAAAGCAGCTGTTTAGGATCTGCTGCTCAGCACCTTCTTTTTCAATGGGAAATTAATCCAGGTGTAGTTTGTGTAGTTGGTGGTGTAGGAACTGGCTCTTGGGCAACCATGCTCAGAGACCCAGAGAGAACAGTGGATAAAGTAAAGGCCAAGTTTACATGAGAGTTTCAATTCCTCTTTAATAAAAGTTATTTTCACTTTAAGAAGACCATATAAACCCCTAATTCCGAATAAAAACAATGATTCTGAATAAAACTTAAAGGATAACTTCCTTTTTTTCAATCTGGACCTTATTTTCTAGGAGTTTATACGTGCATTTACTCACGATAAAATTTCTGTATCACTTTGACTCCTTCAGAAGGCATTACGTTGAGTCGCCCTTGGCCGTACATCCAGTATAATGGCAGAGACAGGGCAGCCTCTCTATAAGGCATTATATGCAGCAAAAGTCCTTTATTTCGGTCGAATGAACAAACGAACAAGTACTATTGCACTGTGAGTTCAAAAGGTTCAGAGTTTTCAGTTTGGTGGTGCCTGGGTAGCGAGCTGCTCTCTCAGCTGTACTGCGGCGCATACCGCCTGTAAAGTGTTGAGAAAACCTACCAATAACTAACGGAGAGTTAATTTTGAACTCGCAGGACACCAGTACTTGTTTGTTCATTCATTTTACTTTAAGCATTAATGAAATGAAGGAGTTTATCTGCAACGTAATATCCTCTGAAGGAGTCAAAGTGATACAGAAATTTTACCTAGAAATAAAGTCCAGGTTGGAAAAAAAGAAAGTTATCCTTTACTTCCGAGGTTGTATCATTATATGCATGATTTTTCCTGTTGTAATGGCGGACAGCAAAGCAATATGCGAAAGAGCATTGGACTCATGCCAGCTGGTGGATTGAAGTAGTATTGTAGTGTCGAGCTGCTGCTACAGAACTACAATCAAAATGAAAATGAAAATCTGTATTATTATGTGTTTTTCCATGTCGTAGCCATAACGAAAAGGAGCAGGGCTTGTTTTCTTTCTGGGTAGAAGTAAACAGACGTTATGCGTCATGTCTGCCCCTCATCCAATCAAAAAATTTCCCAACCCAATCTAAAGCAGAATTAAATAAACGCGTTTTCCTTAATTCAGAATTATTACCTCCATGTAAACACTAAGGGGAATAATTTCATTCAGAATTATTTAACTTGGAATAATTAATTTCACATTTAAAAACATCATGTTACCGCTGTGAATGACAATATTAAAGCAACCACCGATGTTGCATTCTTACACAATTTTTTTAACAGATTAAAATGCTATGAAGAGGTAATGGAACTCTGAAAACAAGACAAACCCACCATTAACAAAATAAAATATTATTCCAACCAAATATTCAATACAAACTCCAACCAACCTTAAGGGGGTGCACCCTTAGTTGTCCAAGGGACCTGCCTTCAGACCTTTCATCTGCATTGGAGCAGAAGGAAGAGGGGTGTGTCTTAGGGGAGGCGGGACTGTTTATATTCAAATAACTGCTGTGCTCTCAACGGGGCTTAATGGAGTGCAGCACAAGTTCCAGCTTTTTTCCAGAAGTTTGCCCCCTCTGGCGACAAGTGGAAGTGACACTGATGTCGTGCACACGCATGCACTGCTTTGACTGCGTTGGTCTTTAGTTTAAGCTGCGTTGCATTCAGTCTGAGCCCAGAGTTAGAGACACGATGTCTACTGAAGTAATAAAGTTATAAATCTGCAAGTTGTTTACCGTTCAATTGTTGAGTAAACTGACGAACTGCATGCTAACAGTAACAACAGTCTAACGCTGGCATATAGATCAAATATCCAAATTCATAGACTGAGACCACGATTACCTTATGAAATTACCACATCACCTAAATGTACTATTTTTATTGGTGTTATTATTGTGATTATTTTTATATGATTTTATTTTTTATTTTTACTCACCTGTACAGCACTTTGTTACCTTTGGTATTTAAAAGTGCTTTATAAATAAAGCTTTGATTGATTGATTGATAAATGTAAAAAGTAGCCAGACTGTGTCTCTTCCCTGGAAACAGTCATGGCTGTCATCTTGCTGCATTTACATGCTAAAACCTTAGCATTGCAATATTATACATCCTTATTTCTGTCATACATCACATTAACCTTGTTAGCGAGAAGAAAGCCAACTGTGGGTCGCGTTTTATTCCCAGAGTGGATTGGAGCTTCCTCAAATTAAGAAAAAAAAAAAAAGAAAAGCTGCTCGGTTGTTTACTGCCGTCTTACTCCGGCACCGGTCAGACTCCAGTTTGGTTCTCTTTGTCTCACAAGACGAAACTTTTCTTCTTTGTGTGACTGGAGTCTGAGTTGGGGTTTGAGAGGCATTTGTTCTCCATCTTTTAGCAGCAGTCGTCAGTGTTGTCTTGACATGCGCTAATGGAGGCGGAATACACGACACCGGCTGCCGAGTGTCATATCACCTACTGTTTGTCCTGTTGGTCCCAGGCTAATGAGACAGCACTCAAACCTCTGAGATCACTTTATAATCAGGCCCTGAAGATACTTGATAAAAAACCTCTCCGTTATCATCACTGTAACATCCTCAGCAAATACAAAATCCTAAGTTTTGAAAATTTAATCTGCTACACAAGTTTAAGAACAGTCTTTAAAATCATCAATAATATTGCTCCACCCCCACTGAAACAATTCATCAAACTTTATTCTGACCAAACAACCCGAACATCTCGCTCCACGACTCACAGAAATTGTGCCGTTCCACAAAGATCATCTACCTTTGCCCAAACAGCTTTTTCTTTTAAATCATCAGTGGAATCAGCTCCCAGAGAGTCTGAAACTGGCTGAGACATAAACCTGTTCTCTACTAATCTAAGAAGTATATTCTTGCACACCAACTGTGTCAGCATCATCAAGTAATTTTAAATATTTTTATACTATCTTATATTTTATATTCAAAGTATCTTTTTATTTTTAGACAAATTGTAGTTTTTTGTATGTGATAATATCAGTTTTGTTAATCTCAAACATTTTATGACTGACTGTATATCTCATATTTACAGTATTTTTTTATTTTAGATAAATTGTAGTTTGTTATGTAATGTGTTTTTAAATGTGTGTACCTGCCCAGGACAACGGATGGAAATTAGCAATAGCTAACTCTGGTACAAAACATCTCTTCTTTTTAAGACTAATGTTTATTGTACACTGTCCCTTTTAAATAAACTAATAAACTAAACTAAACTAAACAGTGCAGCCAAACGAATAAGTACGCACAGCTCATCTCTGCCACATGTGCCCCCTTGAAGATTCAAACCTGGAACTCTTCCATTGAGCATGCAGAAATGGTAAAATAAAGATAACCACCGTTAAGAGAGATCAGCTCATTCTACACATCAGACAATTGTAAGAGCATGTGGAGGAAAGAAAAGAATATTATTTAACATCTAAACTTGCACAATCCACCTTTAAAGGATAACTTTCTTTTTTTCAACCTGGACCTAATTTCTAGGAATTTTTTGTACATTTACTCACCAGTAAAATTTCTGTACCACTCTAACTCCTTCAGATGATATTTAGATTAGTTGCCATCCTCCTGTATCCATATAATGGAAGTTAACGGAGCAGAATGATTGGGCCTCAATAAGGCATTATCTGCAGCAAAATTCCTTAATTTCACCAATACTTTAAGACGAATGAACTAACGAAGGAGTACTATTGTCCTGCGAGTTCAAAGTTTTGCAGTTTGTTGTTGTCTGGCTAGCTAGCTGCTCACATGCGCGACCAGTAGAGTGTGGATAATGCGCCAATACGTAACGGAAAGCTAAATCTGAACTCACAAAATAAAATAAGTCCAACAATGGATCAAGTCACAATAGAAGTCGGTTAAATTCTCCTTTAGAACACGTTTACACTTCATCCTTTTATTAAAAAATGTAAAAGTCCTGCACAATACTGGGGTTTCCGTTGGGTATACACTAATAGTTACTACTGCCTAGGTTTTTGAAATTTGGTGTATGTGTGTGATCGTACGTTTTTTCAGCAAATATTGTGGGATGTTGTCTGTTGTTTCTGTGCAGGCACAGTAGTTGTTGGCTGTTTATCTTTGTCTTTTCTTCTTTTCACTTTATTTCTAATTTAGTTTGCTCTTTATCCTTTTTATTTTCTCTTTCCTCTTGTCAGGTCTGGTACTGTTATGTAAAACACAATTATAAACAAGGATTTTTATAATAATAATAATAAAAATTAGGGATGTCCCTATACTGCTGCCAGTTTCTGTACTCGCTCCGATACTAGCCTATTTTGCTGTACTCGTACTCGTGAAATACTTGCCCCCGACGGCACCTGATACCCGACGTCACGTGACATGCTGTGTTTACGCAGCTATGCTGGCAGAAAAATTATCTTTAATATGAGTGGAACCGGCTTTGAGTTTACTTTTTTTTTTTTTTTTTTTCTTTTTTTTTAAATTAGAAGACTCTTTTCATTACATGAGCATAAAGACTATATCTGACCCGTATCATGTTCCTGGGATACTTTTCAAAACGTTGGCGGCAGTCGGACTGGACCTTTTTTTTCCCTCTCTCCCTCCCTCCCAACAGACCTGCGGTACCCCCACATACATACATACAGTTTCAGACATTTCATTCAGGATTCACTTTTTCGGTGGTAAATTTCCTGCTAATTCTGTTTCTCAAACTTTCCGAGTTTATGTTCGTTAAGCTGGTATGAGTTTAAATATGTAAAATTATGACCATGCATTGCACCGCAGCTGCATCAGAGGCTGTTTATAAGCTTCTAATGACTTATTGTAAGCTTTTATTTCTTACAAGGTAGTATCCAGCTTATACCACGGCCACTTACAAAAGAAATAGATATTAAATCAATGCTTTTTTTGTTTGTTTGTTTGTTTTTTTTAGTTTTTCATAAGAAGGGATAGAGCGGATTATTTAACGTCTCTTGTTGTGATACTGCCAGTTGTGGCCACAGAACCTGCTGCTCGATCGGTCTGCAGCTGTTAATCAGGCCTGATCAGAGGAGGGAAGTCAGATGATTGTTTAACGTTATCTTGCGTGATACAGTTTTATTTCAGAGAGCACTGACGGAGCCCAATAAGCCTGCAGGCTGCTTTCGCAGCGATGCGCTGTCACAGACATAATCTGGTGGGTCTCCAGCAAGGCGTCTTGACCCACACACAAGGTCAGGAGGCTGTGGGTCAAACAATCATTGCTTACATGGTGTATGGCTTCAGTTGTCAGTTATTATGCATTGGTATGCCTACGTTCTGTGTGGCAGGCTATAATATCAGTTGTAATATCAGCTGGCATCGGCTCCCCCGTAGCCCACGGTGTGGTTCGCATAGGTTAAATGTTGTAGTAAGCTGGCAGTAAGCGGCAGTAAGAAAAAAACCCTTTTCCCCCATAATTATTTTTTTTTAAATAATAATACTATACTTCTGCTTGGTTGGCAAAAAGTGGTATTGGGACATTCATTAAAAATAATAAAAATAATAATACAAAAATAAAATATTTTAATTCAGACTATAAAGAAGATCCTTATATCCATAAAGATCCCCTCGGCAAAGCAAAGCTGTTCAACACAACAAACACTCAGATCATCATTTTGCTTGCTATGATGCTGGACATGACAAGTAAAGAAGAAGAAAAATTAAACAGTCTGATGTTATTGACCTGGTTTACATGACCTCATGTCATGGCTGCTCTCTTTGTCTACACAGAATTTTTCCTTGATGCCACACACACATAGACACATGTACACAGACAAGGGTGATCCCATTTCCATCAGCAGACAGAGAGCGTGCATTGTAAAACATCCGCAGTGTTTCTTCTGACCCGGTTTCGCCAAAAACGTTGCACCTGTCACAGAACCACACACAGCTGAACAAGCTTCATTATAATAATTTCTTTTTTTTTCTTTTTTATGCCACAAATAATGCAAAAAATATGCAAGGAAGTAGTTGGAAAGAAAAGCAACATAAGGAAGACATCCCATAGCATAGCGTGTGGACAAACAAGGCAAGATGGAGCACAAACAAAGAAACAATAGAAATATCAATTTATGTGTGTATATGTGTCACATATAATATATGTGAAGACAAACAATTGCAGTAATTTCTCAGTCTCAGGATGATCTAACATTAATTGTGCATTTTATTAACACCGACATTTGAACTTTAAGATTGTTTAGTGCAACTCCACTGTCCTGAGTGTTTCTGTCACCACTGCGTTTCTTGCTGCGAACGTGAAGGAAAATGACCACAATTTTTTGAACATGGCTTTTCAGAAGTGCATGCAGACATGTCAGATCAGATATTTTTAATCATCTTTGTACTACCAAATATCTGACTTTGATGGTCATGTAAATAGGCTCAATGAGATATAAGAAAGTTATCTGACAATGTCTTTAATATTTAAGAAAAATTACATACTATTACATAATATGTCATTTTTCACTTACAGATATATATTATATATCTGTAAATGAATCAAACCGGATTTTATCAAACTTGAATCTAATCAAGCTGTTGTGAATTGAATCAAATTGATTCAGGAAATTGGTGGTGGTACCTAGCATGAAAGCAATCTCAGACCAGCTTAATGTTACAACCCCAAACTAAAGTGTGAAACAAACCTAGAGGACAGGATTGCATGTCCTCCTAAAAACTAACAATGTGTTCCCTTTTACAGTATCGCCATGTGGTAGGTCAAATGGTGATTGGTTAAAAGTAAGATGAAACTAGAAAGAGGGCAACTATGATGAAGACCAAAAAAAAAAACAGGCAATGGATATGTTGAATGCTTTTAATCTTTTAACATTTAGTCCCACACCAGTACAAACCAGTTCACATGAAAGACTATGACAATGATCTTTTTTTACTCAGAGTAAAGTTGGACACAAACAAGAATAGCACACTTTTTAGGTTGTTCTACATATTTGAGCGACATCCTCCTTCTCGAGCAGGCTGTAGCCCAAATGATAAACGTACAAAGCACCAATTATGCGCTAATGCTGAGTTGTGTGGGAACTGTTAACTCACCTTCTAAGAGAGAAACAAGTTAAGGTGGCAGTTAACATAAAACAGCCTTTGTAAAGGTAGCACCTGTGCTATGTGTTGTTAACAATTGTTTATTTAAATGGGATTTGACACACATAACATTATGTTCTATCAGTGAATCCACCTGAATCTTAAAAAGTAAAAGTATGCTGTTTCTTTAAAGAATTTGGTACATAAGAGCATCTTTTATGCATGTCAATCACTACTTTGAAAAAATAACAAATCACAGGTAGAATATATGATTACTCAATTTCTATTTTATTACCGTGCTAATCTTTTACCGTCCACTGTTTGCAATTAATCATAAAAATGGCTCCCAACAGGTTCATAATCTACATTTTCTTTGTCATCCATGCAAATTAGCTACTACAAAAGGAGGCAGCTAATATACTGACAGCTTAATGATCATACGTATATGATAAATCTATTAATTCTTAAGATTACTAAAGAGGGAATTGAATTAGTTTTTAAGCATCATGCTAGTGTTTAAGGGATGATAACACAAAATGAGGATCTTTAATGTCACTGTGACCTAGTTTTTATCCAATGTAATGGTTGGGTCACAGTAATAAAACCCAGTTTGGTCTCAGCGCTTGATGTCAGGGTTTGTCTACCATCAGGATTAAAAATAGACATGTAAACTGTACCACTAGAGGCTGCGGAGACTCTGGCAGGCATATAGAGGGGAAACCAGTGATTGAATTTAGGGGTTAGGATTAAGAGTAATTAATACTAATTAGCAAAGTGATCCCCGAAGGAAGGCCGGGTCCCTCGTCAGCTGTGAAATGGGAACAGTGTTTGCATCACTCAGCTTAAAGCTAAACAGCCGAGATGGGTTCATTGCCAAAGACAGGTCCATGGGGACCATTAGGACCATCCAGGCAGGTTACTGTTAAATGTGGCCAAGGTGTTGCCACTGCTGACTGGGTTAATCAGTCAAAATCAGAAAGATGTAGGAGTTTACATAGCACAGGACATTAGATGGAGGTTGTTTCATCCCACAAACTGCCAACCTTGAGCATTAGGTTAAGGATAGCCATCCGGGCGGACAAAGGACCTGGAAAAAACAGGCCAGATAAGGTTGTGATGAGTGAAAATGGCTCAAACTCACTTTGGTTTCCTCTCCTTTTTTGTCTTTTCTTGTTCTTTTTTTTTCACCCAAAGATGTTTGTTTCTTTGAAAAGTCTCCTTAGTGATGAATTCCCAAGATTTTCAGTCACAATCCATTTCTGCATCAGGGAACAATATGGGGGAGATTTGCCTTAATCTCCACTTAGGAAAAGAAAGGTTACAAATCACATCAGGTCCCTCTCTGGGTGGAGGACCCTCTTCTGATTATGCGATCGGGATTTTGATTTCATTAGACATGCAATTGATGAAGGGAACAAAGGGGTAATTTTTCATTCACAGCGTCTAAATCACAGGCCTTGTCTTTGCCTTTGGTTATTCATTCATTCCTTAGATCTAAAGACCTTTATAATCACTGGGAGAAGAGGGATAGCGACGGAGAGCTTGAGGGGCGGAGTGGATGGGGGAGATGGGAAGATAAAGAGGACTGGATGAGAAGACATTGAGTAAATGTGAGAACGCATGCGCCCGTGAGTTTGCCGAGCGGCCAGGTTTAATTCCTTTGCTGGGTGCTAAGCGGAACCATTTTAAATATGATCCTCCCTGTTAACATGCGTCCTGCCGTGTCACTGGCGACAGATACACTGTATCAAAGTATTAATGGGCCCAGTCACTTCTAATCAATCCCATGAGAGAGAGAGAGAGAAGCTCACTCTCCATAAGGAGGAGGTGGAGAATTGAGAAAAATGTTTTAGCTCCTCCTGACTCTGCAGCAGTTTTTATTCTCTACTTCATATAGTGCTAAAGAGCGAACAGCCATGTAGGAGCTGACCAGCAGGCTTAGTCTGTCAGAACATCTGGCCTTTTTCTTAACATCATCCGCACATTGTGGCCTGTTGTAGACACTATTAAGCAGATGTTTCCAATTTCTTTAATCTGATTCCTGAATTAGCTTGATTACTTGTTTGCCAATTAACCATGTTAGATGCACCCCCACAATCTGGTGATGTGGAACATTAGTTTGTATCATACATATTTGATCATGACAAATAATTCTGTCTTTAGTTGCCAGATAAACTGTATCTGCAGTAGGGTGTAGGGGCAAATATGAGGGTTAAAGAGATATTTGAAGGTTAATGTAATCCATATAGTTTGTAGAAATCCAGTAATAATGCACAAATGTGAATACAAGTGTTTGAAGTGACTGGTGATTGGACTTGCTGCTGCAGCAGTATAAGAGGTGGAGGGGGACATCAGGGCATTGGTAGTGATGATGATGGTGGTGGATTACACAGCTGCAGATGATGTGTTGCCCGGCCCACATTAGCATGAATGCTTCATTATCTCACTACTTGTACATAATGGCAACAACTCCACGGAGGGGTCAGGCCTCGTCACGGCTCATCAGCCCACTGACGGCCCGGCCTAAAGAGAAATGAGAAGCAAGGCATAGCTGCTCCCCGCTAATCCATCGCCTCCACTTAACACCCCAGCCCCAAATAGCCTGCAGTAGACATGATATGGCTTTTGTTACCTCTTTATACACATGATGATACAGTCCGCAGTGGGGACTTTGTACTTTGAAGAGTTCATTAATGTTAGAAGAACAAGAGTTAACTACAAAGCGTCTTTGTCAAAAGATGGCAATGCATATTTCAGTGATATAGCAATAAAAGTATTCAGTTTTTTGTAAAAAAAAAATAAATAAATAAAATAATTAGCAAAAAAGAAAGAGAAATAAAAACAAAAAGCCATTTTGTTATAAAACTCCTGATAGTATAGGTATTTCTTCTTACACCGATTTAGTGTCACTGTGCAGCAAAATGATTGCAGTTAGCCTTGTTATCTAGTTTTTTGATTAGATCATTATTACTCCTGAACAGGTCCAATTTTTTTTCATTTTCCTGCCAATGATATTTAAACTAAGACAAAAGTTTGTTTAGAAGCATTTCAGCTCTGTCATGTGTAATTTAAATAAAATCACTTACCTGCATTTATAGATATTTATTTTTTACTTTTCTTTAAAAAAAAGTTAAAGTGCAGCACTGTCCGCTACTTGTTTATTTACACACAAAATGTAACAGATATAGAAAATCAAGATAATTTTTTATATAACTTGAGTTAAAATGACAAAATCAACTTCTGAAAAATAGAAACCTTTGTATAAGGTGGACATTTGAATAAATTACATTATGGCTGTATCAGAGATTAAGTAAATATAGCTTTAACTTAAATATGGTTACATCTCACCACTGTTGATAGGTCTGGCCCTTTTATATGCAGTGGTTTGAACTGTGTTGGATTTTATTAGATATTGTTTATTCCTTAAATTTAAGGCAATTATCAATTTTTATGTATTTATTTTGCTGTTCCTAGACATATTACTGAAATACACAGTATATAACTTCTTGACACTGTTACCACTGTTGACTATTTGACCGGTTTTAAAGTCAGATCCACTAGAGTTCAGTTTGCTGTTGTCAGGGTCACCCCCGTCAGTCCACCGTTGTGCCTGTGTTAAATGTGTGAGGTGCACTGAAGTCAGGCCTGGCTGGAGCTGGAAGTGCAGTTTTCTTTTAATACCACAAGCTGATTATTTCACCACTGTAATTACATTATCCTTCCCTTTATGCAGGAGTGGTCTCTGGGGACTAATGGTTACAGCCATGTATAATTCATTAATCATTAGCATCCAATTTGACAATTAGACATGATTGTTGAATTTTAAGTATCAGTTAAAGTTGCCTTGTAGTTATAAGATGTTTCTGTTTTTTTTTACCCCAGTGGGTTTGTTCTTCATGGTGATGAAGAGTCAAACTTTACACTGAGATACCTGTAGGTGGAAGAAAGTGGATTAAAACTGTGAATTAAAATGGTGAATTGTCATATATCTGTTTAATATCGGGTGTTAATAATAATAATAATAATAATAATAATATGGAATTAAAGTGGCAGTGCCTCCTTATAAATATATTTTCAATGCAGTAACTAAATCACTCCTATTTCTTTCTTTTTGAACAGAAGCTAAAATCGTGTATTATTCACCCAGCATTTTTTCAAAATCAAAGTTTAAAAATTCTCATTTCAGTTCTTCCACTCCAAGGCTCCCCCCTCCTCCTCCTCCTCCTCCTCCTCTTCCTCCCCCTTCTTCTCTCCGCTGATTTCAGCATGCTAATTTAGTCGGTGCTCCTCAGCATGATTCCCTCGCTCTGTCTCCCATTCTTGCTGCGATTCTGCTCCCTCCCCTCTGGGACCTGAAGATTAATATTCCTGGGCCCAACAAGATAATTACTGATACTAATTAGACATGATTATGTGAATTTGATACACTTATTACTCTAGATAATGAGCAGGACATATTATCCTAACAAGCACCCGTGCCGCTTAGTTTATTTTACACACGAGCCACACTCTATATTTTCTGTTATTGTCACCTCAATCAGAAAGTGATATTCTCTTGTAATTACTGAATAAAAGTCCTTGATGTGTTATACCTGTAAGATGAGAAAGCATTGTGGAGAAAATCAGTGAAATGTGTTGTTTTCCAACACAAAGCCTCTGAATTTTCTTTCAGTGCCAAAGCGTTTTCTGTTGCTTAATTAGATTGAACTGTTTTTGATCTGCACGTATGTGTGTGAGCTTTTTCTTCTGTTCAATCCGTTTTGAGGTGTGTGACACGATGCCAGTCAGCCTCAGCAGTTAATCTGAATCCACTCACATGACATGAAGCATGTCAATGAGTTTGTCAGAGTAGTTAGGATGTGCGGTACCAACTGCTCGCGAACAGGAGGGAAGGACCCCACATGGCGCAGCCTTGCCCATGAATTAGTAAAGAGAGCCAGGCGTCCGTGGCTCGCCTGATTGGAAGTTAGGGAGAGAACGCCTGCTGACGCCAGTGGAGATCGATGTGGCAGTCAGAGGGATGAGGCGAGATAATTAGCGTTCAGAGTGTATCTTGTTAATTAAGGGCTAATTAGAGGCAGAGGCGGAGGGAGAAGGGGGCTTTGTGTGTATGTGTGTGTGTCTGCGTGCGGGGGTGTGTGTGACAGAGATATGTGCATAAATAAGGTGGCAGCAGCATCACAGTGCTGCAGAAACCACAAAAAACTGTCATTAGATGTGATGAAAACAGTCTTGCCAGACTTTGTGAAGAATTCAAACTATACAGAAATGAGTGTATTTTTCTTGTGTTTGTTACTTTCTGATCCAGGTGCTCCTCACTCAAACAGCAGCACATCCCTGCAGACAGGCGGGTCGGTGTTCGGCGGCAGCAAGGATGGCATGCACCAGCGATCCTTCTCTGTGTCCAGTGCTGACCAGTGGAATGAAGCCATCAACACCAGTACAAGCAGCGGAGCCCGTAAGCGTTTCACACCCTCACAGATAATCACAAGTTATTGCTACAAAGGCTGGAATGAATTAAGACAAAAAGAAGGGATCGAAAACGATGCTGCGATGGAGCTGCCATTTCCAGCCTTTTTTTTTTTTTTTTTTATTTTAGGTGAAACCAACCTCATTTTCATGATTAGGTGATCAGAGCTGTGATCTCGGTGACCTTTTTGGCTGCTGCTCTTTGATAGAAACAGTATGTTGAGAGGAAGAGAGCAGTGAAGGTTAACTTTCTGCCACTGATGCATCTCCACTTACTGCCTGCTTGTCACTGTACTTGAGTGAAGTAATATAATATATTCACCATATCTCTGCCCCCCCCCTCACCCATCCTGTCTTTACCTTCCATCTTACTCCCTGCCTCCCCCCTCCTCTGTTTTCCTCTCCTTTCTTCCGAAGAGGAAAATGAATGCTTTTCAGGGGTACCATTCATCACCAGTTATTTCCCTCTCTTTGTGGTTGGCAGTAAAAAAGCACTTAAATGCACATCAACAGAATAACAGTCATTTCCATGCATGTTTGCACTCTGGTAGTTCTCATTAGCACGGCAGCGGCTCCCCCCCTCCCCATGGGCTCCCAGGGGCCCCGGCAGTTTAAAGAGCGCACTTTACGAGCGCTGCTGGAGTCCAACTGCACGGCCCTCGTGGTTCCGCAGACAAGCCTGTCTCTCATTTGGAGCTGCCGAACGATCAATTCTGCCTGGACGCAGGCACTTCCATCACCCCCTACCCCCGTCTCCCATCAGCAGCATGCCCAAAGCAGAATTACTTAGATTCGTGGGGTCCTCAAATAAATGAGTATGAGTGTGTGTTGTGTATGTGTTCTTGCTGAATTTTGTGGTGTGGCTGTTTGTATGTGAGCTTTTTCCATGGAGGGTATTTGCATCTGTGTTATGATGGGGCAAGGGGGAGGAAAAAAAGCTTCATAGTTGGATGTTTGCAAACGCTGCGACCAGACTGCAGAGGACAAATAAAAACTTCCTAGACATTGCAGCCACTGAAATAAGTGAGCTAGAATTTTCTCTTTTAATATTTGTTAAAACTGAAAAGCCCTCAATATTAGCATAGCTCATTAACCAGCTCCCAGTCTTCAACTAAATCAGATTCAAAATTTGCTCCATTATTTTGCTTTCTTCAATTATTTTCATGCTACTTTTAAGGTAACCACAAATGAGCTTGAATGAGGCAAATGAACTGAAAATAATAGAAATGATAGATTATGCCATAAGAAGAGAAGTCTCTGTAATCATTGCATAGTGGGTACAGACAGTTAAAGACTTGCAGCAACATCTTTTGAGCTTGAAAACTTTGTCAGAAAATCTTGATTTTTATGCCTCCTTCTAATTTCAGAATCTGAATAAAAGCAGCAGAATGCATCTGTTGTGCAAAGTGTGACAGGACTATAAGGAAACATAAACTTGATTGAAATGCAACCATCTTATCTTTCACTATAATGCATCTTCAATAATCAATGGAGGGTGTTCCACAGTGAATGCTGCTCATGTTATCCATTTGAATTGACTGGAACCAAGCCCAATCACTCCATTATCCTTGGTGAAGGTTGCAGGTTATAACATAAAATGTGATGCAAAAACAGCAGATTGATGACTCACAAGAGAATGAATGCATTTTAGCCAGGTAACCATTTCCATATTATTTAAAGAATGCTCTCATTTGTAAACCTATTGAGCAAAGGCAGGAGCAGAGGTTGTAACATCTCTTGAATATTGAGCGCAGATTTTTGATTAAATCCCAACCCAATTTTTTTCTACCACTTGCATTCATAAAGACACCCATTCTAATCTTACAGGATGCTTGTTTAGACCCCGCTCTCCTTTACACACCTCAATCTTTGAACCTGGATTAAAAGCAACGGGCTAAAACAGTCATCTGAGCAATATGATTGGATGGCTGATGACAATATCCTAAGTTATGGGCAAAGTCTGAGAAATGACATCTTGCCTGTCCTGGAAAAAAATAAGAGAAATCTCCCAACAGAATCCTCAGAATTATCTTTTTAACAAAGCTTTGATGTTAGGTTACTTTATAGTTGAGTTTCCAAAAAAAGAAAAAACAAATGAGTTGGAAATATTAAATATATTTCTGGTTGTTGATTTTAATAACTTCCTTGTTCTCAGCTCATAAATATGAAATTTGTTTATTAGTAGTAATGATGGATAACTTTACATCATTAGGTTTAAAAAAAAAAATTAAAACAAAGCAATTATACTATGTCTTTGTTTATGAAGCCAAATTATCATTTATTAACATGGATTTGCTAATCATCAGTTAATTATCTTTATTTGAAAAGAATTCTCATATAGCTTATCAATGATGCATAAAAAGTTTACATCATTTTCATGAACTCTGTGCTGCAGTCAGTGTGTTCATTTATCCACACGCGCAAGCGCTTTTTCTCATACAAGTTTGCACATTAGCATAGAGGTGCCTAATGCACAGATAGCCTTTTCCTGCGGCACTGAGCTTTATACGTCGGCCTCCCGATGAGAGGGTGATAGCATGCGGGGCGTTTGATTTCTACTCCAGGCCGTAATGAAGTTTGACATTTAGTTTGGAGAGAGCAGCAGAGCGCGATCAGGCCTTGATTAGTACGCTCTAATTGAGGATAATAAGGGGGAGGCGGTGATTGTTTCTAATTTTTGCCATTAATTGCAGCCGTTGGCTTTGATTGAGGACAGGCAGGGCTGCCATGTCAAGGGGCCTGGCAGAATCATGGTGCTCCTTACCTTGAGCCTCTTGAATAAGTATGAAATGACTCCCACCCCTTCACCCTCCCTCTTTCCCGCTTGCTCTCTCTCTCTCGCTCTCTTTCTTTTTTTTATTTAAATTTTCATTTATTCTCAGTGTGGCTCTGGTAAAGGCAGGAAGCTGTTAACTGCACCCTCTTTGTCTCACCCACAACCTTCATCCTGAAGCATGTTTAAACTGTCAACTCCATGGAGGCAGCGTAATACACTGTAATCACAGGTTAGGCTGATACCTATTCTGCTGCCCAGGTGATCTTGGCTGAGTGGTAAAGAGTCTCCTGATCCCCAGTGTGCCTCATTACCCAGCTTGGTCCTGATGGCCCTCATACACACTAACAGCAAGCTAATAATGGCATAGTGATTTCTAGGCTTTCTGAGTCAGTTTAGTTTCAACTTCATAATTTTAATCTGAACAAATTTAAGCTGGCAGTCGGGCACAGTTTAGAGCTGCAAACTGCTTACAGGAAATAAAGCTTTTAGGTCTTAGATGCTTTTTTATTGCTGCTCAGTGATGTTTTGTAGTTTACTCTGCTTCTCTGCCTTTATGTTACACGCTTGCTGAAGTCTGACGCAAACAGAGCATCACCTCACACACGTTTCAGGTGCAAAATGAGCAGAGATAGGGTCATTTTCCACAACATTAGGGGCAGAAATTGATAATTAGAGGTGTTTATGACATGGTTGGGCCCCCCAAGGGGCAGCCCTCCCCTTTAACCCCAAGCGACATTAAACAAATGCTGGCTGTCACGTCGGAGGCAGGTTGGAGCTCACGTCTTCCACCCGCCATACGGAGCCGTGCTGGCGGGACAGACGCTGGTATGGAGAGGGAGGAGGAGGCAGAAGGGTGTATGGGAGAGGGGGGGGCACACAGAGGACCCTTGTGCCCCCAGCTGTCTGAGCCAGCTAATGACTCGTCTCAGGGGGGCTGTTGTAAGGGAGCAGGGAAATTGAAACAGACGCCTCGATGAAGAGCTGCTACATGTGTGGCTGCGCTCTGCCATTCAAAGCACCGGAGAGCTTAATATACATGCTCTAGATCAGGCAGTTGTCTTGTTTTTTTTATTTGATGACATATAATCAATATTGTTATTTGTCAAGAAATGCGCAACTATTTATTCTATTTAAATCTTGTGAGGATCAAAAAATTGAGATGTTTTTTTTCTCATAAAAACAGCATCCTTAATGTACATTCGCACTCATCAAGGTTCATTTCTAAGTTGAGGATAGAGATAATGACGTGTTTCTCAGGTGTTGTTTGCTATATTTCACCCACACTCAGACTGTGTATCCCCCAGCCTGAGCTTCACTCTCCCCCCATGTAAGCATCTTCAGTTCCCTGCTGAGCCCATCCTACTCCTCCAAGATAGCCCCATCTCCCTAAAGGTAATGACCGAATTAGGCCTAATGTTGTACACTGGCTAATGGCACAGTGCCGCACATTATAGCATGTGCAACTGGCAACAACAACAGCAATAATCCCTGAGCCCCTTGTCCTCCTGCACTCCACCCCTGGGGCTGGGACGGTGCACAGGGAAATGAATGGAGTTTGCCACACTACAATGAGCTTTTGATGGGAGACAATGGAGGAGACTGCCAGCACCACACAGGGTGGTAAGAAGAGAGCAATATGGGGCCCATCTACCGGCCCTCCCTCCCTGCTTCCCCCAGGCCCCTGGCCCCCACTCTCAAATTCTTAATGGCATCCGGAGGGGGAAAGAAGGGAAAGTGATGTCAAATGTCAGGAAATCAGAAAGATGGCAAGCTGACAGCCTCCTCCTATCGTCCCATCCCTCCTGTCCCTCTGCCCAACGGTAGCACAGGTTAATATCACATTTATAAAATCACTTACAAGAAACAAAGCTAGCTCTTAGCCCCCTGTCACTCTCAGACAGTCTTATAGAGAGCTTTGCCACAGGCTACCTGAGGTAACCATTTGTTCAAGGGCGGCCTCATACTTTTCCTTCACACTGTCTAAAGCTGGAGTTACTTTTTGAGCCATTTTCAACTCTTCCTACTGTAGACACATTATTAGTATGTGACACGTCTACCTTTACAATCCACAAAGCTTTAATGTCAGTCATTATTTATACTCCCTATGATTTCCAGAGGATCCGTAAATCCACACACAGATACCATTTCTTTACTTTTCAAGATGCATATCATTTCGTTGAGATGAAATAACTAGCTATATTTTCTTTGAAGGGTTTATTCAAAATGTTTCATATCTCCATCTCCACTCTCCACCCCTCACACAACTTGTCTAACACATTTTCTAGATTTTGTTTTCACTGTCATACTTTTTTAAAATATATATTAGACAATTAATACCATCAGTGGTAGATAAATTTGTAGTACTTGTTTGACTTGATTAAATGTTTTAATTCCAGATTATGTCACAAAATTTCACTGTTGTAGCCATGCAAGAGATTGTCCATACTAAACATTCCCACCTCTGAAAATACTGTGGTTTGGGTCCAGGTTACAGCATACTGGATTGGGGACATTTTGTTAGGGAATGTTTTGTTCACGAATTATAGAGGGCGTAAAATTCTACTTTCTCATCCACAAAGGTAATTGTTGTTATGCAGGTAGATCTAGCATGTGTATTTTTACATGCGTAGAGTAGTGAGAGAAGAATGGAAATCAGGCAAGTAGAAATAAATCGGCAAATCTTATTGACGAGCATGCTCAGTTGTAGGAAAATAACCTGCTTTATTCACACAAGGGTTTGTTTGGATCATATCTGGACTCCAAAATGGGGATCAGGCAGTGAAGCTTCCACTCAAAGTCTAACACAACAGATTTATTGTGTTCCCATATTCAGACCTTGTGGATAATACCTTTATGATATAAGAGCAACAGGATGTGTATGAAAACAGCTTTAGTTGCCACAGTCCAACCAAACCCAGTGTTATCCTGCATGTATCTACCAGAACAAATTCTGGAGGGTATTTATTTATTTTCTTTTTACTTAAACAAATCCTTTCCTTTTCATCTACTTTTTATTATTTTGCATACATTTACTATAAATATGATGAATTACTTTAGCAAGAAATAAAACATGAAAGACCTTTAATTCCCATTGGTTTGTCAAAAGAAATTAATTTTTTCAGATATAATGGAGAAAATACCATTGTCTTCTTTATTTATTCTGTCCTTCAAAAACCTGTAAAATTGGCGTGTGTAATAAAATAAAATCTATTTTTTAAGCAATTTTTCAGTAACTGTTGTTTCTTTTATCATTAATAATGGTTTATCTTTAGTGTTATACAAACGGTATAAATGAAACTTGACCTACATCTTTATTGTAATTGCTCTCCATCAGATTAAGGATCTGGGTAACTAGTTCAATAAATAGAATCTGACTCTTTCTTTTTTATTCTTTTTTTTTTACACTCTTTAAGCATCAAGCTAAAGTTAATATTCACAGGCAGTAAATGAAGCACAAGTACTTATTTAACAAGAATACTAAAAATTGCTTTCTTTCCTCTGTGTTATTTCAGCCAATGGGATGAGCGACCCTGCAAATTCCAGTATGGGCAGTGCGACCAGTCCCAAACTCGAGCCCCCTCCCTCACCACACGCCAACCGCAAGAAACACAGAAGGAAAAAGAGTACAGGCATCACAAAGCCAGACGGCCTATCTGCAGGGAATGAAGGTACCACAAACAATACAGTGCTACATTTTAGTTTTAGCAACTGAAAAAGCTTACAAAACTAAGCAAAAGTTATCAACAGAGTCCTTCCTTAGAGCAAGATTACTAGACAAGAAAAGTTCAAATACTTGCATTTCTCTGAAATGATTTAGTTTATATTTTTTCAAATTTGATAAAAATTTGTCACCAAAGTAGACACAGGTAAGATTTGACCAACACTGAGAAGCTTATTACTTCCGTATACTCTCTAAATTGACTGGGGTCATAATCATGCCAGAGTTTGACGTCCACAGAAACTAGTTTTTCTGTAAGTATTCACTATTTTTTCCTCAGTTTGATATCTGCTATTCATTGATCATTATTAAGTTTACTTTTATTCATAAAAAAAATTCCTGCACTTATGAAAAAAAAACTACCCTGTATTCATCTGCACTCTAGCTGAATTTGTCTGTGATGTACCTAAAGGTGTGAAGTTTTGTATCTCCCTGTGGCCCCCTGCACATTTCACCCTTACAGCCCCCATTTATTTTACTGTTGTATGAATAGTGAATGTGGCCCTCCTCAGCAGGGGAGTGGCAGCCGGCTCTTCACCCAATTAATAATGATTCCTCAGCCCAATGATGAATGGAGCGCCCTAATTGGATGGCATTGTGAAAACACTGAGACGCATTTCAGAGGCCATAAAACTGATGTCACCAGAGTAGGATGATCAATCAACAAGATTGATACGCTGGATAACAACAACAATGGCATTGACGCCTCCTAAATGGGGCTTAGCATTTATAATCATTATACTTTTTTATCACGGTCTCTGACAGCTCCTCTTTAAAGTCTGAATGGGTCTGTTGGCCACATTGTTGTACAGAGGGAACATCATCAGCATCACAGAGATAAGTGGTGTGCGATAAGTGGCGCTCCTTTTATTGTTGGAGTAGTATGTGGGGGACATAAGCTGCAGTTGTGGTACTCATAGGAGATAATATTCTGGATTAGGCATCATCAATTACATTTTGACAGTATATGATGAGCTGCAGAATCAAATCAATGCAAAGAAGCAGACTGCAACTCACAGCATCCTTACTTGAGTTTTATTTTATATTACTTAGCTCTTAATGTGCATCGCTTAGGAGAATTTCACATGAGAAGTCTTCACTGAGTGACAGCTGGCATTATCAAACATCTTCAAACCTCATCAATGAATATCCCATATCTATTTAGTCCTGGACTTCCTGAGGAGGAAGTCTAAGAGCAATCTGAATATTTTTCACATCATCAAACATGCACATTGTTTTCTATTTATCTCATTGTTCTCTGCAAGGTTTTCTATTAGCATCAGCTTGTCTGTTCTGTTGAACGCTCTGCAATACAGACGTATCGCTCAAATATTGGATTCAGCCAAGTCTTAGGTGTGAGCTGTGTCTCCTGTTAAAGGAACAGTAGAGAGAGAGAGAGAGAGAGAGAGAGGAGAAGAGGTGGGATTCTTGAATAAATTGCTATCAGTTTATCTCATTTACATGGCAATCAGAAGCATGCAATGCCGGCTGAAATTGAATTTTAGTAGTTGTGAAGCATCATAAATCAAAACAGCATGAGAGTTTTAAGGTGAGAAATCATTTTGGTCAACAGGAGACATGCGGTATGTCCATGAGTGCCTGAAGAAACTGTTGCTGCAGCATTTCTTAATTTGGCTCTGCAATATGTATGGAGAAAAGGGGGGATAAATGAAGTATATCTTACAAGCTTAATCTGATTATTATGACAAAACAGCATATTACAATTTTCAAATAGGCCCTAACCTCCCTTTCTAAAGCCCATCACAAACTTTGGTAATGCCATCTGTATTTCAAATTATATAAACTCATATTTAGATTCAGTCTCTGTTATGTCTGCTATGCTACACATCCACTAAGAATGTGCACAAGGGACACAGCCCCTAATATCCTATGCACTGTCAGAGCTGTGTGGTGTAATGAACTTCTCATGTGCTTAAAGAATGATGCAGGATGCATGGCGAGACAACTGACAGCCCCGTAATGTGTTTCCCAGCAGCCGCCCGGCGACGAGCTCTCTCCGTGTGTCGCTCGCCATAAACCCACTGGAAAATCGATGGCCGATAAAGACTTGTGTTCAGGGGGAGCCCCTTCTGATTAATGCAGACTGTCAGGGAGCATCATTAATGTATTTCTCTTTTAAAGAAAGTGTATCAAACACTCATTGTTATCGGGTGTAGCTTGAGCAGGAAACTAAAGGTGAAGCAATGGAGGGAAATTGTGATGAGAGGCTCCAGTTTTATGGAAGGTGGTGTTTATTCTTACAAAGGTCAGGGAGATTATGATGGGCCAGAATGCATTTTAATGTGGAGAAGCTGTTAAGGTCCTCAGACATCAACTAAAAGTAAGTCTCCTCACGCTTTTTTGGCAACTATGCAACATCCCACACACAGTATTAAATAATGGAGACAACCAGGTGGTTAGTATATGCGCCCACTGCAAGTTAAATATTTTTTTCCCCCTTTTTTTTTTTAGTTATGCTTTTCTTTTTTTTTTAAGTCAGATTGATATATTTTATAAACATAACCTTTCTTAATTAATTAATGTATATTAATGTATGATACTAAAGTTTCTGACATTTCATCTCTAACTGGATGGTCACCGTTTATTTATTAGTACAGTATTTTCACAAATTAGGCTACAGTACTTCTAGTAGTGTTGCAGTTCCCACCAAAAAAGACATGGGCTACATTACAGAGATGGAACTGCTCTACAATTTGGGGAAAAAAACAAATATGTTTTTTTTGTAGGTCTGTGTAGGCATATAGGTAGTCAGGAAGTCATTTGCAGTGTCAGATTTAGTTGACACAGATGCGTATTATTTTGACTTAGTACCAGTTTCATTGTTACTTGTAAATCTGTTGCAAATGCAAGCTCATACACACTGATGAATCATAGTAATAAACATTTCAGTCTACCAAAGACTCATTTTTGTGCATAGCAGTGATAATTGTCTTCATTTGACTATTTTTTTAACAGTGTAAGTGAGAAAAAGTCACATTTTTACACATTTCTATCAGTTGAGCTGACTGAATTTAAGACCTTAAACGAAATGTCAGAAAAACACCTATGTTATAATGTTGATTTATCTTATTTAACAGAGCCTAAACGACAGACAGACACTTTACATTCATGTCAAATTTTGGTTTTCATTTCTATTTTTAATAAATAGCTGTTATTCTTTATCAGGCTTAGGTAAGATATTAAATTATAGTATAATATTTGCCTAAAATATAACCGTAGACATTTGAATTGTTAATGACTATTATTGTCTTCAAAAAAAGAACGGGAAAAAACATGGTGTTTTAACACTTTTGTGTATATGATATAAGCTTTAAAAAGGTGGGCTTGGGCACCTGCCTAATTTGTAACTCAGTGATATTATGACATAAGTAATAAAGTACATATTCAACACAGGAAAACAACCAGTTTGGTGAGGCAGCATCACAATTCCTGTGCCTGAGTGATCATTCCTACAAGATATGACTCAAGAATTTATTTATTCTTTTTAGCAAACATGGTGGACTTCCAGATAAAATGTCTATAGTGTGCAACGACCTCCACTGATGGCATAAAAAAAAACAAATCTTGCAGGGATTCACCTTGTTTTATTTCAGTTTAGAATTAAAAGGGGCTCTTTAATCACTTTAGGTTATCAAGTAGTGTCATTTCCCATTTTAACTGATTGCTAATAAACTAAGTTGAGTGTGTTCACCCTCTTTAAGTTCAATTAAAGGATAATATGGAAATAATTTTCATCTAGGAGTGTAAAGTCTCAAAATTAAAGCGTAATCTGTCCTCATAAAATCAGTATAATGGATGAAGTGGAATGTGTCAGTTTTATCAACAGTACCAAATGTTAACAGACTACAAAACCTTTGGGGTTCAAGTCATTTTCATATATGTGTACATAGTTTTCTAGATATAGAACTAGTAAACTATGTAACTACTTTCATAGAACTAGTAACTTCTCTTTATCTATTTATTTATCTATCTGTTTTTAGCTATGCTCATTTAGAATTTTATGACGCGTCAATTTAGTTGGCACAAAGGTATACTAAGGTACTCCTTGTATAACATGACAGACCAGTTTAGACTAGCTGGTAACAGTTTTTTAAATTGTTCAGTCTTTCAGACACAAAGATGTGTAAAGATGAATTCACCACTGTGAAAAAAATTGTATTAGCAAAACGTTTAAGAATGGGAAAATTTTGGGACATATTTATAGAATTTAACACAGATATAATTGTTTTGTGGAAGTTGCTGCATGGGCTCAAGAAGACTAAAAAAAAAACACTTCATCGCTTCATCTGTTTAAAATTGGCCTTGAAAAAAAGAAAAGAAATTGGAAAAATAAAACAATAAGTTTTACAACAAAGTCGAGAAATAAAACTGCTTTCTCTGGACCCAAACCGTGGCGGGTGACATGTGCACCGTTATTTGACTTGTCAAGACTAGAAATTATTAGACTCATGGATGTGGTATCTTTTGGCCCAAAGAAGATTTTCCAATTTTTGTTACACTACAGTTGGCAAGTTAGCATTTGTGATGGACTTGTGATGGATATGGCATGGTTAACTTGCACATCATGGAAGGAACTATTAATGCTTAGTAATATAGTCATATATATATATATATATATATATATATATATATATATATATTGGGCATTTATCTTTTTCTTAGAGAAGGCTTTGCTTATTTTAGCAATAACAGCATGTTTGAAACAAAACAAAGGCAAAAGAGCCCTGGAACAGTTGAACGGCTGAAATACTATAACAAGCAAGAACAATAAAACTTTGTTGCTTTTAACACTCCTGATCCTCTAGCTGAAGTTTATACTTTAAAGAAAAGATGAACAAAAAGTATCAGGTAAAAGTTTGATTGTCTTACCAAAACCATTTTGCATTACTTATTAGACGATCAGCTTAAGGCAGTGATTTACTTTATTTCACGTTGGTCTCACAATTTTTCAGTTTAATTCTTTCTGAAATTCATTATTAAAACTTGTTGCACTGTTGCTGATTTCAGATTCAGTTTGTAATTGTTTATTATTATTATTATTATTATTGTTGTTGTTATTGACCTTGCTGTATTGAAATGGTATGATCAGTAGAAAAATAATGTGCAGCAATTGTTAAAAATCTCTGGTTTACATCGAGATTCAGGCTTAATCCAGTATGTTATTGTCCTGCACCTTAGTATGCTAAGGGTTAATATCCTCTGGAGTCCAGCTGAGGATTAGGAAATGGAGGTTTAACTGCCTGTGCTAATGGTGGGTGTTTATCTCAATACTTTGTTTTGTCACTCCCAGACTTGCTCTCATTTCCGAAAGCTGTCCCTGGAGCCTCCACTCTTGTAATGGCTTAGCTTTCTGAGCACAACAGTATGGAGGGAAAGGAATAACAAGATTCTCATTTGGGTTCCATATACACTGCCCACAGATACTTGTATAATTGGCCCTGTTTTCATTCTACTCCGTTGTTAAACGCATTAGCTATAAGAGTAGTGATACTGGTGTTGATTTCATGTGTTAGTTCATTGTTGGAAGGTGTGCTCCTTGCTTGTTTGAGCATGTGCATGTAAAAGTGTGCAGAAGTGTATGTGTATGCGTGTGTCAGATAGATAGAGAGTGTGCTCTATCTTTCTCTTCCTCACTGCTCTTTTCTCTCTGAGTTTGGTCGTGGTTCCCCCGGGGGCCCCTGTCGCAGTAATGGCCTGCTCCTGATTGCTCTGATACAGGTTAGGAATATTGGCTTTAATGATGTGTAAAATGAGCAAGCAGTGCCTGTGACATTTACAGATGGCTCCGCCTTGGCCTGTTCTTCCCAACTGCTCGTTAATTCACAGGAACGGCAAGCACTTCTTTAAGTGACTGCCTGATGCATGCATACGACACAATACGGCACATCCTGCACACAAAAACAATAGCTCACCTTGTGTACCTCTGTACCTTGTCACCGTTTCAGCCAAGCGTTCACAAATGGATCAAATACAGAGTCCTCAAGGTGAGGAGCTGTTTGCTAAGTCCTTTCAAGGGGTTCGTCACACTGGTCTCCAGAGGCCTTTGGGAGGTTTAGACAGAGTAGATGCTGTATTGTAGTCTACCTTATAGACAGCGCAGCTGGGCTCAGCATCAAACCCCTGAGGTGCTAATCTGGTCCACAGGTCCTCTGCGGTGCATCTGCTGCCCTTGAACAGCAAAAGAGGAATCACCATCCTCAGGTCAGCCTCTCCTCTCTCAGGTTCCGGCTTGATTTTAAGGTCCAACAAATACTTCCACTGGCAGCTGTTCAGTGGGGGGAAATGTACTCCCATAGCTATGTAACAGTACCATTACAATAATGCAGTAAATCAATAAATATTAAGTAAAGTAAAGGTACAGAGGTATTATTACTTCAAGGAATAGTACACTCACAGAATGATGTACGTTCATTTTCTACTCACCCTCATGCTGAGCAAGACTGTGGAGCACTTTTTTTAATATCTCAAATGCAGCTGGAGATCGAACAGGTTTTCGTCCCCACGCCCAACTTTCATATAATGGAGGTGACCAGGGTTCGAACCAAAAAGGTCCATAAAAGTCCACAAAAACTTGGCAAGATTCCTCCATACTGCTCGTCCAATGTAATCCAGGTGTCCTGAGTGGGTAGTGTCCATGATTTTTTCGAAACAACATCATTTAGTATGTTTTTATAGCCTAAACAGTAAACAGTGCCAATAACACAAGCGTAGAAGAAGAAATTAGCTGTTTTGTGAATGAGCAGCGGACAAACCGGGACAAACACAAGAGGGGTTGCCTATTGATTTAAAAGAAAGAAAGAAAGAAAGAAAGAGAGAAAAAGAGAACACGTAATCTCGTCTGCTGCGGCTTCCGTAGTGTCTTGAGCTTGCAGGGGTGATCTCCGGCTGCATTTGACATATTAAAAAAGTGCTCCAGAGTCTTCCTCAGCATGAGGGTGTTGAAAATGAACCCACATCATTCTCAGGGTGTACTATTTCTTTAAATGCACTTAATGTATCATAGTAATTATGCATGACACTGTTAGAGCTTTAATGCTGTTGCACAAAGTTGCATTTTACTCTCATGGGTGTAGTTTCATGAGTCACAGAGTGATGATGTGGAATCATGAGCTCATAGTCCAGTTATTAATTTTCTTCCTTTCTATTATTTATCAGTCTTTTTTTCCCATTTGAGATGCCACATATAGTTTCTTCTTTTATTCTTAAAAACTTAGTTTAACAATTTTCACAAAAATAAAATTACCTGTAAGTTGGGAAGTGAAATTGACTACAAATGCTAAAATCCAGACATAGTTCTGTCTTGTGATCTCTTTTGCTTTTAATAAATATTCTGCCTTCACTACAGCCATTAAACATTGGAAATTGTCATTTGAAACTGTTTTGTGTCTTGAAAAAAACAATTTGGCAATTAAAACACTGCTGTAAGAAGCCATCAAAGAGCACATGAACATGTGTAACTGAGAAGATCCTGAAAGGCTTTATGATCCATGTAAATGTTGGACGGAGATGTGTATCTTAATCTGCTCTTTCCTTTTTGTAACTCTACGGCCATTACATCGCAATTTCCTTTTTATTATGCTACGTTAATTAAGGAAAATCATATTTTGTTCATTCTTCACAGTTGGCGCCTCCGCTGGCTTTAAATTGTGTTCTTCCTTGTCCGCCCACTGGCAGAGCTGTGTTAATTTATTTCTAATTGGCAAGAACTTGTTGATCGCAGACTCGTGTAGATGTGGTCAGGAGGTTAATGCTTATGTTAATGTGACAAGGTGATCGTTTCTCGGCTGGCCATGTGCTAACTGCAACAACTGAGTGATAGCAGAAGCACTAATGGCCCTTTCACATGCTCATCATTGCAGGTGCCTGTGAGATGGCAGCAATAACTTTGACTCTTTGTTCATGCTCAGATTTACTGTCTGAGAGAAACCCTTTTACCTCATGCTAACATGGAGCTGAATTTCCGTACTGTGGATGCTATTAAATGGTACTGTCAGTGCACAAGAGCTGCATGAAATAACAGTATGTGTGTTGCTTGTATCACTGCAGTCCGGTGTTCCCTCACTGGCTTTGGTATGTTTCACATGTGCATTGCTATGCATGGAGAAGTAAATTTGTTTTCCCTTGTATACTCATCAGTTTAAGAAACCAGCCATCCATTGCTTTTTTAATCTCCATAATGAAAGTGTTTTAATGCCTCCAATTTATTGCCTGGGCAGCCAACAGAATAATTAGCTTTGTTCAGGTTTTTTAAAACGATGAGAGCACAAGTACAACAACATTTGGAATCACAAATTCTAATCAAATCCATTAGTTATTGTACCTGAAGGTGTATTGGACAAGAGAAAAACGGAATTTGATTATGCGTGTCACAATTAATCTTTTTGTTTATTTTAAAGATTTTTTTTAATGCTCCCTAAGTTTCGTATTTTATTTTGTCTAATTTTTGTCCCACCAGTGCTGTAAAATGTCAAGCCCATATACAGACTTTTTTTTTTTTTTTTTTTTTTGCTGTAAGTCTAAATAAAGAGGTTTCCAAGTCTTTATTGATGCTCTGTGACCTGGAGTCGATTCCACAAACTAAATCAGATAATTGAAGTGGGTGTCAGGCTAATTGGATTATTGCTTTCCCCTGAAGAGATGGCCCTCTGCTGCAGCACAGGGACTGCAACATCAGTGGCATCCATCGCACATCTGTCATTTGACAGCATAAAACTGTTTCTCAGCAAAGAGGGTGCATTGATTTAAAGATAGTGCTTTAATGTCTTTAATTGGATGATTTGTCTCAGCCCTTATGATATTGTGATCATTTTTAACTCATGCAGAGCTGATCGAACGTCTTGACTTATATACACCAAGTGCCTAATTGGTTTGCGGTGAAAATAAACTTGAGCTTTTTAAGTTCTCAGATTAATTATATCAGCACATTAGGCACTGGGTTTTAATGCATAAATAGCACATCAGCAGATATAGTCCAGGACAAATTGGATGAAAGCTGTATAGAAAAACACATCCTGCTTGTGTCTGTTTGCCTCCAGTTCTCCTATCATGCTTTATGCAAATGAGATGACTATTTGCATAGACATAATTAGGTAATTACAAATCATTTGACAATGAGCTCAAGCATGTGCAGAGACCAGACATGTAACACGAGTCACATTGTACTGTACAGACTTAATGAATTGTTTCTGAACAGCAGAGGCATTACAGCATGTGTTTGAGCATATGTTGTGTCAGACCTTTTCACTGAAAACGTGAGGTGACATTTTCATAAATCAAAATATGTTTGTATGGTTTTTAAAAGGCCGAAAAATTGTGATGAAAGATAAAAATGAATCAGTTGACACTTTTTTCATTGTGAAAAAAGACAACGAAAAGAGTACAAGATAAGTTTGGTTTAGTGAATTGTGGCATTAATCCTCATCTGGAATCCTTTTAGAAGCTTCGTGTAAAGGAATATGGATTAACATGCTCTTTTTCTACCAATAATCATCATATTATTTATAAAAAAGAATAGATAAGAAAAATATCCCCATCAATGCCATTGCTGTTTACGCTGCATAAAACACATTCCACTGAACTGATATATCATCATTAAACTTATTACTGCATTTATTGAGCAAGCAAGTATAGATAAAGGACACAAGTTCACAGTTTCTGGCTATTAAACGATCCACACATTTTAATACAAGTCTATCTTGAAATCAGAAAATGTGACACAATTTTAGGTAAATGGAGGAACGTTTCTTACTCACATTTGTCATTTCCTGTCAATGAAAATAAGCCAAATATTCATTTGTTCATTCAAGTGAACCTGTAAAGAATTTCTAAATAAAGGTATATAATTTAAAAGCATGCATACTAAAAGCTTAAGTCATCAGAAAACTTTTAAATGTCAAATTTGTTGTTTTCCTTTTACATTTCACTAGTCTTTTACAGATATTTGTAAGTTTCACTGAATCAAAGATAATAGTGACATTTGAATAAAGCTAAAGCCCTGATGGCTGTTGCTAATTTCTGTGGCTTATATACTCAGATAGTACAACCAATATGCATGTCACTCCAGATTGTGTGCAGTCTTTTATGTTAGTGAGGTGCTGACAATGAAGCCTCACTGTGTGCACAAATCAGATGTTGAGAATCTTCTCTGTGCGATGAAACTGCACGAAAGCAATCACTTTATTTTTTTGGGTTAATCACTAATTTATAGTTCATTTTTCTTTTCCAGAACAAGAAGATTCCTTTGAGTTCACCATTGTGTCATTGACGGGTCAGACGTGGAACTTTGAAGCATCTACATACGAGGAGAGGGAGCTGTGGGTTCAAGCAATAGAAAGCCAAATCTTTGCCAGCCTGCAGTCCTGTGAGAGCATAAAGAACAAGGTAACATGGCTTCTGGAAGTTAAAGTATCAAAAGAACTGGGCAGGATGGGCCGATATAATCTTATGAAATCATTGTCATCATCCTACAGTTCTGCTGCATTCTTATTTTCCCCTGCTTTTCAACCTTTATTGCTCCATCCCCTCCCCTCCTCACCCAACTCAAGCTGTCACATGTGGGAGGTTGTCAGACAGGTGCTCCGCAGTGTGGGGGGATCTCTTATTAGAACTGACAGACATCAGAGAAAGAACACGGCTTGTGTCAGCATGCTGGGGAGGCACAGCCTCATTTTCATATTCATATTTTCTCTGCCTCAGTCTCCTCTAAGATTTTGAGGAACCTCTTCTCCTCCCCTCCGCACAGGTTGTTCATGATTTGAGTCCAGCTGTAATTGTTTGCCTTCTGTTACTCCACACTGAAATAATTAGTTCCTGTTGGCTTATTCTCTGCTTCATTTCTCACAGTCTCGGTTAGGCAGCCAAAGTGATGCAATGGCCATTCAGTCCATACGGAATGTGAGGGGGAACAGCTTCTGTGTAGACTGCGATGCACCCAGTGAGTAGAACTTTCCCTAAATGAAAAGCTGTAAGCACTATCTTTACCCAAGAGTTTCCTGTATATCCCAAGAATTAGAGTTATAAACTAATGTAACGCTTAGTTTCTCCAAAGAATTACAGAAACTCTGCATTTATAGTTGGATAAAGAAAAAGCTCCTCTATGATGAGCTAGAAAAACAGGCACAGCCATGACAATTATACACCATTAACTGCATTCATTTACAAAATCCTGGAAGAGTTGACTCGGTTTGCATTTGTCTGTTATGCTTTGCCTAACCCAAGATGCAGGAAGATAATATATCATTTTTCTAGCTTGTTTTAATTTTGTGAGCATAAAGTGATTCAAACAACCTTGCATGCACATTAAAGGAGAAGAAGCTGGTGTTTGTTATTAATAAAGACATCTGCACTGAATCTGTTTTTTCTTTTATGTTAGCATACCTTAACATGTTGAATTTGAATAATGACTATTGCAGTACTTTTGTAGCATTTGCCTCTAAATAGTTGTTCCCACATTTTTGGAGATGTACCTCACAAGGAAACTGATTAAATTTACAAGCTGTTACATAAAAAAAATCAAATAAATGTATTTCTTAAGTCAGTTTATACTCATTCCATGCAGTTTATTACTGCAGTAAATTCACCTTCTGACTGAAGGTTTCATCTCAGTCCCCCACCACTGACTTATTTTTTCTTACATGATGATGTAACTCAAATTGTACTTTGAAGACTTTTGAATGGTCAACCTTGAAGTAGATGTAATACTTAGACAGCAGCTATGGTATGACACTATTTAGTCAGAGAAAACAACACACTCACAAGTAACACCGGACAGATCTGCTCCAACTGGTGGTAATAGAGCCAGTATTTAGTTGCCTTTACAGGAACTGCATCCTTATCTGTTTGTTTTTAAAACTGTGTAAAACTCTTGTAAAAGATATTCCTGTGACATGTCTTCCCTCCATCATGCAGACCCAGACTGGGCCAGTTTGAACCTGGGTGCCTTGATGTGCATTGAGTGTTCAGGCATCCACAGGAACCTGGGGACTCACCTGTCTCGTGTACGCTCTCTGGACCTTGATGACTGGCCGGTGGAGCTCAGCATGGTGATGACGGCAATCGGCAACGCGATGGCCAACAGTGTATGGGAGGGAAATCTGGAGGGATACACCAAGCCAGGGAACGACAGCACCAGGTTAGAAAACTTCTGCAAATAAAGGTGCTGCTTAATGAAGCATACAGAGATTATAGAATGAGAAGGCAGCGCTGTCTTCTCTCCATTAGCTGCCATTTATTAGCCACCCACATCACAGCGGAGGCAGCTCACACCACAAAATGCTCCGTAAGAAGCACCAGGGGTCCATAAATGTCAGCCTACAGAGCCAAAAACATTGTTTTATATTTGAGAATCAGCTCATCCTGTACACACTGATCACAAAAAGCCTGTTATATCATAGACAATTTCCTGCAGAGCATTCTCAGCTTCATATCTGATGATTCCACCACACTACTGTCTGGTGTGCCTGTCCCCACAACTGCTTTAAAACAATAATTCCTAAAAGGTGTGGCATGTGTTACATCATTTTGCACTTACCTGGGAAATGTTCTGACCTGTCAAGCTTGTCACTCAACATGTAAGTGCTAATCAAGAAGAGATTTTATAAATGACTTCCACATCTTCAAACCTCTGGTTTGTGCAGTCAGTGGAAGTTCAGTGGAAAGCAATAGAGTGGAACTCTCAACCATCAAATGGGATGTTTTACTTTGCAGAGATGATTTACATCTTCTCTAAATCATTCTGTCATGCTCACCATGTCCTCATCCAGGGTTTCCTTTCCTTTGAAATACCTTCAACTGATGATGAAGGTGATTGTCTTTTATCTCTTGAAATCAGGTGAGACCTGCCATCCTAGTTTGACTAATGACCTGTTGTGTGGCGGTGCCAGTAATTAAGCACACTGTGATGGCTGAACCCCACCACAAGATCCAGGCCCTCAGGTCCTGAACTACCCTGTAACGTATCTGTCACGTGGGGTCTTCACTAGATCTGCCACGACAAAAACTGTGTGCAGGGTCCTGCCGGTGGATTTGAACAACTTCAGTTGGAACAATGAAAACGGGAACGAAGCTTGTTTCTTTCTTGATTTGATGCCATTTGTTCTGTTGCAAATGTGTTTTAGACCATAAGCAGTAGGTCTATGTGCTTTTTGTGTTCATTTGTAAGCAAAAAAGAGAGCAAGTTTCAAATTTTGATTCACTTGAAATATCCAGTTTTGAAACATGTGTTGCTGTTGGGATTATAACCAGTAGAATCTGGTACATTTATCAACAAGTTGCTGATAATTGATTAATCCTTTTATGTCTTGAATTAGTTCAAATTTATTTACATCAGAACATAAGTTGTATCGGTGTATCTTAGTGCAGAAGACATTACAAAGTAAACACAAGCTACTATATACCTCTAATGAATGTAAGATGTCAGTGACAGTGAGTCAGGGTAAGCACAGTGAATGCAGGAAGCAAAAACGGAATAGGTCCATCATCTGGACTAAAATAAATAAGCAAATTAGCCAGTCAACTACTTTTCTTGTTTGTTTACTTATCTATTCTTTTGATGATCATTTTCTTTTTGGCTACTTTTTCATAATCAGAGTTTAATTCAACATATCATACTTCTAATTACAGTTTTGGGTTCTATGTGTCAAACTGAATATTCTCTTTTTAAAAGATTTTGGGGGAAAAAATACAGACAAAAAAAAAAGCAGAACAATAATTTTTAACACTTGGTTTTGAGTCTGCATAAAAGTAAAGTTTTACTTACTAAGTTCATTTCTACAGACAGATGTAGCCCTGACAGTAGTGTACATTCAAATTTAGGTATTTGGATTTCTTTTTCTTTTACATTTATCTGCTGCGTAACCATGACAGACTTACTTCCCAGCATCTGTGATGCCAAAATCACTTACATGTAAGATTCTAATATTATAAGATTCTTGTTCTGATCATATCTGTTAATGAAGAACAGAGTATGTGCAATACTTTAAACTTGTAGGTCTACTATAAATAAAAAACAAAGGTCTTACTTGATTGTGTCCAAGCAGTGTGAGCATAATTACAGAAAATCACTACCAGTGTCAGAGGCATGCTTGTGAACATACTGTGACCAGAGTAACTGTTCACTAAAGATGCCGTTTCAGCTGCTCACAATTTTACTTCTAAAATCCACCCTTTGCTCTCTGGCCAGTTCAGACCTGAATGATGGCCTACAGTTGTTTATTGAATGGTATCTGTGCTGAAGTGCTCCAGTGTGGACTTGATGAAAGATTATTGATGTTGATTCCTCTCCCTACTACTGTCAGTCCCACGTCGCCTCGAGCAGGAAGGTTCTTCACTGTCTTAAAAATCCGATCTTGTCCTGCAGCAACATCTCCATTAGCTTTCACTGTCAAACAATAAATCTCATTTGCAGGATAACTAATCTTCAGACCAAAAGCATCAGTTAAAATATCAGACATGGCCACTGGGTAGTAATGCTGATGTTGTTCTTGCTGATAGAATTGATGTAAGACTGTTGTGTGAATTAAATCTGACCGATATAATGGGATTCTGTCCCGTTTCTGCTCTCTGCCATGAAAGCTGGCTCTTCTGTGCTTATTTCTCTTAACTTGCACATATGGAAGGGTTTTAATTGTGACACTCTGTTGACATGAAGCAGCTTGGTGATGGCACACGGGCATGCCGTATATGGCTGCTGACTCCCTCTAAACATTAGTGACACCTAATCTAAACGATTCAGTAACTACCTGCATATCAACTCTGTGTCTGATTGAATGTCTCCTGCAAGACTAGTTTTACCCCTTTGCATTTTTGAGATTTAAGTTAAAGGCACTCATCCACAAGATTGGTTTAGCTTATGATATTCTGGATCAGAAGAACATAATATATAGATTTGACAACACAGCAATGAAATTATAAGTAAACATCAGAGCGACTGCTAGCATCATCACGGAAGGGGTGTTTATATGCATTATTATGCCCTGATGTCACCTGAACACCTGTTTTTATGAATGCATTTTACACCTAATTCTTAAGCACCTTATATACCTTTTTATTTGACATAAAGACGTAAAGCCTGCAGTTTTAGTGTCCAGTATTGAGTTGTCATGCATTTTGACTATATATATTTTTTTTGTTTGTTTGTTTTTGGTTTTGCTGTTGTTTCCCTGAAAGTAAGAAGTGAGGCAATCTGAACAAAGACATTTTTCATTGTCTGGCAACTTGCAGGTGGTTCTTAATGCCTTAAACTGATAAGTACTTGCAGATTGCTTAACCAATAAAGCAATTACTTACAATATTAAACCCATTCATTAAATGTGTCTGATGCCAAAGAGTTGAAAGCATATGTGGCCAGACTAGAGTTAAACCTGGAATGATAAACTTGTGGGAACTCTGCATTGTGGCTGATCTGTGCAGTCAGCATATTGGATGGGAGTTGTTCTTTTAATTAGCACCTGGGAGTCGTCGTGTTTTGCACATCACCTCTAATTGCTTGGCATGTTTGTGATAGAAAACACTACAGATTATTTTGACGGATGCTGTGGGAGAGGTCCTTCTGCTGGCTTTACCCTCGTCTTCTTCTAGCACACATGCACAAAATGAAACACACACAGATGCAGGGACACCAGTTCTCATTTTGGGGGAGATGTCCTGGAGCGTGGACGGATGTGGACGGCTATCCCTCACTGACGGGGGCCTCTCAGTGTCACCCTCTGCAGGCTCCGCGCCGCCTTCGGCCACAGGCGGGTAATAGCTCTGATGAGAGCCCTCCACTTTGTTTCAGAAATAATTTGCCACTCCTGCCGCCTGCAGGGGCTGCGTGGTAATAAAAATGAATCACACCGCTAACCTCTCCAAACCTGGCCCCCGCTGCCTGGTTTAACCCTATCACAGCCGATACTGGTAGCGTACTGTTTGTTGCTCTTTACAAAAATCATCGCTGTGACCATACGACTTTTCCACATTGGCCTCTGTCCTTCACATAAGTCCCCAAAACACGAAGCAAAGCTTCCAGGAAACTCATAGGTTAGTCGTGCTGGAACACACGTTCTCTGAAGAGATTTTCAGAGCGGCTAGGAGCCCTGGTGGAAGAAGAGTAATTAATTAAGATAAATGAATGAATGTGTTGTCCCAAGTCCTCTCTCTCTACTTTCTCTCTCTAAATGAAACCCACAGGTCAGTAATTAGCCCTGTGTGGGAGACGTTGTACGTCGGCCACTAATTGCCCACATGCCACCAGGTCTCAGGGCCAGATAGACGCAGAGGAAGGTTTTCTCTGTTATAGGCTGCACAGCAATGTAATTTAGTATAAGCATTGTTAGGGATGAAGATTGTGTCTGATTAGCAGAAAGACCAGGACTTAAAAATTTGCCCTTTGTGAAGCTGACTGCACACTTAAGCGGGCCATGTGTTATCGTCCCCTCAGCTTTGTATGAGAGGCGAGGGTTCAGCAGGGGTTAACAGCATGAGCGTTTAAGGGTGTTAGTCTTGCTGGCACAAAAACACAGCCACTCCATCATGAGGAGTCTGACAACCTCATTAATGTCACAATATATTCAGTTCATCCCTCTGCCTGCCTACAGCACCCAGATGCTCTCCCACCGGCCTCTCAATAGAGCTCAACAACCTTTTTATTTCTGGTCATCTGTTCAGACCACATTCTGGAAGACAGAAAAGCGGCATCTGTAACACTTGTAAAAATATTTGTCTTCTTTCTTTTGGAGCTGTTATTCTCAGTGCGGAGGAGAGCAAGTCTGCACTGTAACCCGTTGGACCATAGGAGGCCTTATTTAGCACTCTTGCTGTGGCGTTTACTGTGTTCCTCCTTCATTTCTCGCCCTTAGCAACCTTTGATGCTTTGGGGCCCAGCTTTCTCTCCCTGTTGTGTTCGCTTCTTCTTCTTCTTTTCTTCTTCTTCATCTCTGCCATTCACCCCGCAGCCCCCTCTCTGTCTTTTTGCTGCTGTCCCTCTTCCTCACGCTCTGCTCTTCCCTCCCCGCGGTTTGTGGAAGTGAAGCCGCTGGCTGCATGGGAATCACAAGTCGCCCACCCCCCACTGTGAAGTCTGTTCAAGCTGGTCAACACCCCCCCACCCCTTCCACTCTTTCTCCCCCTCAGTGCTTCTATTTGATGTATCCACAGTGAATATGGATGCTCATGGAAGAGTAGGAGGAGCTAAAGAAGCTTTGATAGTTTCGAAGGACCCAGTGTGTGTTTGAAAGATGGGCGAGTGGTGGGACGGACATCCTTCTCTTCCTATGGACCAATGCACCTTTATTGCAGGCGGTCAGATTGGTCATTCTGTGGCTCCTCCACAACTAGCCCCGCCTCCTCCGTCTCAGTTTCCCTTCCCTTCATATAAATTCCTGTTCGCTTTTGTCTTTCAGGCTTGACTAATTATCCTTGTTTGTCCCTCTTTATTTGAATTCAGTCATGTGTTCTTGACTCCATGGGCTGGGTTTAGGAGAATCATTCTGCCATTTGCCACTTAATTAAGTCAGGGTCAGAATCCATTGCTCAACAGAGAGCTAGAGGGACAGAGCTCTAATAGAATTATAAAAGAGGCCTTTCTCTACTGTTAAGGCTGCCTTTATCCTGGCGGGCTCTGCATAGGCAAATGAAAGGGGACACCAGCTTCAGACAGGAATCCCATTTCCACTTTAAACTCTGGGACCGTTTTGATGTTTTCCCAGTATTTCACTCACACCAAAGTTAGTAAAAGGAAAATAAATCAACGATTTTGTTGAGATAGCTGTTAGATGGAGGGAACTGGTGAAAAAACAGACTGTTTTGGTTTTGGGTTTTTTTTGTTTTTTGGGTGAGGGGTTTGAGGCATTTTTATTGGGAACTTAAAGCTCCCCTCCATCCCCTAAGCAACACAGAAATTTAGAACAAGTATGTGCTTAAGCTTGGGTGGGGAAAATGGTGACTATAAGCTTGGAAACCTATGGCTGTTTGTGTGTGTGTGTGTCTATGGGAGCTGCCATCAGTTTAATTTCCTAAATACCCCCTCCTCCCCCTCCCATACTGTGAAAATTCACTCTCCTTTCCCCTCTCCTCCTCCCTTCCCACTCTGTCCCAGGCTTTGACATGCTAAATCTGCTGATTTTATTTTTCTTCCTCCTGTGGTGAGGAAGTGTCCTTTTCAAGGGTCTCAGTTTCCCCCCAGACTGTCTAAACCCTACCTCTGTTTGGATTGTTTTTCTTTTTCAAACAAAAGACAGAGGCGGGATTACCATTTCACTTCCTTTCACACTGTCTTTCAAGTGGCAGCAGCTGGGAATTTTTCTAAAAGCCCTGGCTTGGCTGCTTTTGCTTCTGTTTTTTGGATGGACCGTCTAGAAAGAGCTGTGAATTTGTTAAATTTAAAGCTCAGCATCAGCAGTGAATAAGGCCTTTCCCTGCAGGCCTTTGGGGCTGATTTTGTAGCGAAGGCTAACAAAGTGTCCTCAAGGCTCCTTTCTGAGATGTTGACGTCTTCTTAATGGCTCTCCTCGGCCTTTTTGTTTCTCATCTTGGTGCTAACTTTCTGCCTCATTTAGCTCATATCAATTCACTGGACTCTACAGATTCAGCGTCTTGTTTGTGGTTGACTTTTCCAAAAGAAACTTTGGGGAGAAAAGCTCTTGTTGCCATTTTTTAACCATGTTTAGTTTTTTGTTATGTTTAGTGGAAGTTGTGGATTTTGCCCTGATTATTATAGTCAGATGTATAGTTTTTAGGCAGTCTTAAAGATTTAAAAAACAAACTTTCTTTCAAAAGGTTTACCGGAAATATGGTGGAGGGGCAGGACGGCCCCTTCCTGTTCTTAGAGGTCCACTGGTTCATAGGACAATTGATTTGCTAACAGGCTTGTCCACACATAATGACTGAGCAGGGATTGATGGAGGTCTTACACCATAAAACTCCAAGCAACTGCAATTGCCTGCTATTAGGGCTGTATTGTTGTTCACATAATACCTTCATCCTTAGAAAAGCTTTACTGATAGTGTAGTGGGCTGGAGGACTTTCTCCTCCACGTTTTCTTTTCAGGTCATGCTGAAAAGAAGATGTGCCCATATGCTTATCAGTGCAACAGCTTTAGAAGTATTTTAAGATGCAGGTTAAGTTGCTTTATGAGCCTCCGAGGGTGTTTTTGCAGTCAATCAATCTCGGCTCGAGTGATGATGAAAACTCGGCCCTCTTCCATCACTTCCTTTGCTGCTGTAGTTGGGGCGGGTGCCAGGCTGCTCATTGCAAGATGGGCTGCTCTGTAAAGTGAACCTGGCAGGTAACATATGAGTCTGAAAATGGCTGCTGTCTGTGGTAAGCTTGTAGCCTTGACACCTGGCTGCTAAGGTATATATAGCAGATAAAGAGGAGTGATTAATGTTGAGCTGTTACTAATGCTTACACTGGCAGTTATGATTGAAAATTTCTTTTCTGGAGATGCACTTGAAGGGCAGTTTGACCCAAATAAAATAGATTTGGTTGTCCATCTTCAGTCTTGCTGCAGACCGTTTAGGATTTAGCACACTCTGATTTCACGATATTAACCTGAAATTAATACAGTAGGTTTTTGTTGATGTTGTTTTCACTGCCACTCTTTTGGCATTGTTGCAGATTTCTTCTTCTTCTTCTTCTTCTTTTTATTATTATTATAATTATCATTTTCATCATTATTACATTACTACAGAACTCTGTTTCTGGAAATATTTCCTATTCATGTGCAGTTGTTCATATTCTATTGTAATTGCCTATTTGAGTGTAAGGCCTTATTTATTTTGCTTAGTTGCACTAAAACACAAGTTAATTTATGAGGTCATTCTCTGGCAGCTAACACCACCTTAAAGTTCACTTTCCAGTTGTTGTCTCAGTGAATTGCAACATTAATTCTCAACAAAAATTTTTAGCTACGTCTACTAAATTTGTTAAATGAAAAATGGGTATTTTTAAGTCTGACTAGTAGAGAGAGCTATTTACGTTGAAGTGTTTCTGCTGAGTGGAGATCTCTAATTGAGTTGAAATGTGCTCCATTTACAAGTAAATCTTCTTTGCTTCATAATAACTCACTTTATGACATGCTTTCCCCCTTATTTGTTTATAGAATAGTAAATAATCTTCAAAGTTGAATATTATATCATGTCACATTGACAAAATTGAGGACATTTTGGTGCACTGGGTAGTACTGGATGCTTTCACTCAATGTGACAAGTATAAACATGTCCATATCCTATTAACACAAATAGGATAATGGAATTAGAAGATATCCCCTTAAAACATTTTACTACATAGTGTGAACATTTGCAGATTATAATTATACTTGATGCATGAACCCACCAGGCCCTCTGGTGCAACACTACAGACAATTACTGAACACATTTCACATGTAACCACCAGACTTATAAACATAACATGTAATAACACTATAAAACTCTCCTGGAAGGCTGTGCTTTGTGATGTTTTTTTCTTTTCTGTCTGAGATCTGTTGCCACCATTTATATGGAATACCAAAAATGCCTTTATCAGAAATAAATACATTTGTAAATAAATTTATTTAACAAATTTAGAATTAAATACAGAAATGAATACAAAATTACAAATGAACTGAAATTCTAGTTCCAGGTGGGCAATCCTGCTTTAGATCTAGATTAGAAGATACACAGCAAATGCAAAACTCATAAAATGCATAAAAAATGTAATGTGGGCCTGGATAAATTGATATATTAAGAGATACATAGATGAATTAGGAAAATACAAATCAATGTAGAAGTTCATAATTAATCAAAACAGATACATGCAAAAAAAAAGTCTCCATGTTTGATCCTGTATTTCTGAATATATTTATCTATTCATGTCCGATTGCGGTATTTAGTCCCCCGTTACACATATTTTTAATGTCCAAAATCTTTTTAATGTCCAAAATCTATCAGAAACTCATCAATGAACTACACTGATACAGTTTGTGACACATTCATTTATTATGATGATTTCTTTGCCATATTTTACGATAATACCTAATGCTTTGTTCTCTTGTCGAAATTCTCTACTTAAACAAATGTCTATTAATTTGCAGCTGAAAAAAAAAGATCCTAAAATCCATGAATTTTATCTGCTTATTTGGTAAATTACAACACCTAATACTTCTGACACAAAACAGTTTATTTGAGAGCTTTGTTTGAGGATTCTAAGTTGTATTGGACTAGCCAGGGCAGTCAGATTATAAAAAGCTATAGATATAGATTACTTATGGCTTTGTTTTTTTTAATTATTATTATTGAAGTATATCTCCATTCAGAAGAAGAGACACCATTGCCGCAACACTTTGAGTGCCACAGATCTTGGGCCAAATGTCAGAGCTAGTTGACCTCAAATCGGAGAAAGTAGAAGTTTATGACTATTAGTATCCCATTTATCTTTTGGATTAATCAACCTGATATACATGGAATGTTCCAATGTTCATCTAAAAGGTTTGTTTTGGTAATAAAGCAGGCTGTCAAAGCTTGTTTTCACCATTATGATGATGAAATGCAATTGAATAGAGTTAGACTGTCAGTTTGTACATGCTGCTCAGCTTTGGGCCGTTGATAAAGGGTCCCACGAGGGCCTTGTCACTCCAGCCAGCGTTACTGCTTTAACTTATCCGAACGAACCTTCTCCTCTCTGTCACTCACTCACAGATCCAAACAACAGACTCTTTCTGCTCCCCTTATCACACCGACTGACAGGGTCACCGGGTTAGTACCACACTGGGCATGCTCAGTCATTCACATATTGATATTGATTCCTCTTTCTTTCTGATTTGGACAGTTTGTATGTGGGCAGAGAATGAAACTGAGGGTCAAGATGGAGAGCAAAAGATAGAATTCTGCCTGGTGATAGAGGATGGAGCCTTCCCTCAGACTCCATTCTCTCCTGCAGGCTGGAGTGAAGGAGCCCCACATCCCACCGTCCCTTTCTGGCTGCCATTCAGCCCCATCGATCTGACTCAGGGCCCAGCCACCCCAAGGGAGACCGGGGCTCAGAGAGACACTGCCTCTTTTGTGGAGGGGATCCACCAGTTCAGACTGACAGCCGACAGCGCTGATAAAAATACGTCCCCCGCCTTCCCGTATTGTCCACAGCAGACATGCTGTTAAAGATGTGTAACCTTTAGAAAGCTGGCCAGGCTCTAACCGTCATGCCGACGACCATAATCACTAGAAACTGGAATATTGCCCAAGGCGTCACACCCTTTGGCATTCTCTCATCTCTCCAGCCTATCTCTCTGTATTATTTCCCACTGTGATAGTGAAGTCACTTTCCTGAGCTCTAATAATTTAGAAATGTCACTATACTCCAGTGAGTCTCATAGGCCAATTACTGTAATGTTTCCCTTGTGTCTACACTCCTGCTTTTGTACATTACTTTGCCTTTAAATCACAGCCTCTAAATTATTTGGAAAGTTCTTTAACCAAGGTGTGAAATTGCTCATAACATGTTCTCCATGTTCAACCCTGCGTGACCTGTAGCATCTTTGTCATTTCTCTCTAGGGAGGAGAAGGAGCGCTGGATCCGAGCCAAATATGAACAGAAGCTGTTCCTGGTGGGGCTGCCCCAGTCAGATGTGCCTCTGGGGCAGCAGCTGCTTCGGGCAGTGGTAGAGGATGACCTGCGGTTGGTTGTGTTGCTGCTGGCACAAGGCACCAAGGAAGAGGTTAATGAGACCTACGGGGATGGAGACGGACGCACCGCACTGCACCTCTCGTGTACCATGGCCAACGTAGTCATCACGCAGCTGCTTATCTGGGTGAGTTGGCTCTGCTGAGCTTTGAGAGAAGTGGTCAGAGTTGGATGGACATTTTTAAATTCTTTTTCTTTTTTTTTGTTTTGGCAAGTGGGTGGACCAGTTGACCTCTTTGTTAACCTTACCAGATGTGCTAGTTTCTTGTTGCAGATCAAGTCTTCAAAATGCTGAAATCAGTCTCTTAAAACACAGAACTGAAACAGTTCTTATAAGAAAATTGATATGATTATCAGTTGTCTTGAAATAATTTAACCTTTTTTATGCTTTTTACTACATGTTATAGATTATTTGGTCTTTTCTTGTGTGTTTGCATGAAAGATGGAACTTTTTTGTCCAACTTTTTTTGTAAAACAGTTACCAATGGGATTATCATGTGGCCGCCCACCTACCTTGACTCCACAACAGCAGTCAAATACGAGAACTTAGCTTGTTCTTTAAAGTTGCATTGCGCAAGTTTAAATTTTAAATACTATTCTTTTCTTTCCTCCACATGCTCTTAAAATTGGCTGATGTGTAGAATGAGCTGATCTTTCTTCACTGCGGTGGTCTCCAATATTGTTTCTGAATGCTCAATCCGAGAGTTTCGGATACGAAGCCTCAAGGGGCACGTGGGGGTGACGAGCTGCGCGTTCTCGTTCGTCTGGCTGCAGATCTGCGCATGTTGAGACAACACTAACTGCTGCTCAAAGTTGGAGAGCAGGTGCCTCTCAAACCCCAACTCAGACTCCAGAAAGACAAAGAAGAAAAGTTTTGTTTTGTGAGACCAAGAAAGCCAAACTGGAGTCTGACCGGTTCACGGCAGGGGGGGTGTTTTTCGGCACAACACCGGCACCGGAGTAAGACAGGAGTAAACAACTGAGCAGCTTTTTTTCTTTCTTTTTTTTTAATTGGAGGGAGCTCTAATGCAGTCCTGGAATAAAACGGGACCCACATTTGGTTTTCTTCTTGCTAGCAAGGTAAATGTGATGTGTGACGGAAATAAGAATGCATAATATTGCAATGCTAAGTTTTTAGCATGTAAATGTAGCAATATGACAGCCATCTGACTGTTCCCGGGGAAGAAATGCACTCTAGCCACTTGTTGAATTTAGTTGATGCAGTAATTTTGTAATTAATTGTGGTCTCAGCCTGTGAACTTAGAAATTTGATCTACAAGCCAGCGTTAGCCTGTTGTTACCGTTAGCATGCAGTTTATCAGTTTACTCAACAATCAAACCGTAAACAACTTGCAGATTTATACAGTAAGTTTATTATTTCAGTAGACATCGTGTCTCTAACTCTGGGCTCAGACTGAGTGTAATGTGGGTTAAATTAAAGACAAACGCAGTCAAGGCAGCTCATGCGTTTGCAAGACATTAGCGTCATTTCCACTTGTTGCCAGAGGGGGCGAACTTCTGGAGAAAAGCTGGAAATTGCACTGTACTCCTTTAAGACAGTCCTGTACAAATCCATGCGCACAGGTCACAAATCTGCAGGGAAGATTAAGAAAGAGATTTTATTCTTATACCTGTTTTTCTTTTCTTTTCTTTTCTTTTCTTTTTCTGGTGGTATAAACACAGTTTTAGTGCTTACTCTGGATTAAAAAAAATACTCTGTAAATGATAATCTCTGTATTGGGAGTTTGGCAACTTCCACTGTGAATTTACCATTCAGAGTACACAAAGTTTAAACTTTGTCATTTGTGGGGCTAAGCCTGATTACACAAAACCTTTCCTTGGAACTACGGTCTCATGAAATTACCAAGGACTTTTAGGATCGGGCTTGTAGTACCTAACATTTCTGATTGGTTGAGCATTCCTAGCATTTTATTTCCCTCTCTCAATCTCAATCATCTCCTGTCTAATACCTTCAATACTTTGTGAAAACTGTTATATTTTAGATGCATTGCAGGAACAGTTGATATTGTTTGTAAATGCAACATTTGAACAGTCAGTGTTCCCCACTTCAATCAACTGAGAAGTGTAAGTGCTGTGCTATTTGATCAAGTTGAAAAATGCATTTGGAGAAACCAGATTAGGGACCACTAAACGAGAGCAAAAATACTTACATACTGTATAATGTTTTCAGTGGTTTTCGTTCTTTAGTGTGAATAAAAACACCCTCAATTGAAAGGTGAAATATCAAAAGATTTTATGTTGTTCCAGCTGAAGTGCACATCCTGGCTGCTTTGTGAGCAGTGGGGCAGTGATGCCACTCCAGTGAGGACTTTGTAGGAGAAGGAACATACTTAAGTGGACTTAATTTTCCTCATCTACTGTGAAACTACTGAAACCTCAATGGAAATGCAAAAGAACCAGGACAGAAATGACCCAAAAAAAGACTGGGAGGACTTCCCTTCTGGGTGCTGATAGTCACTGAGTGGGGACATATTCAGTTTTCCCCTTAGAGATTTGGTCTTCTTTCAAGAAATATGTTAACAAGTGCCTTTTTAGCTTCTGATTCTCCTGGGTTGGGGATAAACCTTAATCTTTCTGATTTCTTCAAGCTTTCTTCAAGAAAGTTTTCTTTCTGTTGTTCCTTCATCGTTTCTTTTCCTTATTTCCTTATGACAGGTTGAACTTGCTTGAAATTATTCAGGCATTAAAAGCCAGTATTATATTTTCTTCTACTTTTCTTGCTGATTTAGATTTTCATGAATGTTTTTTTTAGATTATGACACCGGATTCATCTTAAAGTCTGTTATAATTCTGATGGCTGTCATGTCCTCCATTCTCTCCCACAGTATGGTGTGGACGTGAAAAGTCGGGACGCTCGTGGCCAGACGCCACTGTCCTACGCTCGCCGAGCTGGAAGCCAGGAGTGTGCTGACATATTGCTTCAGCACGGCTGCCCCAATGATTCCAGCAGCCTGACCTCCGTGCCCACCCCCAATATGAGCCGCCGCAACCCCAACGTCAACAACAACAACGCCCAGTGTGAGCTCAACCGCAGCATCAGCATCATGTAGAACCCAGAAATCAACTCCAAAAAAAAAAAGAAAACCACATGAACCCGCCCGTATCCCTTCTTAGTACTTCCACCTCTGTTTCTCACTGTGTAACCCAGAATCAGTACCAATGGAGAGATATTGGAAGAGATGGACGTACGGTTGATATTCCACTGTGCTGCAAGTTTGAGGATCAGACATTGTACATTGTGTTTTATATATTGTTATTTTTATTCATTTTATTTGTTAAATTTATTCAGTCTTGGTCTGAAATGATCAGGATAAGCTTTAAGTGTTATTTTTAAGCATCAACCAAACAAATGACTTACTTTGGCATTCATACCTACCCTACGAAAAGCATTTCCTTAATGCTTGAACATTTCCTTTTATGTCTTCCCCCTCTGTGATGTGAACTGAGCTTATAGTAAGTGTGAGTGATGAAATTTCCCTCAAACTGTCAAGACTAAGCATCATAGCTGAACTGTATAGAATAGTTGTACAAGTGACAAAACACTGATGTGAGGAGAAAGTAATTCCCTCATGATAACAGTGATTGTTACAGCTTCATAATGATGCATGTCTTCAACCCAGTCATCAAACTCTTGACATACTATTCATATACAAAGGCAAAGCAATTATAGTTAAAGAGGCCAAATGAGTTAGATACTTAATTCACAGGGAAATGGATTTGGATCATCATAAAGGAGTTGATTGCATGATTCCTATTGGATAAAAGTGAGTCATTTCCTTCACCATCCTTTCAACAATCCTTCAGTACAAACGTAGATGACTATAAAGGAATTACGGGGCAAAGCATAATGTTGTATGACCATTAAGCCACATAGCTGAGTAAGCGTGCCTCTTCAATCAAAATTCATTCAGATTCAAAGGTTTGATTGAAACTGTTATATTCTATCATAATGATGTCTTTGTTGAAATAATTTTCTGACTGACTAGATTGTGTTGATAATTGACAGATTCACAGAAGTTCAGACCATGAGCATCCCGAAATATTCATTCACCTCTTGTGGCTGAAACGTGTAGAATTGGTACTCTCAGATCATATCCTCTATTGTTGCTGTGAAATACATATATGGTACTGTGTGCGTGTGTTCGTACATAACTGTACAATATGTTCGTGCTTACGTCTTCGTCTGTAACCTTGTGCTGCAGAGAGCGCCTGGGCATTTCTGTTCATAAAGGACACTGGAGAGAAGACCTACAGTGGAGATCTGGGGACATAACTGTGTTTTCATGTACAGATATCTGTAAAAAGTAGTTCTTGTTCCTTGGCCTTATTCCTTCTAAGAGTGGTCTGAACTTACTCAGACTTTTAGAGTTGATATGAAGCAGCCTTTTTGCTTTTCCTTGAAGCTGCCCTACTGTGAGTACCTGTCAGCCTGAAAGCAGGGAGTTAACAAAACGCATTTATGTGACTGAGTGTGAGGACAATTAAGGGATTTAAATCAGCAGGCTCATAGAGGGAAGTATAATTAGTTTTCATTAGTAAAAATGTACAGTATTCTACAGATATAAGTCTTTTCCTTCATAGTAAATATTAATTTGGGTAAGAGAGGACTTGAGTTTGAGTTTTCCATATTTTTCATTTGCAAGGTTATAAATCATTTTGTTTTTATAGGTTTACAAAGGCAGGTGTTTACAGAGCAAGTTTTAACATGGTACCTTTTTTATTTATAGTATTCCCTTTTCTGAGCAAACTGAAAATGAATGTGTCGTTAAAAGAAGACATTTGTAGAAAGAGGAAAATCTAACATAAAATGATGGTGTAGCATTTTTCTAAATATGCTTTTTGAGTTATCTCACTTGATGCTAGTGTAGGATGAAATATGAAACAATTGGGAAAGAAAAAAAAAACCCAAATTAAAAAATAGAACCCTGTTCCTGCAGCTCCCCACTCTCTGTTTTAACCCATGCAATAAATATGCCACAGAATATGAGCTGCAAGGCTTTTGCTTCTCATAGCAGGAATCCAAATTAATTGTGAAATTAATTTCATCAATCTTTCACAGTAAGTCTACCTACCACTACAGCACAGATGATGCAGGCTAACAGCAAAGAACATCTGGCTCAGATCAGATTTCACTGGATATAAATACTGACAAGCAACTTAATTTATACATATATATATATATATATACCCATATAATACAGTTGCGTTTGAAAGTTTACACACACTCCAATTAAAGACGGAAAAATTCAGTTACAAGTGAAATAATAAGCTGAATTTTGCAAAAGTAATAATAAATACAAGTTTAATGAAAACCATGACACTGAATTGAAATTGTGGTTTAACAGAATTATTACTCCTGAACTTAAATTTTGTTGTGCAAAACTTTGAGGCAATCACTGCGAGAGTTTTCTGTAACATCCAATCAGACTGGTATTTTGGCCCACTGTTCATGAGCAAGGGGCTCTTATTTGTCAGGGACAGATAAGTTTGTTTGTTTTTTTGTTTGTTTGTATTTTCTTTTTAAATGATTTTTTAACCAAAATTTGAAATCGATGTTCATTTTATTAAAATATAATTTTGTTATTCTTAATATATTATAACTTTTTAAATTTTATTTGAATCACTGTTGTGATTTTAGCCTTTTTAAATATGAGTATGTAAACTTTCAACTACAACTGTACACATACAAACACACACATCATATATATATATATATATATATATATATATATAATAAATTATGTTAAAATGGTGCTGCCTACTCCAGTTTGACTTGAGGATTATTGACAGCTTCTGTGCATGTGCAAATTTCCTGGAGATCCTCTTGCTTTGCACATTTTTCATCAAGCAAGCAACTAAACAAGCATATTTCTTAAAATGCAACTGATTCTTTCAAGACCTCCAAAAAGCCACAAACTCTACCTGTTATTTTTTTTGTTTGTTTTTGTTTTTTTTTAATTTCCTCGTACTGTACTGTGATACTGGCCTTATTTCTGATCGTTACTTGACCAACTTTTTCCACTAAGTACACTTTAGTGGGATAACAGAGAAGTTCAACTTGTACAGTTATTTCCTAAATACTTACTTACATACCTTCAATGATAGGAAAAGAAAACACTAGAAACCTGCCTGCTTTACCCCAAACACAAAGTGAAATGTATATATTAGTTTAATGCTTTTATCTGAAGACAAGCTCATCCTAAAGAAACTAACTGAACTGGTTTTGGTCCTCTTGACCCACAAACTGTGTTTTGATAAGTTGCTTTTGTTTGTCTTTAGGCATATTTTTAAGGTACTTCTGTTTGGTCTGGACAGTAATAGGCCATCTTTGGTACTTGTGTATAATGATGTACATTTGACATATTTATAATGCAGTATGTAAATATCTTTTTTTTTGTTTGTTTGTTTTTGTTCATTTTCCTATTGTATTTCCTTTACGTTCAGAACGTGAAACAAAGCAACAGCTAAAGAGTAACATGTTGTATGCTTGGATGCTTGGCTGACTGTTGACCTATTAATAAACACTCAAATAAAACAATGTAGCCTTCCCTGGATTGGGGGAAATTGACACATTCATCCTGTGTTTTTGTTGTTCATTCATCCTGCTTCTTGGTCTCATTGCTCATGTACCTGCTGAGGCCGAGTGTCTCATTATCACTTCAGCAAGTCCTGCCATTTCACATCCACTGTTTTTTGCACGCTTCTTCATCGCGTTTCTTGTCAGAGGCAGCTCAACTGGGCCTGTCTCGAGGTAAGTAATGCAACCTCTTCACTTCCTGCCTGCGGGACCCCCAACAGTTGCTGAAGGAGGATTAAGATAAAGAGCTGAGCTTAGTGTCAGGCAGCACAACACTGTGGGGAAAACCGAAAGATCTCAGTGTTCAGAGGAGTCAAGCCCTCACTAATCCACTTCTTATTTCCTGCTAATCTGGTTTCAGCATATCTTCATCCCCTTCCTCTCTCTGTTGGCCAGCTTTGTTTGCTCTTTATCACCTGGTCTCTCTTTGGTTTGGCCTCTTCCTGGCGCGGCACAGGCTTGACATTGCGGAGCCCCAGAGTCACGCTTAAAGGTTCTGAAAACAAATTTCCTCAATCAGCTTCCTTACTGACAGCAATTAGAGGTAAGGTTATATGTATGCGTATGCGTTGTTTGTGGTTACCTCGCAGCTTGGGTGTTCACACTTTCATAAGATAAGGTAAAGTTGCATAACTTTTTTCTGATATGGTTTCATAGGTCTGTAAGCACAAACAAGGTGGAAAAAGATATTAAAAGATGCTTTTCTGTGGATTTTTACCTTTATAAACCTTTAAAAGATTTAAGATGTGAAAACTGAATCTTATAATGTGCATAATTAATGGTGTCACTAAGCCAAGCTGCTGTTAACTTATTACATACCTCCTAAGAAATAAAACCAGACAGAAAAAAAAGACCAAAAACCCTGTCCTTGATTTTATTACCCTGCGTCACGTCTTGGCGGACCCCCGGCCACTTGTGTTTGTTGTGGTGAGATGTGAGCGCGTGCTTGCACTGCTGTATGTTTTGATATTTCATCAGGGCCTGCTAAACACTGAGGAGGGCTCTCTGCCGCCCACCTCTTCTCAGACAAATTGCCTCCAAGATTGCAGAGGTGGGTCTGAGGCTGATGGATGGGTACACAAAGACCTGACGAGACCATATTTGCAAACATTAAATCCATATTTCCATAACACCTAAGCTGCTCTGCCACAGGCCACTTTTAACAGTCTGTTTAACAGGCACTTAATAATGTGTCCAGTCCTGACTTGAATGTTGCATCTAGGTGGCATTTAGCAGTGGTTCATCTTACATGTTCATCGCTGCCTGTCTCCATCTGGATGTGTTACCGTTGCTCTCATGCTTTTCCTCCTTTCTTCGCACCTTTAACCTCTTTACCAGTAATTATATCCACTCTGCTCTGTTGGGCTCACCATTTCTCCTCCCTGCATTCCCCCCAGACTTGAACATCCATTTATCAATTTCAGCTCTGTCATGTCTGACCAGTGCTTCCATGTTGCACTCTGCCCTTTCATGACTCCACCCGACTCATGCCTCCACACCTATCTCCATATCCTCTCACTAATCAGCAGATTTCTCTGCATCTTTCTCCTGCAGTCGTCCCGACCATTTCACAAAGCTATCATCCTCATCACCACCCCTCTTACTCCTTTGTCTTATATAAACGCTGTGTTCCCATCACCTTCTCCAATTCTCCCTTGTTCCTCTCTGCTCTCTCTTTCTCTCCCTTCCCCGTTGGCTTTTGCCTGCATTTTGCTGTTAATTTGCCTGAGAATGCATTAGCTGTAATGAAGGCTGAGGGCCGAGGGAATCCTCCAGGGTTCCATTAATCATCCCCCCTCAGACAGGCAACCTTGATTACAAGTGGCAAGAAATTCATTAGAGCCGGGCCTCTGACAACTCTTATCTCCGCCACTAGATCTGACTCATTAGGCAGCCAAATTAAAGCTATGATGGCCCTGATGAAACTCATCGCTTGTTTATCTTGTGCGATTTGATGCATCTGCCCATACATCACTGTAGCCACAACCGTCCGGACCCTCCCAAGAAGTCAGGCCTCTAGTCAGCGATGAGCAGCCTGCACACTCACACAACTGGACAGTAATGAGGTCCCTCGCTTTCCTCTCCCTCACTCTGCAGGCTGGAATGAGGAAATAGCTTCACATCTTTGCTGGAAAGAACTTCTGATATTTCAATTTGGGACTCTATTAGCAAAATATGTGGCTTCAAGTGTAGAGAGTTTATTACAAGTGAGGGAGGATTAACACATTTGCAAGGAACTTATTAAGTACTATGGAGGTGTTATTCCTAAAATAGAATGAGCGTCTCTGGTCTATGAGCAGAGAAACATGGAAATAAAGCCGGTCTCTCACTCACAGGATTTTGATAATGACACCCAACATGAAGTTAGTAGCTGAGCTGTATCACTGCTCCTCATCATCACCTCCACCGTGCAGCTCATGGGGACTAAAATAGCAGTTGCACTCTGGCACAACGTCGTGGAATTGACCGTCTATATTAGCCAGCTCTTGTACCATAATAAAATTTCCCACTGCTGCTTTACACGATCATCACTCCTTGAGTCCCCATCCAAGTGTCACAGTCTTGATGTATGAGGTGGACGGTGAAATAAACTTTACTACTCATTGGTGCCCAGGTCATAGAAGAGCCGTTTTGCACTGGTCAAACTGAGATAAGATATATTTTAAGATGTGCAAGGCTTGAATGAATTGAAATGTAAACTGGATTTCTTGTATCCGTTTTGTTCAAAACTTTGTTTCCACTGAACAATCCTTCCACACATACCTAGAAAATCTTAATATAAAGACTTTATTTGAGATTAGACTTCAGTGGAGGTGGCTGTGAAAGGTTATATGTGGCTTGTGTTCAGATCCTTTGGAAGTTGGAGATCAGATACTCTTCCTTCTGAGATGAATGAAAAATATTCTAGTATGAAACTTTTTTGGACGCAGTTCAGAGAAACTGTGCAAAGCCAGAGCTGTGCATGAAAGTTTAAATGAAAACATCAAGCCGTCTTTACTCCTTCCTGTAATAGGATGTGGCCAGACATTATTGTAACTGCTGATTATGATAATATTGCTGCCTTGTAGTGTACATTTCTCATGTTTGATCTCCCTGATCTGTTGGTGTAAATTAATATAGAAGGAAATAAATAACTGAAATCATAGGTGTTTCTTTCTCAATAAATATATTTACATTCTGGCACCACTGCCAGAATGTAAATATTAGTGTGTGATATTATTAGTGTGGGATATTATTCTAATATTTCCATTCATGTCTGAGTGTCTTGCAGCAAATGTCAAATCAAATTTGTATTAAAAAAACTGACATAATTACATATGGATGGATCAGCAAAACAAATTGGTCAGCACTTGTTATTTTAAAGGGTTTTTAAAAATTTTACAGGATTTTTTTTTCTTATGGAAAAAAATGTTTTGTTGCTAAATTACATGGAGGTGTTGTCGGTTTGGGGGCCTGTGGTGACTGATGGAGAAGTTCATTACAGTGTGTTGAATGCGCTCAGCCTAATGAGGAACCATCAGTCCACTTGAGACAACATGACCTCCTAAAGAGAAATCAATCACTGCAGCTATTTAAAAAACACTTTTCAGGTCCTCATGTTTCAGAAAAAGGGAATAATTTGTAATTTCGGGAGAATGAAATATGCGACGTAGCGTCAATGAAAACATTCAGACTTCAGCGGGGTTTTGTTTTCGTGTTAAAATGAAAATATTTCCGTTTGTTGAAAACTATTTTGTAATCTAAATAAATTATCACAGGCTTTGTTTGATGAAAAACGGGAGAAATTCATGTTTTAACTAAAAATATGTGAATGATGCCGTTTGTGTAAAATGAGTTATTATCCCACAGCGTAGGCCTTAAAATATAGGATAGAATAGACTAAATTAAAAACCATATATCTTACACATTGCAAACCTATTTTGTAAATAATAACAATTCAACCTGGATGCCAGCATTTGTATAAAGCGATTTATTAGATCAATTATACTTTACAGTTTTCCCTGTTTGTTCGTATTTCCTTCAAATCTTTTTTTAAAATTCCCTCCACAAATATTTCTCAAAGATGTTTCCTACACCTGCCAAATAAAATGTAAAACGTCTTCAGTTACATGCAAATGTGGTCAATAAATTGTACGAAACACAAAATCAAGAACTTCTTCACCAAATGAGGACATGCACATAACCAACAGAATGTTTTGGCCCTACATATAAATAATTAGAAAATATTTACAGTCACATCTCATAGTGCCCATTTTTTTTTAAACATTTTAACCCATTTCTATCTACATATTCACATAGTAATAAATAAAAATGACAGCATATTGCCAAATAATTGATCTTTATGTCAGTCTCTCCTTTGAGACAAAATAACTGAATCCTCCTTTTTGTGCTTCATGCGTTCAACAAGTCAGTGGAAATGAGACGTCGTAAGTGTTCTATTGTTAATATTTCTCTGATTTTTCATCTGAGATCATGGTCTGGTCCCCTGCTCTATTTGTTGATGCTGACTCCTCACAGCAAACCTGTTGACGTGCACTGGGATGGGGACCACTATTTTGGGATTTCTCACAGGTTCTCCTGACCGGTTGTTGACGTTGCCGGCTTTGATCCGTTTCCACTTAGCCCTGCGGTTCTGAAACCAAATCTTCACCTGCACCTCACTCAGTTTAAGTGCATGTGCGATCTGGGAGCGTTCAGTCAGAGAAAGATACTTTTTACAATGAAACTCCTTTTCCAGTTCGAGCAGCTGCTCGCTGGTGAAAGCTGTCCGTCTCCTCCGGCTCTTCCCAGCAGAACTGCCGGTTGGCAGCGTCTCTTGCGAGCCGGTTTTTAGTTTGCCCTTCTGGGACATGGGGCCACAGTTGTTCCCGTCCGAGAAACTTTCGTTCTCACTGTCTGCGGAGCTGTCCTCTCTGTCGCTGCAAACGGTGTCTGCTGATTTTAGGTCCAACTTCTCGTCGTCTGAACTGTACAGTTTGGTTTCACCTAAAATGATTTTTTTTAGGGGGGAGAAAAAGAACATGTTCAGCAAATAGTTTATAAGCTGCGTATCAAAAGAAGATTATCATTTATCTATCAGGCCGTTTTGAGACAGCTAATAGCAGCTGAGATAAATTTCTGAAAAAATTAAAAAGAAAAAAGAAAATAGTAGGCTATCTAAAATAAACTAAAGTTCTTACAGACTAAGCTGTTTTTCAAGTTTCCACTGCATTTAGTACATTTTGGCAGCTGAGAAAATTAACCCTATGCATTTGTTTATTTATTTATTTATTTAAGTTAAAATGGTTTTTTTTCATTGTTTCTAACTGATTTAATGCAACAAAATCCAGTTCAGACGCAATTAAATGTGTGGAGAAAACACACTTAAATAAGGTCTCTTTTCTGAAACTAGTGATATATTTGTAAGCCTGATCTTTAACCGAGCTCTGTCCACATGCTAAATGAGATACATGTTGAATTTTCTGAGCTAAAATAAAACCTTTCAAAACTTTCGCCATGGGCCAACAAGCTGTGCCTCCAAGCATTTTACTCAGTAACTTTTTACGCGGTAGCCTTGGGGATAAATGATAATGAAACTGCGGTTTCTATGACAGAGTTCAAGCTTACCTGATATTGTTTGAAAAGTTTCGGAGAAGTTCAGCAGCTCAGAGCTCTTGTCCCGGCTGTGCAGTTCCTCAGAGTGCGGGCTTTCTTGTCTCCTCGTTACAGAGTCTGCGGCGCTCAGACGGGGACCAGGCAGTTCTTGAGGCGGGTAGAAACTGTCTGGTGGATCCGAAAAGCTTGGCATCGTTGTGGTGAGTGCAACCATGGAGGGCACTCCTTGTCCCAAACTGGCACAGAACGTGTTGGTGAGCCGTCCTGCAAAAGAAGCCAGCGGCGCTAGTGGAGGTATACCGGACGATAAAGGCGAGTGGGATAAAGCTTGTGGGATAACCAGAGGTCTATACGGCATGAACATAGGGTAGCCCGTGTAGAGCAGGTGTCCAGGCCTGGGCTGAGGGGTTCCTATGAGGGAGTCGATTGAAAACGCCGTCCCTTGACCGCCTGGTCTCTGCATTTTTGCAGCCAAGCACTTTTATTTGTTGAGAAGTTGACAGCAGATGTCCTCTCCTCTGCGACGCGCCAAACTTTCAGTTTAAATACAGAGTTAATTGAAAGTGGGTCCTCTGGCGTGTTGTCATCCCTGGGAGTGGGCTGCTTCTCCGGGTCTCTGCACTCTATACGCGTCAGTCAGCCGGCCGGGCGCTTTGTTGTGTGCCCAAGCGCTACCTTTTTTCCCTCTTATTTGTCACACACTGAGACATAAACACACGCTCTCTCTATCTATCTACCTCTCCCCTCTCTGCGACTCCTCCCTCCGCCCCTCTCCGATGCACCGTGTGTGCGCGCAGAAACAGAGGGCGAGAGCGCATTGGTTATCATCTGCAATACAAGAGGAATGAAAAGGGGGTGTTTCCCCGGGGACTCATCCATCTTCCTCAAATTACGCTTCATTTCCTTATTCAGCCTCTGACTTTTTGGCCGTCTTGAGAGGCGGTAGTTTCCCAGTGGAGACCAAATAGAGGAGTTGCACCCCCCCCACCGGCCCTCCTCCCCCCTTCTTGCCAGGTTCACCATTGACTGCGAAAACGGTGTGAGAGACTGCTCCAGCCCTTCCCCTTCTATAATCGTTGACCACACCAACCCAATCAGCTATTATTAATTTTGATTGATGATAAGTAATTACTCTGGATTCAAGGGACAGAGAAAAACAACGGTGGCTTTTGTTGGAATATTGGGGCCGATGGGCATCAGAGTCAGGAGGGAGGAGAGGCAGATGTTTCTCCGCTTTCAGTCCCATTCAGCACAGATAAAAACAATGCGTTTGGCTTCAGAAAAAGACGTGCTGCAACAATTGTTCCCTAGAGAGAGACACTCGGTGCGAAATTAGAAGCAGATAAAAAACGTTTATGCGAGGTCAACAGCAGTGCGGACACGGACACAAAGTGCCCAAAGTCAAATCTGAGTGGATTTCCACTTTGTTTGAACTCGAGGCAACTGAAATGTTGATGAATTCAACACTTTACCGGCCCATTTTTTTCTTTCTTTTATGTTTCAAACAATGATGCATAGGCTATCGTTTTGCGCTCATTTGGGAATAGTAATTTGTCTCTGATCAAAGATGCATGTGGAGAATAAAAATCACTCTTCTCTTTCCTTTAATCGCAGATCATCTCACCTTTTAAATGGCAATAGGGAGTGATGATGATTAGCCCTATTGAGTCCTGGGTGCCCGAGCTCTCCAACCGGTCGTCTGATTGCACGAGGACATAAACATGATCACCACCGACTCTGATTAGCAGTGGAGGGCCAGGCCAGGCTAATTCTTATAATTGCAGCTGACTTCAGCAGCATCTTTCTTTGATCTATGAGACCATGAGAACCTCACCATCCCCTCTCAAGTTTTGAGCTAAAAAGAAAAAAAGAAAGCAAAACACACTTTAAACCTGTCACAGACTTTAAATTTAATTTCAGTTGAGTGTTTTTTCCACAGAAAAAAAGCTTTTTAAAAAAACAAACAAACAAAAAACAGGATTATTGGAAAAAATAATAATCCGTAGGCTATATTTTTAGTTCGTTGATGAAATATTGCCATCAACTTTAAATGACAGAATGAAATGTCACTTTTCCCCCTTTAATTTAGTAACAAAAAAGTAGGCTTCTACGTTTTTTCTTTAAAATAGCGTGTTTTCTTTTTTTAAAAAAAACTTAAATCTTATTTTTATTTCTATTTTTTTTTATAGTTAGTTTCATGTTTTCCTTTCCGAAAATCTAAATGCAGGAAACACCAATCAGCAGGAGAAAAAACAAACAAACAAACAAACAAACAAGCAAACAAAAAATCCAGGAAACAATAAAATAATTTTATGGCCACGGTAGGTCTGTTTTTATTTATATCAAGCATATATATATATATATATATATATATATATACATATATCGTTAATGTTGATTATATCCGTGAGTATAACTATTTGTGTAGATATTTTATGGTAATCTTCAAACGAATAAATTATTATTGTAGGCATTTGCATTAAACTATGAAGATTAGCCTGTTGTGTATAAAAACCCAGCTTTTTTATTAAGTGCACAATTAGAAAAATAAATAAAATATAAAACATAAAATGGCAAATGCGCTTTCAGTTCTAGTCTACAGCTCCCTCTAGTGGTGTTAAATCGTACATAAGCTGAAACAATTTACGTGGATTAAAGATAACAGAAAACAAGCAGGCCTTTCCTTTTCCTGAGTATTTTAAATATGGCAGAATTTGGTGCAGATTATTATAACACTATAAAATATGTTGAGTGATCACTTTTAAACATTTATCAGCACAAACAACACATTTTCAGTGAACATATCCTCTATATTCCAGGAGTAGGTAGTTCTTGATGTAGGTGGGCAGGTCAAGTTTTGGGACCACTTTGTGTACTCGGCCCTCCAGGAATCTCCTGAGGCTGCAGCGAGCTAAGTGCTGGAGGCAGCGAGGCGTCATAGCCAAGGAGAAGATTGAATCATAGAAGTCCTTGTACTTCTAGATGGATTAAACACAGATTAACATAAATAAATCTGATGGAACATTATCATTCTCACCTTCGTTTAAATAGCCACGCATACCTTTGTAATATGATTAATTTACCATTAACTTAATGCGAATATCAAATATGAGTGCAGCGGTTCTGAGATGTTTAATTTTCAGTGATAATAGTGATCCAAAAGCTTTGTATTAAAATATCCTGTCTTAATCATAGTGGTAATCATATGAGCAAATAATGTCATTTTGTGAAAGACAATGAAATACTAAAAACAAAAAGAGAAAATGTCATTTTCCCAAATGAATAATTTAGAGAGCTTACCTTTATCGCATCTTCAGGCACAGATTCAATCCAGGTGTCTGTGACTTTCAGGTGACTGTAGGCGTTCAGGAGAACCTCAATGGTGCGGGGAGATTGTGAGCAGTGCTTCAAAACCTGAAAAGATGCATCACAATTCAGAAACAATCAGTCTCATACAATCGTTATTGTAGTTCATGAGCAAGCTTCTGACTCCACAGAACTGAAGAAATAAAGTAATTAAACACTTGTGAAATGAACAGATTGGTCTTCCCTCCAGGGGGTTTAACTGGAAATTATGCAATTAGTGCTAATTAATCTCCTATTAACACTTGCCTAATTAGGAACCAGGCATTTTGTCTAGTGCACGTGGGTTCACTGATAGTTGTAGTCTGTTTCCCACAGAGAGTGCAACACTTCATGTTGTGTCATAAAATGGTAATGATTTGAATGTGAACTTGTGAAGTCTATAAGAACAGTGGAGTGTTTCAAGACTTCTAGTCAAGGTGTTACATGTGCAGCACTTGCTAATTATGCAAAATGAGCCACCTTGATGGCTGGTGGACTAGTTTAAATGTGTTATATTTAAAGTATATCACACTGATAGAACTTATTTTTATCTCATATAGTAACCTACCACAGGAAGAGCTCCTGGCCACACTCGAATTGAACCGTTGTTGAGCAGAGCACGGACGATCCTCTCGGGATCATGGGAAACTTTGAAGCACACCACTTTCAGGATGTTGTGCATAGGAGCTTCGCCACCATAGTCCATGTCGTTAACAGAGGCGCCGTTAGCCAGTAGCAGATCCACTATGTCTGGATTTGCATTCTTACAGGCCATGTGCAAAGGTGTGTGTTTGTCCTGATCCATGCAGTGAACACTGGCCCCTGCCTCCAGCAGCAGCTGGCACACTTTGAAGTAACGTCCCAGGTCCTGAACCTCCTGAGGTTCAGAACACGCTGCATTTAGGGGTGTGAGACCTTCATTGTTTTGTTTGTTCACAGCTGCTCCATAGCGCAAGTAGAGCTCAATGTGGTCTGGAAGACCATTCTTGGCTGCAGCATGTAAGGGAGTATCATCTTCATCCAGAGTGCGACCAGTGATTGCAGCACCATACTGAAGGAGTAGCTTAGCACATCTACCAGAAGAATAACAAGATACAATATAAGTTAGAGAATTTCATACAAAACTTTACTTTAACCAAGCAACCCTCCATCACTCCATTCTGCTCATGTTCGAACTGTCCACTTAAAAGACTTACGTTTCTCTAAAATACATTTCTGCTTCTGAGTAGCAGAAACTCAACATTTTAGCAACTTGTCATTAGACTTAGTTGTTGTTTGTTCTGCTGGCAACTATATAAGGATTATAAAACACTTGAGAGAGGATACAGATGCCCTCTTATAAAAGACAAATGATTAATTCTTTGCTTTTCATAGTTCATATAGCAAATATTAAAAATGGCACAGCTCACTGACTTATAACTTAAACCTGCAGTTGAAATGTTAAATTGAATTCAAATGAAACTTTACCATATGAGAAACTGGAGTACACCTTCCATTTTCGATTATCTTATACTCACTCAAGAGATTCAGGGCTTGTGCAAACATGCAAAGGCATGAGGCCATCTTCTGAGACGGCATTGGCATTGGCACCATGGATCAACAGCAGCTCGGTGCACTCTGCTTGGCAGTTTTCACAGGACTGATGCAGAGCAGTGATGCCCCCGGGTGCAAGGTCTACATTCGCCCCGCGTTGCAGCAGAAGTTTAAGGCACTCAGTGAAACCTCGGCCAGCTGTGATGTGAAGTGGCGTAGTCAGTTCTTGCTCATAAGTCAGTGACCATAGTCCTGCAAGCAGGGAACACAATGGCCATCAGGTCACTTTGGAAGCGTTGTTAGGAAGCAGCAGACATAAAGTACGATGACATGCCCATCAGAATGACATCACTTTTCCCTCATATAACATACAACATAAAACCTACTGAGGCATCTGTAGTTAAATCTGAAGTTCTTCCACTCCTCTAAGTTGCTGGTGTCATAAATGGCATCCACAAGGTAGCCGTATTCATCGTCGTCCACAATACTGAGAATAGTCAGCTCATCACCGACAAGCAGAGAATTCCAGAACTGCAGGATGCAACCTGTGGCTTTGGCCGTGGCAATCACATCTTCCCGGTAGTTCTTTGGTTTGTGCCACTTTATTTTAGGGGCCACATAAGCCATATTCCTATGAACTTGTTTATTTAAGCTTTAGTCGTGTAGTTTCTAGCGAATGGACCACTTGTGTGGGTTGTTTGTGCAGATGGGGCTATTTCAGGGAGGTGTTATGTGATATTTTGGCTGACCCGGTGAACCTTGCATGGAACAACATGGGAGCCAATGACTGTGCACTATATGGAGCCTGCATTTCAAGCTAGTCCACTTTAGACTGAGGTGCATTTGCATTTGAAGAAGTGAAATGCAACACATTAAATTTCCAAGTACCATTATATGATCCACTGTTGCAAACATCTGTTTTATAATACGGTCATCCATAACTTTAACTTTCAGTCAACATTTATCGAGAGTAATAAATGAGCTATTGTAGGTGAAAACTGACCCAGAAAATTAGATTTGAAACATTTAGTGTTAAAGAGGAGCAAATTGAATATCATGAACCAACACAGAGTTGCACAGAGCAAACAAATGACCACTGGGCCTCACTATGTGGTTGGACTTTTATTGGCTTCTATTTATATTGCCTCGTGGTCTGTTTCTATAAATACTGCATTACTGTGTCTTTAAACACTCAGGGTGAGGCAAATCTACTTGATATCTTAACTGCAAATTTTTGGTTGCTATAAAATGCAATAAAAGTGCCAGCTAAGTTTTCTCAGCTTGCTAAATAGATTCTCTAATGAAGATAAATCTCTTACTCTCTTACCTTCACCCCGGGCGACCCACCGCATTTCCCCTCCCTGAGGCTCAATGACAAAGTTAGTTGTGGATCCTCTGGGAAAAAGACGCTGCATAGCCTCCAGGTCTCCTGTATACAAAGCATTTTGGATGACCATGTCTTGGCAGACAGCGACTGGCCGAGGAATCCTGGACCTCAGTTGTATTCTGTCTGTGGCCTCTTTTTTCATCATATAGCTACTGAGGTGGTGGGTTGCAAGCTGCCTCTTGTATTTGTCCCTCTCCAGCATTTCCTTGTCAAGTTCAAGAGAACGCAAAGCTGTGGATGTGAAGACAAAGCTGCCTCTGGACATACTAACTGGCTTCTTGCCTCTCCAGGAGAAGTGTGGTTTTGTAAGATGGGCAGGAGTAGGTGAGATAGGCTGTCTTCAAAGGCCTGTCTCACGATGTCTGTTTATGTTGTTGAACCCTCTCTGGCTGCTGTCCACTTTTTGCCTTCAGGCTGTTCACAGAGTTGTTTTGATATTCGGTATGAGACCCTCCCTGCAGTGTGACAAGTTGTGCTATTTTTATGTCTCACATGCACAGTGCACCCGCTCAAACTTCTCTTGTTTGCCTTGAGCCTGCCATGAAATCCTTTTGTCAGGCTGCAGGTACCAATGAGCTGAATTAACTTCACAAGCTGTTCAGGGGGTAAAAGAGCCATGTTTTCTGAATCACACTTTCAAGAAGCCAGGCTTTCTGGAAGTCTTTTAAAGTGCTCTTGAGCAATGATACCTCAGGTTTTCTGAAGATCCCCCAGTTTTCTGTGGTCATTGACTACTTTTTGCCAATAATTTAAATCCAGTCCTTGTACCTGACCATTTTTAGACTATTTTCTTTTTAATCTTTTTGCTTGTTTAGCCACATAACTCTGATTTATGAGTTACACAAGCATAAAAAAGTCAGCGAAGTCAAAGGATGAACCAGTATTGTGTCTACACCCAATAAACGGTTTTGAATACTGTCCTGAAGCACTTTGTAATGAGCAACCTGACCTCACCTCTTGATTCCTCAGCTGCCTCCATAAAAATGCAAGAGAAAAACAATTTGACTGGCATAAAATAGCATTTTTTTTGCACCAGAAAGAGGATTTCCAAAGAACTAACAGCTTAAACCTTTTAATAGCCCTTTTTCAGCATAGTGTCGAAGTGTGTGTCCTTGAGAAATTAAGAATACTTGACAAGTGGAGGACAAAAACAAGTGATAATTGTTCAAAACTATTCATAGCAGCCAAATTGTATTTGGATGTCATGTCTTTAAGAAACTGGACAAAATCCACAAAAGACCTGACACAGAACCTGAGAGTTGCTTCAGCGGATCGGTCTACTGTTCACTGAAGCCTCAGATGGTTTCTCTGGAAGGATGGTTGTTAAGAAGTCATTTTTTAGAAAGGTAGGGTGTTACAGAGAGAAAAAAAGTGTCTGAATGACTGGACTGATTGATGAACAAGACAAGTCCGAAGTAATGAATCTTCCTTGGACGTCAATATTATTGTTGCAGTGTGGGATCATTTTGAAAGAGAACATTACAAAAGGCAGCAAAATCTAAAGAATAGCTTTGAAATGCCTTTGGAGCAGGCTGAAAAACTATTCCCAAAGACTAGAAATAACAACAAAGCTTGTCTAATCTTGGGTTCAGGTTGGGTTTCAGATTAGATGAAGCAAATAATGTCACACTTGCATTTAAAGAAAAAAATGAATAAAGCTGGTCAAACCAAATACTGATTTGCAAATTAATTAGATTTGTATAAACTTTTTTTTCTTTTTTGGCATATACTGTACTGTAATGTTTCAGTTAATAAGTACAATTATTTCCTATTTTCTTGAGAAAATAGAAAGAAATGAGGGGTGGCGAAAACCAATCCTGGCCTGAATATTGAAGGAACTTACAGGCTCAAATTTTCTTGATTCTGTTAGAAGAAGTGCAAATAAGAACAACATATTTGTATGCCCCTGCAAGTAGCTTTCAAAATGTCTTTTCTGCTCAGTATTTTTCCGAAGTGCTCTAATGGATTTTCTGTATCCACATGGCTCCCTGCATTAGAACATTAGGCTGAATGACTGGCAACCGCTGTGTCACTCTGCCCCACGTGTGGCACTCTGATGGCAGAGGGACGGCACATAATTAAGCCTCTTAAGCCTACTCGCTAGGCATCTGATAAACATCTCTTTTGACTGATGAACAGCCATTTTCCAGTGGTAGGAAAGCAGCTCACAGACACTCAAGATCGGTTGTCATGGCTGAGAAGAAGATGACCTTTGAGTTTTTAGAGGGTTTATTTATTGTATTTCATATGTGATACACAATGCATTAAATAAAACAAGCAGATCTGAAGGTGTGTTTATCCTCCATTCTGTGAGGGAAGACCATCAAGATGGTTTTGAGCTCTACAGAAAACCAAGATTCGAGCCACAGGTGGAGACATACATGATATTAGCAAAGAGGGTTTTACCTTATTTTGCATTTAAAAACACAGGAGCATGGGTGCATGTCCTCTTTACCTTAATGACTGTTCTGGTATGGAAATCAAGGCCATTCATTTCATGTTACAGTGTGATAATAGATGCCACATTAAACAGAAAGCGAGTAAGAGTTTCAACTTTGAAAACACACATTACCAGAGAGAGACTAGGAATATTGTTTTTGCGGCTGGAGTACATCCTTTTAAATGATATACATAATGAGTTTATAATATGCATCTGGGCTACCTCCTCTCTACTTTGATGTCTTCCAAATGGCCCGGGTGTCATCAGCAGAACATGTAGGCACTTTCCCGCCTCATTGACTCCCAAATGTATTTTAAATATCATTCCTGGTAACGCAATTATTTAAAACGCTGAACTAAACACTTACTAATGGGGAAAAAGACAGCCACTTCGATAAATTCATTTCTCAAATGGTGGGCATTCATGTTTCTCCCCCTTTTTTTTTCCTCCTTCTGTGAAGTGGAGGCAACTCTGATGACAACAACAAAAAAGAAAAAAACATCAGCAGTAGCAACACCCCCTGCCCTTACAGCTCCCCCGTTGACATATTAGATCTCTGGTTTCCTCACATTACCCACCAGTAGCTGCCTTTTTTTTGGTTTTCTCCATCGCGGTCAACCACCTTCCTCTCCCGGGGCAGAAAGACGATGGACATCAGCAGAAGCCTGATGAGAGTGAGGCACTTCATTTATGCAATCATAGGCAATTAGTTCCCTCTGATTATGAGGCTCTTAATGCTATTTTGAGTACCGTGGCACACAGTAACACAGAAAGGGATTAAACTATAGCCCTCCCACCACACGGAGCAGCCATTTAATATACTGAGAACATAATGAAATGTACACAGTAATTACAGTAATATTAAATGCTAATGGCTTTGCAATTGGATCTGCTGTTAGTTTAAGACAGAGTCAGAGCAATCAAAGGAAATCTAAGTTTAGAGAGAATCTTTTAATGGCAGCAGTTTGCCATCAGGTGCTTCTTATTTTATTGACTGTCAGAAGTCATGAGATCATCTCTGATATTTAGGTAACTCTGCACTGAATTAGAGCAATTAAGATCTAATTTACATATTTAGAGTCACACATTGTGAGCTAAAGAGCATAAGGTCTGAAGTTTACACTCTAGTGGTGAAAGAACTTGCAGGTCACCATGGAAACATGGTAAGACATTGAGGATGCTTAATTGACTTCTGACGTTATGGGAAGCTTGTGGCCATCTTTACATGATTTGTCTGCTGGTTCTGATTTGCATCTATGGCTATCCTTATTTTTACAGACTTATTATTGCAGACACACACACAGTCTGCTGTGACAGTTTAATGCCATTGAAGTGCCTCTAAGAAACGGTCAATGCTGGTTTACTTGTATGGCTCTTAAGAAATCCACAACAGGGGCTCAAACAAGTGCCCTGCAAGCAGATCTTTCTCAAATCTCATCACAATGCTCAAGATGTTGGCAAAGAGCTTAAATGAATTTATAGAGCCTTGAATTGAACAGTAACTCCAAACTATTCACTGGAGGCATGATTACTTTTTCTGTACTCTTTCAGCTCTGAGCCCTCTACCTATAATGTATTGTATCGGTCTTTGCAGATTCCAATTGTCTCTCAATGCACTGATCACCACGCAAATAGCCCTCTGTTTCATCATGACAATTGAGAGGTTCATATTTCAACCTAATAGTCCTTCATAACTTTAACCATCTATCACAACCTCATTTCATTGCAGTTGCAGTTAATACGCGCTTCCCTGCCAAGTGGAACATTTTCTAATGATGCACTCTCACATGAAAACAAGGCAAGCCATCCCAGCCTCTGCATCACTCACTAATGCACCCATCCATAATGTGTTCATAGCAGTCTGCCTAAAGCAGACAGCGATGACTATCACTAGGCACTGGCACGAGAGGGGATATGGGGAAGGGTGCAAGATACAAAACCTAAATGACCACGATAATCATGAGCAAAGTAACTGCCATCAAAGATTGTATCACCCTCATAATAACTTCTGTAGATTTCATATCATTACCAAGAAAGCTGAGAAACATCTAAAATAGATATCTCAACAATAACAGCCAGTGGTGGGAGTCACACCCAAGTATATTATTACAGTGAGCCCGGCTCTGTAGGATGTTGATAAAAGCTGCCTAATAGGTGTATGTAAAGTCTGATGTAAACAACATCCTAATTAGAGAGACCTTTATCAGTTCCTTCATTTTATGCAGATTGAGCTGGTGCAAACGCTAGTGCCATTATGCTGTAATCAAGTGCTATTCAGTGTTGCCTTTAAAAGCCCGATTAGAATGCATAACAAGGATACAGTGTTGCATTAATCCCTCTGCTGGGTTATAAATATATTTCATTTTAAGTACAGCTTAATGATGACCTTTGCCATTGTCTACATGAACTTCATCAGGGGTGAAGGAAACCAAGAAGAATACGCACATTTTTAGATGTTTGTATTTTTAACACTCTATGGTTGGGTACCTTGCTTGTAATTGTAGAGATTAGGTAAACAATTCAAGGTAGCCTAACTGAACAGATTTCCTAAAATTAAAAAACTGGAACATTAAACATGCCTCTGATTAGTCATTTGGATATTTGCAGGTCATGAAAATACTGCACTGCTCACAGTCACATCAAAGATGGATTCTTTTTTTCCCCACTATAATTTTCCCTAATGGTTAATCTAAACATATCTTGCCTTTGAATAACTAAGGAAAGATCATGTAATACCAAATTGTTTGGCTAAACACGCCATGCACCTGACAATATTTGGTTTTCCTTAACAGCTTTTTCCAAATGTTTAATGTCAGATAGTGTACAATAGCCACAAAAAGAGAGGAAGTAAGGGCTTAGTACTGCAGTACTTTAATACCTGAGAAAATGGATAGAGGGGGAAAAAAAAAAAAATCATATTTTTGTCTCTAGTGATCCATTTATTTGCACATGTCTGCTTGGAGACTGACAGGCAGAAACCTGAATTCAAGTATGACAAGGGGGCCACCTGTTTAATTCCTCACCTGTTAGGGCTGCTTTTTTTCTCAGCTCCTTAAGCACAGGTGCTGCATTTGATTTCAGCATGATGATTGTGTGGATGATTATGTACCTGTGAGGAGGCATATACAATTTAGAAAGAATTTTTTTGGAGGGGGAAGAACCCACGCAAAATCAAAATCCAGGAGCATTTCTAAAGGGTTTAATGGGGTTTCACCCAGTTACCGTCTCATAACTACACTCTACAGCTAAATCAGTTGTGAATCCATCCTAGACCAGTTATGTTATTATAAACTACTGGTTGTATACAAACGCGTTTTTGTAGAACTCCCATTAATATTTGCCATCTTAAGCTTTAAGGCAGGGCGCTGAACAGAGGCACTCACTCCATCTAGTGGAGAATGAGTTAATAGTTAAACATGGAAAAAGTGGCTGACACATGGAGAAGACAGTTGAAGATTTATTGAAATGGTTAACATGGAAACTCCTTACACAAGGCGGGAATCCTTGGAAACCTAATTATTCACTTGGAACTGGTGTACTTGGTGACGGCCTTGGTGCCCTCGGACACGGCGTGCTTCGCCAGCTCCCCGGGCAGCAGCAGCCTCACCGCAGTTTGCACCTCTCTGCTGGTGATGGTGGAGCGCTTGTTGTACTGGGCCAGCCGCGACGCCTCGGTGGCAATCCTCTCAAACAGGTCGTTCACGAAGGAGTTCATGATGCTCATCGCTCTGCTGGAAATCCCCGTATCCGGATGGACCTGAAGACAGGAAGGTAACGGGGTGTTAAAACCAAAACCAAACCAAAAAAGTAGTTTTGCGTGTTTTCCTTGACTACCTGTTTCAAAACTTTATAGATGTACATCGCGTAAGTCTCTTTTCTTTTAGCTTTTCTTTTAGCTTTTTTCTCGCTCGAATTTTTCCCTTTCTTTTTAGATAAATCGTTTGTCATTTTTTTTTTTATCCTCAAAACGCTGTGTATCAAATAGTTTAGGAACAATTATACCAGGTTTCCTTGTAGCTGGGCAGCTGTTTATGAGGCTTGTCTTTACTCTTAATTAGTAACTAGGCTAATTTAGTGCACCTGGCTTGTTTTTGAAGCCTGACGCCCAGCAGATTAACATTCCTTTAATGCTGTATGAATGCCTGCAGAGAATAATAAGTGAGTTTTTTCTTCAGGAGCAACGGAGTGTTTCAGTTTTTGAACGAATTCTCTGTCATTCGAAGTTTATTTCAAATTTTAGAAGCGCACACCATTGCACGTAAGAATAATTACCACTAGATGGCACACTTGCATTGAATATACCCCTCTATATCCAACCTAAACCCTCCAAGTCGATCATATTTCATATAAGGATGAAAAAAAATCTGTTTGTGAAATAAGGTGAAATTGACTAAAGTAATGATAAATATATGAAATAATTATTTTTTAATAATAATAATAATAATAATAATAAATAAAAAATTTTATGAAAATCATGGCATTGACTAAATTGTGGTTCTAAAGAAAAATGAAAAAATTAAAAGAGGTAAACAAGCATGATGAGATCTAAGCTAAAATTTTGTTAAGGAATACTTTAAGGCAATCGCTGCAATCAGGTGTTTTCTGTAATGTTCAAAAAGATTTTTCCTCGTGTTGACAGATATTGTGGTCTTTGACAGTTGTTTATTTTTGAAAAATATTATTTTCAAGCACAAATCAAAAGCAACATTTTATTTTGCTAAATTATATTATTGTAAATTGTTATTTATCAGTAGTTTATTTTGTTTTTTTTGGTTTTTGATTTACTATTGTGAATTAAGCCTTTTTTAATGGAAAGGTATGAATAATATTGATATGTAATTATGTAATATGCTGTAAACAGTGTTAATTTTAGTTTAATTTGATGGTTTTCCGTCTGACTAATTTAGTCTCCTCTGGGTGGCACAGTTGTGCTGTGAGACCTGCTGCAGAGAAGGTTCAAAGATGCTGGCCAGTTGGGATCTCTCTGCGTAAAGGCTGTGATGGAGTTTGCATGGATACCTTGTACAACGCTAAAAAAAAAAAAAAAAAAGAAGTTATGACAGTCTGGAGGAACCCCCCGCAATACTTACAGTTTGACCTTTAATCATCTTGCAGATAGTATAAATTCAAGATAATTCATGTTTTACCATGTCTTATTCATTTTATTTGATAATGTATATAATTTTTTATTTCCGGCATGCAACACATTCTAAAGAACTATATCTCTAAAAGGAGAGACCCAGCGCAATATTACAATGCTGTTTCCACTTTGTAATATTGCTATTTTCACAACCACTATGTGATTTACTCAACTGATATCAAGAGATGAATCATTTCAGTTGTTATTCTGGCCCATTCTTCATTCTTTCTCCGCAGTTATCATTTACCAATGTGACTACCTTAGTTGCCACTGAGCGATGGTTCTTGATGCCATGTAAGAATTAGATCATGAATGTCTAATTTAAGATTGTACTCTTTCCCTTTAAACAGATCTCTTTCAGGCTTTTTAAAATCAATTAATGTAGTTATACACTGTCGGGGGAGAAATGCACAAATAATTTCCACTCTTTCTCTGAGGAAAATTGCCGTCATCCTAAACTATGATTAAATGTGCTTTTGTCCTGAAATGCAAAAATCTATGCATTTTAACAAATAAAATGAAGTTGATGAGACATAACAAAGTATCTTTGGTTTATAACGTTTGTAGTAAAATAATGTATAATGAAAACTGAATCTAATAATAATATTATGCAAGAATATGCAAGTTCGGTTGATTGTACCCTTCAAGTTACTTTAGTGTAAGTATTTGTATGATTGAATGTACCTTCTACTCTGAGCTGGGATCAGCTCCAGCAACCCTCTGAAAGGATAAGGGGTTGTAGTACTTAATGTATATCAAGTCTTTCTTTTAATTGAAACAGTATTTATTTGGCACATAAATTTTGTGTCCAAGCACAGCCATTTTTGTTTCTACTAGTGAAGGCAGAGTTTTGTTTTAGTGTTCTGCTAATGGCTGGTTTTGGCTCCCTCTGCAAAATTTATTTTAAGCATACCTTTAACATATCCTTTTTCAGATGCTGTCCATCTATGTATAAATAACATCACATTGGTAAGTGCAGAATAGTGGCAGCTTGTAATAAAAATGACCTCGCAGCAGTTTTTTCTCTACCATATTGATGCTGAGAGCAGAACAAATTTGAGTTTTGATAGTGTTAGTGTGGTGTGTCTGATTGTGGAAATGAGGTTTGTTCTGTAATGGCATCTGAACTTGCATTTGATCCCAAACTTCTTATCTAATTTCCTGTTACATTAACTATTTTCATGCTGATATTAAGATAAAATCCCTTTACCTCAGGCTTGTCTCTTGGAGATGTTCTTGTTGGGTATTTTTGGGGTTGAATGTTTAACAGTAAATTGTCCTCTGTAGAATACTGACTCAGACCACGCAAGGTTTTTGGCATTAAAGCAGAACTGTGAGTTTACCTCTAATCCCACAATGTTTCTGCATTAGTCTAATTTGTGGGCACTTTCATCTTCAACATATTGTAGTTAGTTATTTCCCTCGCCCAGACACTGCCGTAAAACTGGTAAACACATATAAAGTTGAGGAATTTATGCATCCTGCCTGATCTACTGGAGGCCACAGCACTTGCATCACCAACTTTATATCTATTTGATCGATTAGATCCAAGACACTGCAACAAACTAAGCTGAATTCCTTTCTTGTATCATAACCTCCCATCTCCAAATGGCCATATACTATATCAAGCTCATTCATTTAGATAATACCAACACTTGTCCTGGTTGTTTTGCCTTTAAACTTGTTACTGACATTCTATGCATATTTAAAATGCATCCATATAAATTGCAGTTTTACAAATGTTAGAAAGGCTTTGTATATCTGAAAGGCAAATGAGCTTATTTGCTAGCTCAGATGACAACCAGATCATTTCATCCAGCTGTCCTCATCCTTCCACTTTATGTCATGTTTCTTGACAAAGTTCTTATGGAAACCTTTAACTTTATATGCCATCTGGCAGTTGAAAACATATTTGATTATTTTCCAGATTTATTATTAGATCTTTGCAGATTGCAAATTATTTACTGAACTCAAGTTGGAAATTTACAACAATTTTTTTTATTATTACTCCAGTCTGTCTTTGAGGAAATTTGCCTTCATCCTAATTTTTGCTTTAATCTAAAATCATAATTGACATTATTAGATTGTTACATTAGTGTTAGGCAGAGTCGTGTACAATAATGCTTACAACTATTTCATATTAACTCCATTGCTAGTCCTGAACCCAGGGAAATGGCCTTTTCTTCCCCTTTCCCCCTCCACATTTTATCCTTACATATGAATAGGCCCTTATCTATGAAAGCATTCATACAGGGTCAGTTTCAGCAGCTGCCAAACACATTTAATAGCATCCATTGATTATGAAGGCCACCGTTTCCCTTTGTTGTCTGTCAGATTTTCTGCTATTTAGATGTTTCATTTGTGATGAAAAGAGAGAAAGCGGTGTGTGTGTGTGTGTGTGTGTGTGTCTGCTCTTCTGCTGTATCTCTTCATTTCTCAGTCATAGAAATAAAATGTTGGCTGTTTTGTTTATCACTGACTTTCACATCATCATCTTGCTTAAGGGTATGGGAAGTTTTTTTGTTTGTTTGGTTCATTTCTGTAGTGTTTGTAGCTTAATAGAACAAAACCTTGCTTAGTACCTGTTGTTGTGTTTGCTCTGTGGGAGTTAAATGCAATTGCTCCACATTGTCAGATGTGAAATGTGAATTTGCCAATGCTCAAGCAAATATTGAATGTTTTCAAATTTACCTTGTATTTAATTGATCTTCAGAAAATCTTCAAGACACTCAGATTAACTTCAGCAATAATGAATGGCATTGAAAGAAAAATACCAGGAACACCATTTGTTGACTTAAATATCTTAGTATGTCAGCTTGTGTCAGAGCAGGTTTGGGTTTCCAGTACAAGTTGCCCTGGTGATGCATTGCAGTAAAATGTAAACCAGCTTTTTCACCCTAAAAACCCAGAGCTATATCTAAAGCTATTTTCCTATGGAATGAATCCTGCCATAAACTATGGTCAGCTGTACATGGTAATACTAACTGGCTTACCTGCTTTCTGGCTTTTAGGCTGTCACTCCCCTCCTGCAGAGCTTGAAACAGCTGTTAAATGGACCTGTTTTCTCACTCATAGAGTTGCTATCAAAGCACAAATCTAATCACTTTGTAAAGCCAGAGTTGGTAATCCTGCTCAGAAACACTTTTTGTTATCCTGACAGTAGTCAAAACATCATGTGTTCATAAAAAGGAAGGAAAAAAGTCAGACCTCTGTGAGAGCTGCAGTTCTGTAAAAACTCTGACCAACCCCTGCCATTCGCACCTTTAGGCAGGAGTTGGTAATTTGCAATGTATAGAAAGAACAAAATGATGCCTTTATGTCTCCTCTCTGTCCCTCCCTTCTCACCGTCCCCCACCTGGTCCCAGCGTGACCCACTCTGTGTGCCGCTCAATGTAAACAAATATAGCTAACGGACTGCTAACTGCTGCTGTGCCAAAAAAAACAAAACAAAACAAAACAAAACCACAGATACAATAAGTCTTGGAGGCGTTGACATTTGCAGTGTGGACTTTTTACACCCCAAAAGGAGTTGGAGGTGAGTGTATTCATGCTTTTAGAAACGTGGTTTGTCAGCTGTTTACTATCAAGCTAACAATCTATCCACTCGGCTGTTATCGTTAACCTGCACGTAAAACATCAGTGCACACATCCCTGCGCTCTGAAGGGGTGGTTTCGGGGGGTGTGTGTGTTGTTTTTTTTTTTTTTTAATGTAGCTTGTTCAAACCGTTTTCCCAGCATTGCCAACCCTAGCTTTAATTAGAAAAGTTACCACATTAGTTTTTCATAGCCTATGAGCCGCTACATATCTACATCTTATCACTGGACCTTTAACAACACTTCATGTTGATATTTCTGTTCAGGAAAAGTTGAAATGTTAAACTGATTTATTAAAATTCAATCAGATTGAGCCAATATACAGTTTAATCCACAAATCAGAATTGTTATCGGCCAGACAGTAACTTTAAAATTATCAAGCCCACAGGTTACTTGTAGCTTATCTTTTTTATCTGTATTTTTCTCTTCAGTTTCCACCACCTACATTTTTTCTTGCCAAGCTGAATAACCTTATCATAAATTAATTTTACCATCCATTATTAGAAAGGTTAGTCAAGCAGATGATGTACACCATATAGGGCAGGGCAATATGGCCAAAAGTATTTATCACAATATCAGTGTTTCCCACAGGATTTAAGGAGACTGTGGGATAGTTCAAAATGCTCATTGTCTAAAATATCAAGAGTACAAAATTATAAATTGTGTGATATTATAAAATAAAAAGCCACATCAACTCATTGCTGTGGTAACGCGTAACAGGTGATTGCACTGAAGGTCAATGAATGCACAGTGATGAAGCAGCGCGGCCGCACAGTTCACTGAAACGCCCCAAAAGACAAGTACTGTATGACCTTAACTCAAGGTACCGTTAAGAGGACCAACAAGGCTGAAGTTTATTGGTCCAAGACAGTGAACCGTTGGACTTGGCCCGGGTGCCGGGTTTCGGTACCCATCCTTAGTCCCTAGTTCGTGGGAAAACCATACCGTGGGTCTGGGTTAAAAGAAGCAGCACAGGTGAACAGCAGCGGCATAACGGCAGAGGGATGAGGTAAATAGTGCTAGCGGCAGCGGGAGGAATAGCGGGGAATCGGCACCACGGAGTGCACAAAGTTAGACTCGGTTTGGCAGGTTAAAAGTTGACTAGCTTGATGAAATCAACAACATTGCCTACTGCTCCATTATCCAGCCTGATAGCTGCTCTCTGTATGGGTGCTATTGCCCAAAAAGAAATCACACTTACCTCAGACATCCTGCTCCGCTCACATCTGTGGCTCTGGTGTCGCTGGATTTGGGTCAAACCAAAACGCATCAAGAAAAGAGCGACATCTATGAACGTGACCTGTGCGTGCGAGTTAGAAAATTTTTTGATAATAATATAACTGTGGATATGATTGACACTAGACAAAATACTTGAAAACTTCAAAAATGTATTTGTGCAAATGAAAATTTACAACTCCTTTTACTTTAACAAGCAGCTGTTTTTGATGTGCATTAAAGCTATAACTTTGTAATAAATCAACAGACCATACATTGCAAATTCCTTGCTGACAGTTTAAGCAAAAAGTATTTCCAATGGAAATGGGCTGACATTTCCTGGGCATAACCATGTATAGCAGTGGTGGAGAACCTCGGCCCTCGTCCTGCATTAATTCAATGTTTCCTTGTTCTAACACACCTTATTCTGAATGGAACGTGATTATATTTATATGATCATATATACTATGAGCAGAACTGTCTTGTCATGGGGCGCCACTCCGGGAGGTATTGGTCAGAGATTCGAGGTGGGGGTGGTTAACACGGAAAAACTTGAAGCAGTCACATCCACATTTCTATTGATGTAAAGTTAAATGGATAACTAATAAACAGCTGATCGAGGTGGTGAGAAAGTACGAAAACATATACAACACATAGCATTTAAATACATGGACACCACCACATGCATAAACCCTGCCCGCCTACCAAACAACGTTTGTCGCATTCATCACTCCGCATTAATGACCACCCCATCGTGACAAAGCTTCTTGTGTTGTATGAACGGACCAAAACAAACTTTTTTCTTGTTCTTGCTGTCTTGAGAACAAGAAGAAAGTTCTTGCTTCTCATGGAGTATGAAACAAGCTTAGTGTGCTGCTTTTTCCTCCCTCCTTCTTGGTCGCTGCCAAACCTTTGGCTGCATGTGTGTTTTTGACAATATCAAAATAATAGCAGTGCGCATGCGTGGATCATTTAGTGTTAACTTAAGTTTTTTTTTTACTCTCTCCATGGTTGCCCTGGCTGCATTTATACTTCTAACGAGTGAAAATAGCTTGTCTTTATTTATCTGTTGCCATGGTGATGCAAGGCATCAGTGCTTTACTGATCATTTCATATTGTTATGACTCATGCACAATTTCAGAGATGAGTCTCCCAACCCAAAGTTCATCACCTCTTAGTTCAGCATTGGAGTTTGTTTGGATTGCTTTCTGTAATAAACCTAATGTCAAATGTGATTTCTGGTCGCGATTCTGTTTTGCAGGGTTTTTTTTTTTTTTCTTTTTCGTTTTTTAAGTTCAGTGTTTGGTTTTATTAAATGTTGCTGTTCTGTTTTTATGATTTACATGCATCTGAAATTGAGGTTTTCTTGGAAATTTCTGCTCTGTTTTTTTAAAAAATGCTGTTACTAATGTGCCAACTGCTGAACACTGCAGGAGATCAAAGTGCTTAGAGGTTGGAAAAAGTAATAAATCCTCACTCTTTTAGTTTAATCACTGCTTATGGTTGTGTTATTGTGCTTTAACACTGGCGCTGCTCTGTCCAGCACAGTGTTGCGTCTCTGCTGCCCAATCTTTAATTTCATGAAATATGTGCTCCTAAATGTCAACTGCTTTAATTCTGTCTTCAGTTGCTAAAAGGGTAATATGCTGTCTGAGGTTCTTGCCAAATCCACATAATTTGGCCTTCATATAGAATGACTTACTGTAATTGCTTTGTCTAGTGCTGCATCATATCAGTACAGTTTACTTGTCATTGGAATTTCTTGCTGACCTGTTGTAATTATGTCTCATTACTTAATACCCAACACAGTGGAGAGCTGCACGATAAGAGGTGAAAGAGAAATGCTGCATTATTTCCATGTTCACATGTCTTAACTCTGTTTGACATAGACAGAGCATATAAGACACGCCTCTAAATATGCCAGATTTAGCCAAGGGCTTGTTTCGTCTGTTGTCCCTGGCCAGGTTTTAGAATTTCCAATCTTGTTATTGTGTTTTCTTGTGATTTGCTGGAGGTTTTACAGACCATTTTTCACAGCACACACAAGGCAAAGCAAGACAGCGGTGGGAATCTGTGTTTATGTGATACACACCTTCCATTGTAATTGCTCAACAATCGTTCAGATAATCTGGTTCTGCTGATTAAAGTAAAGCATTTCTTTTTCTTCCTGTGATCAGGAGTCCTTTCACTTATCTTTTGCCACATTTCTTCGAGAATTACTGACAATTTTTTTTTTTTCACTTTTTTAAGTAAAATGTTCTAACTGAAGCTTTTCTTAAAGGAGTGATGACATAGCAGTAAAAACTGGTTTATGTAGTTGACATTACTGCATACATATGTAAATACTCCAAAGAAAAAAACGTCACTTTTTACAGCGGGGATTGTGTTAGAGTGCAATGTCTGTCACTAATAGACAATCTGTGCACGTACATGCGTTGTAGTTGACATCTGCGTAAATGTTCTTTGTTAAAAGTTTAAATAAAGAATGGCCCCTCCTCAGAGCAGCAGAGCGAGCTGCCCGAGAGAGAGCCAGCATGATGTTCAGAGAAACGTGCCCTGTGTGTCTCATTACCAAGTGTGCATGAGGGATGTCTACTTCAGGTGAAGCGTCGGCAGGGAGCTCCGGCGGTAGATGAACAACCGCTGCCAGAGATCCAACAGATTGTTTTGGCACGCTAGACCTCCCTTCCTCAGTAAAAGAGTGTGGTGTGGTAATGATATACAGCTTTACCTGGAGACCAAGTTGACTTCATTTTGATTGGCTACACCTCATTTGGCTATAACCTTTTGTAGAGAAAGTAGGTCAAGCTGCCCAACAGTCAGACTTTGCTAAAGGCTAACTGTTAGCATCATGGGCACTTCAGACAGTGAGCCACGTTTATCAGACAAGACAGCATTTAGAAAATAAATAAACTTACAGGTACACTGTAAATGGTAATATTGGCTTTACTAGAATCTATCTAGTAGGCAGAACTTAATTTTAACTTAGTTGTTGGTAATACTTATTCTAAATAAGTTGTAAGAACTTTGGAGGGCAACATGTTAGATAACTTAATTTACTTAAGTTGAAACAGCTTAATTAAAATGAGTAAAGGGAAATTAGGGGTGGGGAGGGAGCAGGTTTCCCACAATGCAGTTCACTTCTTTTAACAATAAATTGGAGATTATTCACAAATGAGGGATTTATAAATGATGTTGGTAGTGTCATATAACTGCTCTCAACTTGTTTGTTAATTCCTGTATTGAACATCTACTACCCAGCAGATGCTGCACCGCGACAGAGATGTGTGTGGTCTGACAATAGTTGTAGCTTAAACCCACCTGGACTGAGATCTTGCTACATAGTAAGAACAATTTTGAGTTCATCATTTACTTTAAGTAAGATGAACTTAAAAGCATGTTGTTGGTGAAAATAAAATTGAAAATGGTGTGGATCTAATTTCTGTGAAATTAATCCTATCAAGTTTCCTCCCCAGCATCATCCATTTACAGCTTACTCAAATTTATTAAGTTCAGAAAAGTTCTACAAACATTCTTACATTCTGACTTTTCACTACCTTTTAAGATGTAATTGAAACTTAATTAAATGCTTATTTATCATAAGAAAACAGAAGGTTCAGAATGTCGAGTCAATAGTTACGTGCTTTTTGAAATTTATCTGCAGCTTATCATTGACACAGTGATTTTTCTGTGTGTCAATTTTGGGCACGTAGTTCATAGCCCACGGGTTTCTGAAGTCTGGCAAAACTCATTCACATGAACTGATAAAAGTGAAATTCAAAGGCTCCTTTAAAGAGAATACTCTGCTTAGCAGTGCCTAAATTATGATCCTTCCTTATTAATATTCACTGCATTATGCTGCACATTCTGCCATCTACTTAAAGCAAATTAATGTTGAAAAGACCACAACTTTCATCCCATAATTTACAACAACAAGCATAACTGGTAGAGGGAATTTGGAATTTATGTTTGATAAGTACAAAGAAGACATCTTTACGGAAATGTAGAGTATGGAATTAAAATAACGTAATGTATTTGCATAATTTTATTGCACTATAGAATGCAGAATAATGCAATATTAATGACAGTCAATACAACCTAATTAACACGTAAATAGGTCTTTGCATGTTTATTGTATTGAAGTAAAAAAAAAAAGTGAGATATAGATGAGAGCATAGCTTTAATAGAGATTTCAAATCAAAGTTAAGTTAAAACCATGTACTTGTATGTAACATTACTGTACTTAATGTGAACAGTTTTCTTTCAATATAAATGTGTTAATTTGAAAAGGCTAAAGATCGTAAATCTCTATTTGACTATTCAAAATTGCCTTTGATTTAATACAACAAAAACTGGTCCTATTTTGGCATTGGCCACCTTGATTTGTTATGCCAAACCACCGACTCACTGCCTACTAAGTTGCTGAACAATTTATGTGAGTGCATTCAGTTTTATCATTGCAAGTTGCTGCAGCCAAGGAGGGATTTTCTCCTGCCTGTTTCTTTTTTAGATGAACACATTACTACACAAAAATTTACCAGTGGATATGAACTGCTAGTTTCATGATTGAGAAAGTTTTTAGTAAAACATAGAAAACAAAGCAGCAAAAAACAAAGGCTGAAAATAACAAAAACTTTTTTCTTTTTTCTTTTTTAGAAAATTTTTTTCAAATACTGAAAATATTCAAAAGGTCCCACAACAGAAATTAAAGTGCATCATGAACAGAATTAAATTAGACTAAATTAATATTTCAAGTACAGCTATGTTTTAAGTATTGAACTTTTTATTCTTTTATTTTTTAATGCTTTCTTTTCTTTTGCACCCCGCTGTAATGCCAATGCGTAAATCCGGCAAAGTGCTAAGAAAAATTGTAGTTCTTTCTTCATCCACTAGGGGCTCCCATGTTAAAAAGGCCAACTTCACAGCAGAAATAATCCTGTTTACAGCCTGGTTCAAAAAATTATTTTAGGTTTAATAGGTCAAGTTTATCTACATGACATCTGTGAGGGGGTGATTTTTTTTTTTTTTAACTCATCCATTTAGATGCTATTTAATCTTGAAATTACACATAATTAGGGGCATGTACTTTTGATTGACAGGGGGCAGACCGCAAGCTGGCCTGCAGCTATCTCTTAGCTCCTTGTTTGCTCTGTAAGGTCTCAGTCTGTCTCAGAGTAGCAAAATGGTGGTTTTTAGCAGGTAACAGCAAGTCCAAAGATGCCTTACCTTTACCCCACCGCTTAGGAGGCTAATCTTCATTATATCCTTTTGGTTTCGAGTTAGCTTGGTTAGCATTTAGCCCAGAGTACGTTGGCTGTCAGTCATGCCCAGAGGCAATGGTTTGCCCATTTAAGATTTTCCGGGAGTAACGACACATGTGACACGGCAAGATGTCGATTGTGGGATGCGCCCAACTGGCTTCACTTTCAGCTCTTTAGACGTGACCGGACACTACGTTCTTTTTTTTTTTTTTTTTTTTTTTTTTTTTTTACAGTCCTCGCTCCAAACTAACAAAACTCTATTTAAGCTGCTTTAGCATAGGCTACCTGCTTTTGCTACCTCCTTTGGAAACCCACCTCCAGCTCCTTTGTTCTTTTTTACTGTCTCTTGTCATAGATACCTGCTCTGTACTTTACACCAGGGGTCTTTGTTGCTGCTGTCCCTGCCTCAGGCAAAATATGTATGCTCACAGAAAGACAGCCATGAGGACTCAGAATAGAGCTCACAGACCAGTATGAATTATTTGACAAAAGCTGTTCAGACAGAACTCAATTTAACCAATAAAGCCACCTGTGTAATGTTCGTTTTAAACACTACACACAGTCATCCAGCCTTTCACTTGTTTGTCTTTACTGAGGGCAGAGACATTTTACTTTCAAAAACTTTTGAAATTGCAATGGGCTCTATGCACAACTCCACTACTTCCTGAACTTAAGGTAGCTCTTTTGTTTACTGTCTTTCATTACTGGATGAACTGATTAATCCAGGTGTGTCTGGCCAGTTAATGAAGTCAGTTTGGTGTTGTTTGCGGAAATGCCCTAGAAATATGATGTGACTGGCAGATTGGCCTTTCAGTACTTCAGAGTCTAAGCGCTGCATAGTCCTCCTGGCAGTGCCCTGCGGTATCGAGCATTTTGGCCACCCTGTGCTCTTGATGTGCTGCAGCATTTTCACGGACTAGTACTAGTATGTACACAGACATGCCGAACAGTGACGCTCACACTTGCGTACACAGCAAGTATATTTCAGCCCTTTCCAGGATTTATAATTGCACGTAGACTGCGTCGGTGTTACCGCCATAGGTTCCACATGGGCTCTGAGTAGGTCCATGGAGGCCTGACGCACACCCCTCTTTGGACCCAATGGGCAACCGAGCTATGCGAACGCAGTGATGCGGAAGTTCTTCCTTCCTATGATTGGTCAGTGTGATTTCGTATCTCCAGATGTTTGGGTCTCGCAGCTGAGTGAAGCATGTCGGCCCTATTGTTGCTCTAAAAGAGGAAATACTTGCCGGAGCAGAAGCAAACCATCAAAGAAAAATAAAGAAAAAGTAAAATCTGTCCTGTGGAGTTTACCAGGCGATACTAGTCCTACTGCCGTCTGCAGATCTGAAAAACAAACTTCAACATGACGCTGTAACCCTTTGCTCGAGTAAAAACGCACTGTGGATCTGACATGACACAGACAAGACGCGAGTATACAGTTAATCCAGCTTTAGAGGTAACCCCACCTTCACACACCTGAATCAAATGAATGGCTCGTTAACAGGCTTGCAAAGAACTTGATCGGGAAGTTCATTAATCTGAATCAGGTGTGTTGGGTAGGAGTACATCTAAGACAAAGCAGTTACAAAGCAATTTACTTTTACTCAAAGTAAATGTTACTTTTCTTTTTTACTTTTACTAAGGTTCATTTTTAGACAGGTGCTTTTACTTGAGTAGAATGTAAACAATTTAAACATACTTTGCATAATAACAATTTTTTGATTTGAATCAGAGTTCGTTTGCTCGGGAAGTCCGCTTTGTTTGGGGAGTTGTGAATGCGCAAACGAACGCTGATTACATGATAAAATAAACAAATGCTACAGTATAAACCTGCATGAGTTCGGCTTGGAGATATGAGTTAGTATGAACATGATAATATTTCGCTGAGATCAGGTTGTCTGCAGAGGAGATGTGACACAGAACAGCTGACTTTAACATATTCAGTACTAAGATAGACCAAAAAGTAGAAAGTTATTTTATAAGATAAACAGTTGAAGCAGGAGGGAGGCAGAGGGTGGTGGGGAGATGCTTGTTGTATTTACAAGCAGTGATGGGAATAACGGCTTTAGAAATAAACGGCGTTACTAACGGCACTACTTTTTCAGTAACGGGTTAATCTAACTAATTACTAAGTCTATCATCACAACGCCGTTACTGGCCTTCACTGACAGCGCGTTACTATTGTTATATGAGATTCATTTTTGTTCCTAGTGAACAGAAGTTTCACTTTTTTAGGGACTATATTGTGCTGGTCCTCTCGCAGAGAGGAGGCGGAGTGATACGCAAATACCTGGAGACACTCGCCCACACACTCAACAGCAACCTGCGGTATCCAGGGCTGAAGGCACGCGCCTCTACACACACTCATGTTTGAGTAAAAAGGTTGCTGTGAGACCTGCGGACCTTTACAGGACGTACGGCGTCACCAACCTGACAGACACAGCGGGATTACGTCCAGTTTAAGAAGAAAACAGCATCATAGTTCCAGTAACAAGTTTCCCTGAATTATTTCTTTCACCCATGACCTGGATTCATCTTGGTATCACCTGCATTTTGTCTCTTTCTAGTCTCTATCTCAGACAGGGCCACTGCTGATTGGTCATTTGTCCATAACTTAGCTGCTGATAAGAGTGGAAAAGGAGCCTCTTAAAGGATAAGTTTCTTTTTTTTTTTTTTACCAACCAGGGGCCTCATTTATAAAATTGTGCGCAGGATCTTTACTAAAAGTGTACTTGCGACAAAAACCCAAAGTTTGCGTGCGCCGAGAAATATTCAGATTTCTAGAACCGGGCATACGCAAAAATCCAAGCAATTCCCCCTTTATAAATCACACTCTCCCTGGAAGTTTGTGCAGGTGAATTTGGCTCGTATGCCGCCCCCTACACGCCCACATTCTACCATGAAGGGTCAATGCAAAGCGCCTCATGGATATTTTTGCTTATAAATAAGCCAGCTGATCTGAGGCATTTAAAGCTTGATTATGGTGACTGAGAAGATGAGAAAACGCAGTTTCATGGAGAATGAAGTGGAGCTTGTTGGTGAGGTGGAGGCAGTGTTGCCAGGTGTACGATAATTATCGTGTTTGTACGATAATTTGGCCCTCTGTACGATGTACGATCAATAATCCTAAAAAAGGGCAAATGTACGATAATTTGTCCATTTCATATTAATGTGAGCAAAACTGTCGGCTGGCGAATTTTTTTGTGAACCCTAAAGGCATCAGTTCCCATGTGACATGTTACCAGCCAATCATGCTTTGCTAAGCGTGAGATGCGAGTGACATCCATGTGTTGATTGGCTGCATGGTAAGCTGCACCTGCCCCAGGAGACGTTCAGACAGGAAGGCGAGCGAGATTCAAAACCAAAACAATACGAAGGAAGAGGAGGACATATTACTATAAATAATAAATGAGTAGAAGCCAGATTGACTGATGGAGGGTGAGAAACGTGGCCACCATCTTGGACCAGTCACAGCTCAGTTAATAACTACTGTGGACGAACGCAGCATCTTCTGCTGTAATCGGCGGAGCATCGAAAGCAGCAAACTGGGAGTTACTTTTCACAAGTAAGACTGAGCATCGATATAAGTTGTGTTTAGTGGTTAAAATATTAACCGGCCTGTAATTATCTGTCTACCAGTGACATCATGCCAAGCGAGTCAGGCTCACTCACGTTTGGTGGTCGCTGTTGAAGTTATGTCATGAAAATAAATATGAAACTTCATAAACCCTACATACATATCATCTGTGTAGATTACACCTGATATTATGACGCCGTTAACCCATTCGGTACTGACGCAGCAAAGTCACGAGTGCCAATGAGCGCTTTTAAACACTAGAGTGACAATATTTCACGCATCAGTGGGGTTGTTATTTTACTTATGACGGGTGTACGATAATTTCCCTCAAAATACGATAATTTTGAGTCTACGATAATTCTATATTTCCCACCTGGCAACACTGGGTGGAGGCCCGAAAGAACGTTATAGTTGAACTTCACAGTGGAATCACAGTTAAACAGAAGTGACAGCAGGTTTCTGCAGCTGAATGAACACAATGGCTGCCTCAAAAAAAAAAAAAAAGGTGAGCTTTTACAATACTGAATTTCCCTTCTGGGATGAATAAAGTATTTTTCATTTAATTTCATTTTCATTTAATTTCATAATGGGGATTTGGTGGATTATGAATGAAATGAAATTTTAAATGAAATGAAAAATACTTTATTAATCCCAGGAGGGAAATTCAACGTTTGTAATACTCTCTCTTTCTCTCTTTCTTTTTTTTTTTTTAACAATATAACATCTATCTAACAAACAATAATATAAAAAGTAAAGTGCAACAATAATCATATATACATATGTACACAACTGTAAGAAAACATGAAAAAAAAAAAACAACTTAGCTGACCAAGATATGAGAAGGTCTTTTGTAAGATATTGCTAAATTGCGATTTTTAGTATGAGTTAGGCTATAATTTATTTCTTAGAAAATGAATGTGTTTATATCTTACAAAATCTCGGGAGATTTCGTAAGATAGCAGCGAGATTTCACGAAAACCCGCGAGCTTTCTTGACTCAACAACGAAGTCTCGCGAGATTTCATTAGTAATATAGATCGATACCACATTTTACATATCGATATGACGTGCGGTTGTTAGTCCAGCTGTAATTGTTAAAAATGGGTTGTTATGGTAGTTTTAAAGTGGAAAATGTAAGAGAATCAGCTTACCCACTAAATGGTTCACTGTACCCCATTGATTTTTCGTGTTTGTCTCACTTTACCCCGAGGCAGGGGTAAAGTGAGACACAAGACCACTTTTTTAAAACAATCATATTTTCATTGCCCTTTATCCTAAAAACATTCTGATCATTTCCATAACTAGAAAACATCCTGAATTAAAGGTTGAATATGGAACATTTTTATTAAAAGCTATATTTTTTCAAAAATAATACCTCCACAGGTCGTTTGGGGGTGTACAGAATGAAAGTACAACATTTCCCAGAAAAATTATATTTAGCCTAAAAATAATTATAAAATAATTTTTTACGGGTTCGATAATGGCATTTTATTTACGTCTATGAGCCAATACACGCCGCCATTGCAGGTTGCCAAATATGATCTCTGTGTGGCAACAATATTTCGGTCATAGTCAGGCTTGTACAGGGGAAAACCGTAGAGACGACCAGTAAAGCAGCTGCTTCAGAGCCCTGGAGATATTGTTATCTGTTTCTGAGGAGGAGTGACCTGAGAAGAGCAAAACCTGGAGTAAATTTAGGTGAAGACTTCACTAAATGGACCCACATAAACGTTTTCCACGGAGAAAAGCACTGAAATGGCGACTTTCCTGCTGGATCGGTAAGCTAGCTTGTTTGCTAACATGGCTAACGTTAGCCGTCAGTTATAAACTCCTCTGCGTTACTTGTTGGACATGCAGCAGACTGTTGGTCACTTGCGTATCGGCAGCGAGCCTGGCATCCCAGCGGCTGGAGTTGTTTTTCTGCCGTTGCAACTACAACCTAGACACACGTGATGTCGCTGTTCTGTCCGTATTCCATATTCAACCTTTAATGGGAAATGTGAAAATTTTATTAATATATCATTTTGTCGTGGCAAGAGGGGTGCAAATGTAAAAACTGTATCACATTACCCCGCTCTTCCCTGTTAAGTTCAGGAAGTACTGGGGCTGTGCATAAAGCCTATTATTACACATCATAGATCATTAAGAATAACTTCCCCTGCAACAATGATGCTTAGCAGGGTCATTATTGTCTCCAGGTTTGTAGAGTTCATATTTACTGAACTAACTTCCTGATTATGCATTTCTGATTGAATCTATGTGGTTCTCACTTTATGCAGCGTGCATGTTTACTTCAGGTTCAATGTAACGGTGTGTTCAGACCAAGCGCGATTTGGGCGTCAAAATCGCGCCTGACGCCCAAAGTTGGACGCTTGGTCACTAAAAAGTCAGACGCTTGATTTCCCGCTTCTTGACGCCTTGACGCGCGGCGAGAGACGTCCAGCCAAGCCGCGCTCGCCGCGCCGTGGGAGGAGCCTCTCCTTTCTCTTTTTCCTTTCACTGCTCTGTCTGCACCATGGCAGGTGCAGGAGAGAGAGCGGCTGGGCTTTATGTGATAAATAAAGCAGGGAACGTCGTCGTCGGACATCTCTGCTCTGTGTCCAGTCCACAAAATGATTCCAGGTGTTCTGACTGTGATGAGCTTCATCATTTACTCCAGGAGCAGCTGGCGAGCGGCACTTTCAGCCGTCTGATCCGGCCCAGTTTAACGTCCCTCTGTCCCGATGCGGGGAAGCATTATCAGCCCAGTACATCCCATCAGGACAGCAGGTCATCAAACCACCGTTCAGAAACCGGGACCGGACACAGATCACAGTTTATCCTCCTCTGTGTTCAGATAGAGAGGAGATTCCCCTGGTTCTTCTGGGTGTTTCCTCTCCTGTCAGAAAAAGTGTGTCTGTGTCATGACACGCTCTGATTGGTCGACGCCCCGCGTCAAGACGCCAAAGTTCAGATTTTCCAACTCCGGCGTCTGACGCCCTTGACGCGCGTAACGTGCGTCAAACGCTCAAAATCTCAAAACTCGACGCGCGTAACGCACCTCGACGCGCCCGACGCGCGAAACGCGCCGCAGGTTTTTCGACGCCTCCTCGACGCTCGTCCGCCTTTGACTTTGCATGTAAACATGACGCCCTTGACGCCCAAATCGCGCTTGGTCTGAACACACCGTAAATCTAAATTTTGTTTGATTATAAGCTTTTTAGTGGTGATTATATCATTTCATGCTTGTGCAAACTTTCTCATTGCTAAACAAAATAGTTGTTCCATAAACTTTTCAACTTTGTGAGTGTGATGATAGCGACTGCAGAAATTTTAGATGATATGTTGTAGGGCTGGTAAAAATATTTGATACACTGAAATATCGCGATATTTTATGCAGATTTTATGTAGAGATTCAAAATGCAGTATTGATCTATTTTACCAACGTAATCTCACGAGATTTCGTAAGATAGCAGCGAGATTTCACGAAAACCCGCGAGACTTCTTGACTCAACAATGAGATCTCGCGAGATTTGATTATTAATATAGATCGATACCATATTTTACATATCGATATGACGTGCGGTTGTCAGTCCAGCTGTAATTGTTAAAAATGGGTTGTTATGGTAGTTTTAAAGTGGAAAATGTAAGAGGATTAGCTTACCCACAAACTGGTTCACTTTACCCCACTGATTTTTCGTGTTTGTCTCACTTTACCCCAGCCTTGGGGTAGACCACTTTTTTAAAACAATCATATTTTCATTGCCCTTTGTCCTAAAAACATTCTGATCATTTCCATAACTAGAATAACTGTTTGCCAAAATTTATTAGTATATAGTTTTGATTCATAGTGCTGTTTTCAAAACAACAGAGCAAAATAATTTTTTGTTGTCATATTTGTTTTAAAGCAAACTTTAAAAACCCTCACATTTTGATGTTATGAATTTTCTTTGATATTTGTGGTCTTGGTCTCAGTCTCGTCTGGGTCTCGGTCTGTAAAAGTCTTGGTCTTGTCTCGGTCTCTAAAAATCTTGGTCTTGTCTTGGTCTCAACCTCTAAAAATCTTGACCTTGTCTTGGTCTCGGTTCTCCCTGGTCTCGGAAATGTCTTGGTCTCGGTTGGTGCGGTCTTGACTACAAAACTAAGTAGGGCTGCTCAATTATGGAAAAAAAAAAATCATTATTACGATTATTTTGGTCAATATTGAAACACAATTATTCAAACCTCTATTTTCTAGTTACAACATGCATTATTCAGCAATTTATTCTGTCAAAAAGCATTTTGTTCTTGATAATTTATGCAAAACACAACACACCTCAACAAATCAATTATATGAATTTGGAGATTGTTTGATATGAAAATTTAAATCTTGATGAAATTTCGATTGCACTGCCCTATTAGATAGACAGACAGACACTTTATTTGCTCTGCAATTTTCTAAATATTGTTTAGCTCCAGCTTTTTCAGTCATGATTATTTTATTAACTATTAGAACAAAAACCAATGTACAAATAAGAAGGATGCAATTTGAAGATGATAACCCTATAAATCTAGAGTCTAAACATTTTTCCACACACCTGTAGAAGTGCGTTATTTGTCTTGCCAGAACTACTATTACTACTAATTTTTTTTTTTGTTCCCTTCCTACCCTACAACTCTCCCCTTTGAAGGGTTGGTCCTCACTACTTTGCAGATCCACTAGTCAACATCTTGGAGATAAGAATTGCTTATCTACTTTTCTGTAGTTTTCTGAAAAACACTAAAATTGGTTATGCTTCTTTTTCTAATAAAAAGCACTTTATGCTAGTGCTTCTTATGTTCTTACAATGGATGTAGGCTATGTAATGTTTTGGTCACTATACTCAAGTGAAGTACCTCGCGCATTCAGCCAAATCCATACTTGATTTCTGTTTCAGGCAGGGAAATGCCTCCTCGGCAAGCGATTTAAAGTCTGTCAGTGTTTGTCAGCAACAAATATACTTGGCACTCTTTGAGTATAAAGAGATATTAAAGCTTAGTGAAGGTCTTATACTAAATTGCCCCCAACATCATCCATCACTGCTTCTTTAGATTATTTTTCATTTTCAGTCATGATTGTGATAGAAATGGACTTTGCAGAATTATATACATTTTGAGAGTGTGGGTGATAGCAGACCTTGACTTAAAGCAACTATTCAAACATAGTCAGGTGGCTTAATCCCATTTTAAGTTTCGTATGGGCAGCTTTTGGGGGTGAATGATAGGGCTACCATCTTGTCCTTTTAAATTTGTAATACCTCTGTCACTACAAAGGTAGACATCCTGTAAGTCTCATAAATCCCCATATTGTGATCACTGGGTTTAAACTACAATAGTGACTTTTGGCTTCATGTTACATTGACACCTATTTTAGGTGGCGATATTCTTTAAGTTATATTTTATTTCAGATAGTGTTTGCATGCCTTTTCCTTTCTCAGTTTGCAGATGATTTTTTTTTTATATAGAGCTCATTCTTCTTTGTGGTATTGTTGGAAGGGGTTACTAAGGTCTGCATGCTTGGTTACAAGGGGAGGGTATTGATTAACTCTTTAGAGGCTGTGGTCATATCCTTGGAAGTCCACCTATTGTTACGTTAATAGGTCTTTCCCGAGTAACCAATGAGAAATTATCTTGTTTGGTCCTTGGAGAAATGAAAGGTTTCTCAGAATGGTGTGATGAACTTTTGACCCTAATAAAATCCCCAACTCCATTATTGCCCAAGCCTCTCATAGCCAAACATCATAATTTTAAAAGAGCCTTAGTCAGAGCATGAAATTCCTTTGGGATTACAAAAACAAAAGCAAAAATGAAATGGAAAAGAAATATTCCCCCTTGTTGTCAAAAGAAATAATAAAAAAAAAAAATTCTTTGAAATAAAGAATATTTGTAATAAGTAAAGTCTGGAAAAATTAATTATTTCTCTTACTCATTTGGATGTCTACAAATATGTGATGAAAATTCCAATGTGGATACTTCCGAGTCACCATTTAGCTTACATCATGCATATGTTATTATTTATTAGAGCAGTTAACAAGCAACCTGTGGCATCATTCCAGAGCAAACCTACTGTCAACAGAGAGGCTGATGGAGAAGATCAGAGAATAATAAAAGAGTGAAAGTGGGGTCCAGATTTAGAGACTTCCCCTGTGAGCACAGACGCACAAGCAAAGCAGCCATTCAGCAGTGGGATGGATCCTGACTACTAAAGAGGAAGAGGGAGAGAGAGGAAGGCAGAAAGAGACAGAGAGAGAGAGAGAGAGAGAGCAAGAAATGGGGGAGTGGTGGGAGAGAGATAGCAAGCGAGAAAGAGAGTGAAAGGCTCCACACGGCAGAATATAAATCTGTATGTAAAAGGACTAAAGCACGGGGGTCTTGAGGCAGCTTTAGTGGTGATGCTGGCGGGGGTGGTCATAAAGCTTCAAGAGGTGGTCTTCTCTATTAACTGAGGATCTGTGCAAATAAGGAAGTGGAACCCGCGGAATCTGTGAACGCCGGTTGTCAAGCACAGTGGTGGGCTGGTCGGAGGTCTGTGACCCCCTCATTTTAAATTCTCGGAAGAAAAGAGAAGAGCTAAAGAGACACGAGAGAAAAAGGAAGGTGGCAGCGAGGGACCAGTGAGCTATTTGTCTCTTTATTCCCTTCATTCACAAAACCATTGCATCCCATTATCACAGCGATGTAGAGGCATTTTCTCGGATTGGAGGAGGAAGGGTCCCATTGACTGTCAAGGCTTAGCACCTCTCTCCAAACGCTAACCCTTTTCATCGCAGTCCCCCTCTCATATCTCGCCTCAATCTGTACGCCTGCTGTTTTTCTCTGTTCTCTCTTTTCCTGTCCCTTGTGTTCTTGTTCCTTTTCACACGAGTCAGGAATCAGGAGGCATTGCGTTTTGGTTGAAGTGGGTGTCTCTGTCGTTGTTTGGCGCTCCTACAAAGGACAGCTGAGCAAGGAGTGTGAGACAGCTTTGGAGATAATAAAACAGCAGCCTGAAAGAAAAGGAGGGGGGACCTGGGACTCCAGGAACAACTGACAACCAATGGCATGCAAACTGTGATAAAAGAAAACCAGTTGCTGAGACTGACAACCATTGTAAGGTAGCTATTCATTGTGAACATTACCACTTCTTGGGGTGGGAAAAGGAGGCAGTTTGCCAAACCATCACTGCTGGTTGGGATCTGCTGTTCCTGTTGCTAAGCAAAGTCTCTAACCTGAAGTTCTTGGGGAGACAGTACTGAGCATCACTCTAAAGCCATGAAAGGAAGCTCAGAGGAAAGCATTGAAAGCGTCAGGCCCTCCAACCTGCAAGCTTTTGCCAACATATCCACCCTACATGGCATGAGTCACATATTTGCCTATGGGCACATGACATTCCGTCGATTTCTTTGGACTCTTTCTTTCCTAGGTTCACTGGGCTTATTAATGCTGGTCTGTGCAGATCGGGTGTCATATTATCTAGAATATCCTCATGTCACCAAGCTGGACGAAGTGGCAGCAACAAACCTTACTTTCCCAGCAGTTACCTTCTGTAACCTCAATGAGTTCCGCTTCTCCAGAATCACCAGAAATGACCTCTATCATGTGGGAGAGTTCCTTGCTCTCCTTAATAATAACTACCAAATAGCCAATCCTCACTTGGCTGAACCCGAGGTTCTGGCTGCGCTAAAGGACAAGGCAAACTTCCAGAACTTCAAGCCCAAACTCTTCGACATGACTGATTTCTATAACCGAACAGGTCATGACATCAGTGACATGCTACTGCAGTGCACCTTTCGAGGAGAGGATTGCTACCCAGTCAATTTCACCACAGTAAGTAGCCAGGCTGTTATTTTGCACAGTATGCCTAATGTTCTGCTTCCTGCCAGTCCAGACAGTCTGTCACTTTATTTTATGTTCAGATGAGCTTTGGCTCAGTTTGAGTGAGATTTGTGCAAATAATATGAAACAGATGCCGGACTTCAGTGCATTTACTGCTGTGAGATAAACCAGTTTATTTTGGTTGACAATTTTTAAAAATGAAATGAATGCATTTGTATTGCTTTGTATTCTTCAGCTGTGCAGTGGACAAGTTGTACATTAAACCTGTGATAAGGGGAAGGTTCTAAAGTGCGATGTTGTCATTGCTTGCTTTGGTATCTCTAAAGACATCCTGGCTTTAAAGACAAATATTTTTGAGATCCTGTGTGTTTGTATGTATATCATTGCATAAAATAAAAGCGTCATTTTAAAAGGGTTTGACTGAGGTCAGATAACAGTTACACGGTAGTATTCACACAAATTTTTCTTTTGACAACTTTGACAGATGCTTTCACTGAAATTGAAGTTTATTGGTGAGGACTGCTTTCTTATGACAGTGTGGCCACTTGACCTGTCATTTTATCTATGTGGAGTTTTATCATTTAGATATTCATTAGTGCTGCTCATCAGGTATTTGACACATTTATCTTAGAATAATGTAACCTCAGTTTTCTGTTTTTCTGCACTTTATAAATGGTGCTATGATGCTACATTGTCACAAAGCATTTATACTGTTACATCCTTATAATGACTGTCATGCACAGCTCTTCATTCACTACACAGTATGAATAGTTTATTAGAATAACAGCCACAACATTACAACGTGATTAATAAGGCAAAGGTTTCGCTTACACTGCCAAAACACACACATGCACACACCCACCCCCCCACACAAAAACAAACAAACAAATAAACAAACAAAGAAACCCAAAAGCTGTTTTGTTGAGGGGATGAAGACCTTGCCCTTGGGTTGCCCTTTGGTTTCAGAAGTTGGCTAGGAGATGTCTCTGATATCATGGGTTGCAGCATGGAACCTCTGTGGACTGAGATCCAACCTTGTGGATGTTTGATTGAATTGGGATCAAGGGACTTTTTTGGCTGGGTTTATGCCTTGAGGTGTTTGTCATGTTCCTCAAGTTATTCCTGACAGGACTTGGCATTGTGGCAAGGCACTTTTTCCGAGAGGGACCCAACTGCAGTCACGGTACGTTACCATATATCCAATCCATGCCAGAAGTCCCAATCAGAAGATTCTTTTTCATGTAACTTACTAAAATCTAACCCTAACCCTAACCACCTGACTACACCACACGCATGTTTGCAAGCCACAGATAGTTACTCTTGGCGATATTTAACTGACTTCAGCATGAGACTTCCTGTATGGATTGGATGTATGGCGGCACCCTTGTCGGTCATTGTAACTGCAGTGAGGTACTCTTGTGTTTTCCTGTTGAGTGGGGGAGCCTCAGAGTGCACCATTGGCATGTAGCTATTGTGCTTGATATGCAATGGTTCAGGTGGGTGGAACATGTCAAACTGACATCCACATCCACTGGATGCTGAGGTTAACCAGAAGAACATTTAATTTCAAAGATTTTATCAATGTTCTTCACTTCACCTTTCAGGGGGTTAAATGATGTGGTTTATTGATGCATGTTTTCAGTAAATCCATTTATTTAAAAACATAAGATTGCATTCATGCAATTTATGATAAATCTGAACAGAAGAAGCTTTTCAATTATATGGTACATTATGATATATAGTCAGCCTATCCAATATGTATACTGGCCGATATTGGTATTAAATTATGATGTCGAAAAAGGTCAGCAGAAATATCAGTCAGAAAAAAACAATGCTGACAATATCTCATAAGATCTCCTTGTTCTGTTATGAAATCTTGCAAGATCTTGGTCCATTAGCACCGGTCCAGCAGATTAGAAAAGTCACTGTTATTCTGGAAGAACTTCATATCCCAGCATTTCTTTTAGAGTCATGTGACTACAGTGCGGCTGCCACTGCTACAGACTGACTTACTTTGAAGCTGCTTATAATATGTCTACTTTTAAGTGGTTGGTTAAGTTACCAAGTTGTCAGAAACATTATGATTAGCCACATGTTGGCTAATACTGTACCTGCTAGTATCTGATATATGGCAGCCAGATGTCCAAAATAAACTCCTCTGGCTGAGTTAAGACAGAATATAGTTGTTTTTCTAAAAAATTACGAGGGATACAACTTCACAGTTGACTGCAATATGGTACTGGTTGATATTGGAAATTAACAGTTGGACAATATCGGTAAAAAAGACAATATTGAAAATCCCTAATAAAAAAGCAATTTCTGTAGCAACTTGCAAATTAAAAGTAAAAAAAGTAGAGAGAAGACAGAAGCCCTGCAGCCAGAGTGAATGGATTTTTCTCCTTTTTAGTTTTTTTTGCTCTTCTCGTTGTTTAGAATGTACTATAGGATCATAACCACCATCTAGATGAGGTTATTAATATGATAAAACTTTCAAATTGTAGACTATAGCTTAAACTCTGAATTGCCATTTAAAAAAAGACTTATTGTTTATATTTATTGTTACACCTTTTAATAATCCTGAAAAACTTCATAGTTTCAAAAGGAATCAATACTCTAGAATCTAGAGTTCATCAAAGCTCCTCTTTGCTGTAAAGGGTAAAACTCACGTTACTTTTCAGTTTTTTTTCCTTTTTTATTTGTCTCATATTTTCCAATTTGGGAATGTCTTCATTTACACGTTCGTTTCCAAGCAGCACTCTTTCGTGTCTTGATAAACAAAAATCATTCATGGGAAGCTAATTGCTGTTGTACTGCTCGACTGAAAGTGCCAAATGAGCCAGCAGAAAAGTTTTAATTTTATTTTGCTGCATATTAGCTTGCTGGTTTTTGAGGGAATATGTTAGACAGAAAGTTGAAATTGCACCTGGCCAAGAATTAGTGGCATCAAATTCTTGCAGCCTTGTTGAAACTAACTAATCATGTGATAATGTAGTACATTGCTATGCTGTTTGGCTCAAGTGTTTGAGGTATTGCAAAACCACATGCTCTCTACTCTCTCAGTGGACAGAAATGTGTTTGTCAAGACATGGATGAATGCCAGTATGATATACCCATTTAGCAGAGTGTTCAGTGCTCTAGCTGATGATAATCTCAAGCAACTTGCTGTAAACACTAGCTGCTTGCTTACTAATAGACTGAGTTCATAACCTGCCTTGGTGAAAACACATTCTTGATACTGTTCATTAGAAATATTCACATTAAAAACAAAATTATTGGTACTTGAATGACTGAGTAGCTTGCATGGAGGTCTCTACTATATCTTACCACATTTTCATTTTGTTTTCTTATATAAATGTGAAAGTAAAGTCCTATACTGAAATTTTTCAATTATTCTAGCTTTCCCCACAGACACAGTGAAAGAAAGATTTACAATGCAAAGGACTGTGGGAGTGATGAGCTTTGACCTTGAATACATTATGGAAGATTCCATTACGTCTGGTTTATGACGCAGTTGGGAAACAAAGCTTTCAAAATGTTTAGCATTGTAATGGATGGAAGAGCAAAGGGAGAGAGGCACTTTGTATTTTAAATGCTATTAATCACTCTAACTCCTTTGATCAAGCATATGATATCAGTTCCATTAAATAGTCTGTCTCTCTTTTTGCCCATTAGGAGAATATTTTGTGCTATCAGAGGGAATTTAAGTTGACAACTTTTATCTTTGTGGATTGTAGATTCTTTATTTAGCTCAAAACAGCAGTTTGGGCAAATTGTCACAACAGTCAAGACAACACAGCAATGATGAGTAGAAGTTGTTTGCCGAAGAGGTTGATGGCCACATTTCCGTCAGTCTGCCCCAGGGCAGCTGTGGCTACATACGTAGCGACCCATCACCAAGTATGAATAAGGAGTGAATGAATAATGGATCCAATGTGAGCTACAAAGCACGATATAAATCCAATATTTATTTATTTATTATTGTTTGTGCCTGGCATGTTCAGCAATGCTGATTGGCTCTAGGCACTTTTTATGTTACTCAGCCATGGTGTCACATTTCTTGTGTTGTAATTGTTTGATGCTGCACTATAAATATCTCCTAATATCATTTGAAAACAAACATCATTATCCATTTGCATCCATATCTATTATCTTTTTCTTCATTATATCCCAATTTATTCTCTATGATGGCAGCACATTCCACTCTGTTATCTGCACCTTACACCTTTCAAATCTACTTAATCAGTGGGGAACATTGCCCTCCAAGCTACTGTACAACTTGAGCAAAAATAGATTCATCAGTTGCGTTAGTGTTGAAGATTTGGACAATGCACTGATTTGGGGCTGAGGGATGCTGGTTCAGTATTTGTAACAGTGTGTTCAGACCAAGCGCGATTTGGGCGTCAAGGGCGTCAGGTTTACATGCAAAGTCAATGGCCGACGCGCGTCAAGGAGCGTCGGCCTTTCTTGCGGCGCGTTTCGCGCGTCGGCTGCGGCGCGTCTAGGGCGTTAGCGCTTCGAGTTTTGAGATGTTCAGCGTTTGCGCGTCAAGGGCGTCAGACGCCGGAGTTGGAAAATCTGAACTTTGGCGTCTTGACGCGGGGGCGTCGACCAATCAGAGCGAGTCATGACACAGACACACTTTCTGACAGGAGAGGAAACACACAGAAAAACCAGGGGAATCTCCTCTCTATCTGAACACAGAGGAGGATAAACTGTGATCTGTGTCCGGTCCCGGTTTCTGAACGGTGTTTTGATGACCTGCTGTCCTGATGGGATTTACTCGGCTGATAATGCTGCCCCGCATCGGGACAGCGGGACGTTAAACTGGGCCGGATCAGACGGCTGAAAGTGCCGCTCGCCAGCAGCTCCTGAAGTAAATGATGAAACTCATCACAGTCAGAACACCTGGAATCATTTGGTGAACCGGACACAGAGCAGAGATGTCCGACGACGACGTTCCCTGCTTTATTTATCACATTAAGCCGAGCCGCTCTCTCCTGCACCTGCCATGGTGCAGAGAGACGGTAAAAGGAAAAAGAGAAAGGAGAGGCTCCTCCCACGGCGCGGCGAGCGCGGCTTGACTGGACATCTCTCGCTGCGCATCAGGGCGTCAAGACGCTGGGAAACAGGCGTCGGACTTTTAATGACACAGTGTCCAACTTTGGGCGTCGGGCGCGTTTTTGACGCCCAAATCGTGCTTGGTCTGAACACACTGTAAATGTCAACAAAGAATGTGTTTTTAACAATTGTGAGGAAGTTCAAGCACATTTGCCCACCAAGCCTACCGAAATATAAAACACACATTCCCATCACTATACTATTTTTAAAAAAGGTGTCATCAGCATATGTTGGGCTCAAAACTACCTGAGACCACTGCGAGTGGTCTCAGTTTTGAAAGAATATGATTAGATCAATACTTTTTCACCCCACCTATCCTAAAATGTCAAAATATTGAATTTTGACTTTCTTGGCAGCACTGACCCAGTCCTTTAGGGACAGTTCAGCTATGAAAGACTTAAAATTGAGACATAGCTACCCATTCATTTGGAATAAGTTGCTATGTTCAAACTGTTTTTGACTTTCCACTTAGAATTACCAGACAAATTGAATGGCAAAGCATTTAGAAGGAATCTTGAGAACAAGTTCTAAGAAACAAAAGCCTGCCCTCAGGCCAGTGCAGACAGTTTTCATTCCTTCCATCTATTATATGAGGATATTTTCTAACCTTGATTCTTTTTCTATCAACACAGAAATTAAGCTTCAGACAGACAAAGCGCATTCAACACAAACTGCTTGCTTTAAAAATCTTTCTCCAGACTGAGAAGAATATCAGTAGAGTTATTTCTACTTTGATTTTGAGATTTTCTTCACAGTTGGTAGATTGGTAGATGGGTTGGTTTATTAAAAATATGTATCTTTGATCAGCTGGCATTTATTGACTTGCTGGTACTTTAAAAAAAAAAAAAAAAAAACTATGAGTAAGACTATATAAATAGCATCTCATTTGACAATAGACTGTAGTTTGTGACCAAGAGGTTTATTATGATAATTCAATTGTTTGGAAGTAGCTTCTTTTCTTAAGTCTTGATAGGTCATGACAAGTCACTCTTGGCAACATGTCTTTTTCACTTTCACGGTAAAATCAGTTTTCACCATCACATTTTTGCTGAAACTCAGTCTTTAAGATGAAAGTCATCTTTCATGTTATCATTCAGATGACAGCAGGTTGCCAAGAAGATAAAACATGGCTGCAGCTGAGACCAAAACAGTGTTTGTAGGAAGATCTTTAAAGTTTGGAGGCTTTTTTTTTTTTCTTTTTTCTTTAAACTGGCTAAGACTCATCATTGAAAGATATAGCATACTGGCTTTGGGGTGTACGCTGGCTATTTTGAGATGTAGCCTATACCAGCATATATCCTTGTTACAAATATATCCTTTATATTCCCATATATGGATATTTCTACATATACAGCAGTTTGATATCAGAGCATTGTTGTCCACTGTATTGTTGTGTAAGATTGTAAGAGTAACAGAGACACATTCTTGGCAGTTTGTCTTGTGTTTCTGGGAAGAGGAGATTGGAGAGTTTAGATAAATAGAAATGTGAGTGTGAAAGTTAATTGTTTGCAGGTGGGTAACAGTCAGTTTGACCTGGCAAGGAAACTGGAGTTGGAACCGAGCTCTAGGAGAGGGAATCAGATGTGTCAACCAATCAGCAACGGAGACTACGCCTTGTACATTCTAGCACATTATATGATTGTATATAATCACTGGGTCAGAGGAGAATTCTTTGTCAAACTTCCTGCTTTGACCCAGTGCTGTTCTGTACCTGATATTTCTCTGGTTCTTAAGAATAAATATTTTTGATATAACAGAAGTCGCCGCGTCATCCCTTTGCTAGAAAAACCAACGTGCTACAGAGTAGTACAACCCAAAGTAATTCACAACTTGTTTGTTGGACAGGTTGTTTTGTTTCCAGCAGATTGTGACAGCCGAGTAGGCAGAGTAAAATGTCACACGACAGCAGATGGTTATGTAGATTTTGATACCAATATCTGATGATTAGTTGTTAGAAATCCTGCAACATGCTTCTGAAGAGTTCTTGATTTAGCCTAATTGACTGAATAAATGTTTATTTCTGTATGGGGCAAACAGCAATGACATAGCCTTCTTTATTTTCACTAAATAAATTTGCTGTTAAATGATCACAGACGTGAGCAGTGTTGCATTCAGAGGACCTTTGAACATTCGTTTGTATTTAGTTTTGTTTCTGACCATTTGATAATTGTTTTATATTTCTGCATTTGTTCATATCCCATCTATGCCATTAGCTAGTTGCTTACTGTGTTTTTTTGTTTTTTTTTTGATAATTTTGACTTAAAGTTTGTTTGTTTTTTTAAAGGATTTTTTGGGCACAGTGGCCTTTATATGACAGTGTATAGCGACAGGAAAGGGGCAGAGAGAGTGGGGAGTGACATCCAGCAAAGGGACCTGGACCGGGAATCGAACTGGGGCCGACTGCGCTGCGGAACTGTAGCCTCTTTTCATGGGGTGGCTGTTCAACCAACTGAGCTAATCACTGCCCCTTAAAGTTTTTTTTTAAAACAACCTCCAAAAAGCTTTATTAAAAGTTTAAAAAACAACACTAAAATATTTTTCACCATATGAAAAAACTAGAAACTTTTGACAATTTTAGAACAAAAACCCTTAAACATTCATTAGTTGACGATGGGCTCAAGTAACAGCACTTTAAAAGTATATATTCTTTTTGTGTCTTGAAAATATTACACGAGTTACATCAGGCTAAAACACTCAAAATGCATAATTGTTGCATCTTGTATTATTTGCAAATTCCCTCTGGGATTAATAACATTTTTTTTTTCATAGATTTCCATTTATGTTAAATTAACTAATACATGTATATTAACTACTAGCCAGGGCATTTAAGAGTTTAAGTAACAGTTATAATTAGATTCAAGCATTTGATATACCATCAGATTAGGTATTGCAACAAGTTCAAGTTTATATATATAGCTCAATTGCGACAAACTTAAATGCTCACATGCTACACAATTTGTGACTGCTGTGTGTCTATATGCTGTATAAAGAAACGATTCTTATAAATAGCATGATTCATTCATTCATTTATTCATTCATTTTCTATACCCTTATCCAGTTCAGGGTCGTGGGGGTTACTGGAGCCTATCCCAGCTATTATCAGGCGAGAGGCAGGGTACACCCTGGACAGGTCGCCAGTCTGTCGCAGGGCCAACACAGAGAGACAGACAACCATGCACACTCACATTGACACCTAGGGGGCAATTTAAAGTAACCAGTTAACCTAACATGCATGTCTTTGGATGGTGGGAGGAAGCCAGAGTAACTGGATAGAACCCACGCATACATGGGGAGAACATGCAAACTCCTAAATAGCATGATTTAAATTTGAAAAAGGAAAACAGACAAAAACATCACGGTAAAAATAAAAAATACTGAACTTCTGAATGAGAACTGTATTCAAACGCAGCTGAGAACAGGTAGGTCTATGGAAGGGTTCACCAAATCCGGACCTCTTGGATCAGTTTCTGGAAGGTTTTTATCATTTCCCTGCTCCAGCACTTGTGTTAAATACATCTACAGCCAATGAAGTTCTGCACAATAACTCATTAATTTGAGTCAAGTGTGTTTACACAAGAACAGAGCGAAAACCTTACGGACACTGGTGGAAGACGTCTGGATTTGTTAATCCCTGGTCTATCGCCTGGATTTAACGTGAGAAAACCAAGAAGAAAACAACACTAAATGTGAAGCTCAACCGTTTGAAGGATCTAAGAAGACAAAGACAGGTGGAGAACCAGAAATTAGACTTAAAATCACTGATTTCATTTTAATCTCTCTAAGAAAAATGCTTTTGACATAGTATATTATGTGTTAAAAGAGGTCATTTAAAGGTGCATTGCGCAAGTTTAAATGTTAAATACTACGTATTTGTCTTTCCTCCACATACTCTTAAATGTAGTGATTTACCTTGGGCGCCATAATATGTAGCGTCACCATGTATGATATTAATATTAATATTAATATCTCTGTTAATATCAATACTAACACAGCCTCGGAGCACCACCTTACTTATTTGATATGAAATGGAAGCAAGGAAAACCATCAAAGTCTTAAATCAATGCTTGGATTGATTTAATTAAGTGATCAGTCTCAAGACAATTTCATGAGTTCTCGCTAAAATTGACCTTTCATGATACATCAGAAAAACCACAAACAACGACTAGTTAAGATAATACAGAGTATTTATTAACTAGTCTACAATCTACATGAGATAAAGTATGTACAAGATACATACAAGAAATATGTGAGCATGATGATCAACCAAAAGTCATCTGGTGAAAGAATGTGAGATGGTATGAAAATGAAACATAAATTTAATCTCAGTTAATAACTGTTCAAAGAAAAGGAAGGAAAGATTTCTTAATCCAACTAAACAAAGTTAAATTGGGTCTGGTAAACTGTAGGCTTAGATTATTTCACTATCACCAACTTCTTGTGACATCAGATCATATTTCATAGCAAATGAGAGGGATTCTCCTCAGAGGTTCAGCTTGACTCTGATGACTGACTCACGCCCTGGTTCTGCTGGACTGTTCCTCAAATCCTTTGGAAGATTGTCGGGTGGATGGCCCCCAAAAATCTTCCCGATCTCCTGGAAGTTCGTCCGGCTCTCTGCGGGCTGTCAGCTCAGTGGTGGTTCTGGTTCGTCCTCTCTCTCTCTCTCTCTCTCTCTCTCTCTCTCTCTCTCTCTCTCTCTCTCTCTCTCTCTCTCTCTCTCTCATCCGTCTCCACAGAGACGTGCAGCTTCAGGACTGATGTCACTAGATGGTTGATAGTAAAAATACTGGCAGATAATCACGGGAGTGATTCAAAATCAAAAGTGGCTTTCGCTGGAAAAGGTACAAAAATATGTAGCTGGTTTACATAAAGGTTAAAGTCATCTTCTTCTCTCCATCACTCCTCCCTGAGTGATCCATGGTTCTGAACTCTGCTGAGTTCAGAGCAGGTTTCGTCTCATTCTTTCCCCATTGTTCCAGGTTTGATCTCCATTTGTTCTGCCTTGTTCGTTCTTCCGTGTGTTCACATTCTCATGTTCTCCTTCGCACTTCTCTCCTCTCAGTTCTGATTCTCTCAGTTCAGAGCTTCGCGCTCTGCCTGGCAGTGGAATGTGGCTTACAGCTTGTCAGCCAATGGGAAGCTGACAAAGTCAGGTTTCATCCAATAGTAAGACACGTCTTGGATGATCATTTGACTATCAATTAAGCTTAATGGTTATAAACATCTGTGAATTCTAAGTGAGGCATGAGTAAAAATGGATCAATTATTCAGACATGATGAAATAAAATTAAGATAATAAAATAAAGCAAAGATCTGAATTATATGAATAAAGAAATACATTGAATAAACAAATCAGCTAAACAGATAAAACAGGATTAATCTTGATGATATAAGATTCCTGTAAAGAAAATGCATGTGTTAGACATCATTTGATATGAGGAAGTCCATTTCTAACATAAAAGTGGATTTCAACAGTTGTGTAAAGTGTCTCTTTCTTCCCCTTTTATGCAACAAATCCTGGAATGCATGTGATGTGAATTTGGGGAAGAAACGTCTAGTTTCTAATCACCAAAGTATATCATGTTGCATATCAAAAGAAAAGTCTTCATCATGAGATTAGCATGAGCTTACTTTCCCAATAATATAAAGCAGTTCTTGAATGTTAAGAAAACATTACCAAATTGGCTATAAGGGACCCAGTTTATAGCAGGACATAAATACTGTGAAGGAGGTTTTCTCTGGTATCTCCAAGATTGGAGGATGGGTTCAAAGTTCAACAATTGGCCTTCGTTTATTTTGCCAAAATGCAGGTCCTGTTCTGGTCGGGGTAGATGTGGTCATGCTGAGTTGCCCTCAGGACCGTAAATCAGTGATTGGTCAGAGAATGTCCTTTTCTGAACAGAGAACTCTATGGGACATCTGTTTTAAATCCAACTGTGGCCTTTATCAATCAATATGTGTTCAAAAGCATATTTAGTTATGTTGGTGTGTATCCTTTTGCTGAGACCTTTGGGCTTGAGATCACTACATAAAATTGCCTGATGTGTAGAATGAGCTGATCTTTCTTCACTGCGGTGGTCTCTAATTATGTTTCTGAATGCTCAATTAGAGAGTTTTAGGTACAAAGCTTCAAGGGGGCGCTTGTGGGGGAGACGAGCTGCGCGTTCTCGTTCATCTGACTGCACCGGTGTTGTGCATTCTGCCACTGCAGGTTCGCGCTTGTTGAGGCAACACTAACTGCTGCTAAAAGATGGAGAGCAGGTGCCTCTCAAGCCCCAACTCAGACTCCAGTAAGACATAGAAGAAAAGTTTTGTCTTGTGAGACAAAGAGAGTCAAAGATCAAACTGTAAACAACTTGCAGATTTATAACTTTATTACTTCAGTAGACATCATCTCTCTAACTCTGGGCTCAGACTGAATGTAATGCAGGTTAAATTAGAGACCATCGCGGTCGAAGCAGCTCGTGCGTGTGCCCGACATTAGCGTCACTTCCACTTGTCACCAGAGGGGGCGAACTTCTGGAAAAAAGCTGGAACTTGCGCTGTACTCTAAAGTTATGCCGGGTAACTCTTGGCCACTATGGGCACTAAACCTGTAAATGCCCACAGGCACCACAACTGTCTCAAAATTAAACAGTCTCAGTCTGTGTTTTGGAAAAGTGTTGCAGACCACTTTGAAAAGCTGATTTTTAAGTCATCAAGCCATTAATCAAAGTGCTCCAGGTTACATTATCCAATGAGAGGTGGGCCCGCTCCTGAGTTACAATACCTGGTTTTTGAGAATGGCAGCCCCCTCGGAGCAATGGCATGCGCCAAGTGCTCTATATTGACCGCAGAAACCATCTATAGTTACTTATATTGATAATAATGTTAGAATACAATGTATCATAATATTTGATTAACATTGGCTTCAAAAGTTACACGGTATCACTTTAATTGAAAATAGATTACTCAATTAATCTTAGAAAAAAAGAAATAGAAAAAAAGATCTGATTGACAAAAAATGCCATCTAGTCTGGATAGCACGCATGACTCTCACCTGGGAGTCTGTGGTTCAAATCCCGCTCGGGCCCTCCTTTGTCCTGCCACACATGGTTAAAAAATGTGCAAAATCCCATATAGTGCCTTTAAAGACCCATAAAATAACTTTTAGACCTCAAAATTATGCGTTTCTGACTCATTTTGATGGCACACCAACATTTATAATGCGCATTTTTGAGCCGTCAGCGGCAATCTGAGACTCAGGAACTGCACTATGTAACTTTTTGATCTGGGACAGAGCCGTGACGTTGCAGCTGACTATTGGTTGTGAACCGGGTCATGTACTAGCAAACGGATATGAACCACTTATGAACACAGCGAGTGTTTTGAACGTGCATCATGTTGGATTCGGCAAAGAAACACAAGAAAACATTACGGGAGAAAGAAAGGAAAAAAGGAAGGGGGTGAACAAGAGTCCAGATAAGACTGTCTTTTACTGGTTGGAGTGAGTATGATGCAAAATGGATGCTAGTTTAGCCGTCAATAGGGGGCACTGAGAAAACTGATAAAAAAGTTACGTTGTGGGTCTTTAAGAGATCAATAAACATTTAAGTTTCACTGCTATGAAATGACTTAAAACCAGATTGAAACTGAGCTAAGATCCCAATAAAATCCAAGTGAGCCTGTATTTGTGAAAGGATCAGTTTATCCAATACTTTAGAGGGAAAAAAAAAAAGAAGTTTAGAAATAGGCCTGCAGTAAGCTACAGAAAAATCTTTGATTTCTTAGTGACTTTTTAAAATTATTTTTTAAAGAAAGGCTGCACTACAGAGTTTAAATGAGTAAGATTTAAACATAAGTAAATGAGTAGTAACAACATTTAAACTGATTATTTCACAAATGTGGTTTATTTATCAAGTTATCTATTATTTATTTATTTATTTATTTCCCCCACATATGGATCAGAATAGAGAAACGGGAGAAAAAAAAACCTGAAAGAAAAAAAATGATGTGAAGCTCTTTTTTAAAAACACTGTATTGAAAATTTATTATCACCCACTACCATCTGGCTCTTAAATGCAATGTAAAAGTTTAAAGTTATTTGTTGTGATTGCCTGAGTATGTGTTTACTTGGAAGGTGGGTTTTATTTTTGTATCCCAGTTCTGCACTTATGAAGGTGTAGAGCTTGAACACCTGTTTTTTACCATCTACCCAACTTTCCTCATGTTATCTTTCCTCATCTGAAAAGGTGCACCTTATGTGGTTGCGTGGCCTCAGTCTGCCTGATCCTGTCTGTGTTTATATGTTGTTCTTTATCTTGGACGGGTTGTTCTGGAATGATGGATTTCCCCCCCGGGATCAATAAAGTATCTTTGATTTGATTTGAAATGGCATTCAGTTCAGCAGAAAATCAAGCCTTTTCTCTGTTTCAGCTTAGCTCAGCATTGATGGGAACACAACATTAATGTAGACTGTGTGATGAGCTGGTGACCTGTCCTAGGTGTACTTTGCCACTCACTGGACTCTAATGACTTTTATTGACAGTGAGAAGAAAACAAGAAAATGGTCAGAAAGAGGGGATGGAATGCAGCAAAGGAGCTCATGCTGGTACTTACACTTGGAAACTGCGACAAGAACTCATAATCTTCACACATGGGAATGTGTGAACACTTTCCCCCTATATATTTAAATTTTAAATGAGGAAGCCAGGGCAATCAAAATAAAGGTGGATTTATAGTGACGCGTTGTCTGCATCTGCGTAACCGCCATAGCCTCTGCGAAGGGTCTGCGTAGGTCCGCGGAGGCCTGACGCGCACCGCTCTGGACCCGACGTGCATCCTGGCTACGCGAACACAGAGATGCGGAAGAACTCTCATGTGATTGGCCAGAGTGCAATAACATGTTTCTGGATTTCCGGAGGTGAATTGCCTGAATTTGCGCCGTTCCGCCATTTTTAAAATCCACAAACAATGGATCAGATAAGAGACTGATCAAGGACATTAGAAAATATGAACATCTTTATGATGCCTCATCCAGGCACTTTCCAAGAGGAAATGCCCCCCGGAAGTTAAGTAAACCATCGAAGAAGACTGCCCTGTGGAGTGTACAAGATGATACCAGCTGTACTGCCGCCTTCAGAGTGAAACCGTCGCCGGTACCCTATGCACAAGTGCGAGAGCATATCCCATCCGCATTAGCTACACGGGCCCGACGTGCCACAGAGAACACACGACTATAAATCCAGCTTTAGCCTGGCACACCAGCTTGACCAACACCATGTATAAGATACTGTACATGGTAATTCAGTCTGGGTTTCCTCCATTGGAAAGTGATTTTCACTCCAGTAGAAAATTGACCAGACCAATCACAGCATGGGAGGCAGGACTTTAGGAAATGTCTTTTTCGGCGACTCAGTTCTCTAACTATAAACAGTCAGGATGGCGGCCGCAGGTTTAATGATACCCTTTCTGATGTCATAATGAGCTTCACATGTCCTTAAACCCACAACAACTTGCTGCTCTGAGGTTTTCCTCTTACAAAAAGATGTTTACATCCAGGGCTTGACATTAACTTTTTTGCTCACCAGCCACTGTGGCCAGTGGTTTTCCAAACTTACTAGCCACTCAACATTTTCACAATTTTTCTGTTTAGAAAAGATGTTTAATAGGATTAAAGCCGACTATGGCCTACTAAAGTTTACTTAAACTAGATTTACAAACTTTTTAAACATAAATGACTCTTGTCCACATTCATATGAGGGCTACATAAAATGTTTAACATACCAGGTCATTATCAATCATTCAGCTCTGATAGGGTTCTAAAGCTCCTTTTATATGAAAATATGTAGCGTACTGTACAAAGTAATAAAAAAATGTGGTCTCTTTTTGCATTTTAAAAATGGTGCAGGGGAGTAAAAGATTAATTTAAAAGATAAAAACTGAACTGGAAAAAATCTGAAAAGATTCCCTGTCTGTTTCAGTATTTACTTACTGCAGTAGACTAAATAGGCAGAAGAAAAAATAAAAACAAAAGAGACTGCTCAATCTTTTAACCCCCACAGCCTTCATCCAACCGTCACTGTCTGGTTAATAATAATAATAATGATAATAATAATAATAACGATAATGGATTCGATATATCTTGCTTTTACTGCTGGACACTCAAAGTGCTCACATTGGATCCATCATGTGTTCAGTCCTTGGTAATAGTGGATGCTACAGCTTTGTGAATACATTGCTGTATCTTTCGGAATGGTTTATAAAACATGCTACCATGCACGTTCAGGATGTTTACATTCCAAACTTGCATTGATGTGTGCAGCTCTATAAGCATACCGGAGCTTGGGTGGATCTCCACCGGCCTGCAGCAATCATTTTGGGCACGGCTCAGCCTCGTCACACAGTTAGACCACATCTCCCAGTGAAGAAAACCAGCGGAAAATCACTTAATCCTTGTTAGTTATGATGTTTCCCATAGTGCTCGAGTCCGACACGTTAAATCTTCATCATCACTGCCCACAAACAGCGTTAAAACAGCTGCTGTATGAGGGATCTGGATTTAACACATTCGGGAGAAAACTAAAAACAGAATAGACTGCTGCTTCACGGTCTGACTCTGAGCCACATTCAGACAACTCCTGCTTTCTCATGTTGAACATGAACTAAGCGCTGGAGGTAGAACTGTGAAGATCGGACATGCAGGAGGAAAGTTAGGAGTCCCCTTAGGAAAGCCGATCTCAGCTAGCAGCGCCCCGCTTCACAACTGCGCTCTCCATAGGAACTGCCTCTAGTGACGTCCATCTGACGTCGGCGACAGATGGACCAATGAGCAAACACTGTGCACAGGCAGTGCTCATGGAAGTTGTAGTCTTTTAGTCTAACATTTAAGTTCATTTATTATTTCAAATGCCATTTGAGAAAACTACAATTAAAATGTAAATAGAATTCAACCCGCCAAAGTTGGAGTGGCCGTGTTACCCGCCACTGCTGAAATTCACCCGCATTTGGCGGGTTGGCGGGTGTTAATGTCAAGCCCTGTTTGCATCTCTTCTGTGTTTACCTGATTGGTTCTCTCTGGTTCATTTTGTTCCTGTTTGTCCCGCCTCTGGTCTCGCATTGGAAATCAGTCTCCAGCTGAAGGATTCCAGACTGACTTGCCTCATATATGGCGTTAGCCAGGCTGGTGTACCTGGCTAAATCAAAATACGTAGGCCCAGCCTTTTTTTTTTCCAAACCAATGAATGAAACCACCCTTCAAACATGGGTTGTATTGTTTTGATGATAAAGCTGGAGATCACTGTCTTACTTGTTTTGAAAGCTCTCACATGTGTTTCACTTGACTGAGATCTATAGTGACTGTAGGAGGCTTTGAGATTCAATACAGAAAGGCATGTCTGTAGTAAGGAGCATATGAATCCCAATCTACATAAAGTAACAACACTTCACTAAACTGCTTTCCATAAACTAGAATATAAAGTAGAAAAATATCCAACTCCTCCAGCAGCTATTGTTTGAACCTGCTGTTTTGGTAAGTGGGTATGTGGGCCGACTTGTGGAACAAAGCTATCCTCGGATTCCAGCTGGTCGAACAAGTAGCCTTTAAATCTGCATCATTAAGCCGATTGGATTTTAGAAAAAAAAATCCAACTTATGTTACTGGCTGCGGGGCAGCAAGCACTAACACAGTGTGTAAAGATGGCTGAGATAAGTGACAGCGTCATGAAAAGACTCCTGAGTAATGTTTCATGAGTTTTTTAAAAAGCTGATTTTGAGATACTGCTGGTCTTTAAAATCCGGAACAGAAATGGTATAACTTTGAGGAACAATCACTCTTTTTTTTTTTTTTTTTTTTTTTTTTTTTTACATACTATGATTTACCCTTTTGTCCTGATAATAAGAGAAGTTGAATGGCTTTTGCATATGGACAGGTCAAAAGAATTTTTGATTCATTGTGAGTGTTTCTTAAGTGGTAAGCCACTGAAGTGATTAATTTAATGACCAAACACCAGTCGCAATTGACTGAGAAAAATATTATCAGCAAAAAATGGTCTCTGTAGAAATGTGTTGAGAGCAAAGATATATTTTGTCCAACAAATGACCTATCAGTTTATGTGTGGACAGATTTATAATGATGCAGTCGAGGGTAACAGGATTTACAAGCAACAGTGTGAATGCACGACTTCCTGAATATGATGTTGATGCAGACCGAGCAGCTGCACTGAAACCTGCGGGTTCAAGAAGAGCTGTGTCACCTCTAAGGCATTATTTATAGCTTCAGTCTTTATACTGTTCTCTCCTCAAAATCATTTATTTTGCTGCCAGATCCATACAATTACTGTATAGTCTTTACATTAAAATGTCATCCCCATTGTTTTAATCTGATGCTGAAGGATGAATATCTGTGTGGTTGTTTAATGTCAGTGTATATATGAGAGATATAAGAGCAAACAGAAAGAAGTAAAGGCCTTTTTCTCTGCAGTCGTATCATTTACAAGTCAAACCTGATCTAAAAATAAAAATATGATGCCTCAGAAAGAGATGGGCTGTAAGAGGAAAAACAAAAAAACAGTACTACATTTAAGGCTGGTACTTGGGAGTCCAAGAGGAGTAATGCTCAGTGTAATGTAGTTAGTGAAGCAGCTCTTGAAATCCAAAGCGGGCAGTAGTGTAGCAATGAGTAAATACAGGTATAAGACATGCAGTATATGCACTGCTGAGTAGAGGGATTTACTAATTACCAATTCAAAAATGGCCAATCACTGTCCATCTAGTCGAGCAAAGCTGCAGCTACCCTCGTTATTTTTTTCTTATTGTCTAAGGTGCTAACTTCAATTGTGACACTTTTGGTCCCTGAGTTTAGCCTTAAAGGCAAAGCTCCCTCCAATACTGTCTCTAGGATAAACTTGATCATTAGAAGTCACAAACCTTGTAAGCTTCATGGTAAGGCATAAAACAACAATGACAGGCTGGTTGTGCACATACACAACTCCCAAAATGAAGTAGGCAGTATAACCACCCACCAAGACACCATTATAGCACTGGCTGCAGGTGAATTACAGCAATCCATGGACCTCTGTGACCTGAGCTTGAACCACACTTGAAAAGTAATACATCGCTCTTGCAGAAACAGCAGAGTACTGGAAAGCAAAAAGCTGAGATCAGTTGTAATTAATTTCCCCAATTAGCTTTTTTCAGAATTGTTGAACGACATAGGAGTCTCAACCTATCATGCAGGTCAGCTAAAAATTCTAAGTGTCTTGGAGTGTGCTGTCGCATCTCATTCATGTGTTTTATGAAAATACATCAAATAAATGATTAAATAAAAAACAGTTGTAAATCAGAACCAACCACAATTAGTAGAAGAATTTTGATAAATGAGGTCACTGTTTTTTCAGTTAATAATATGGGATGACAGAATTACAGATGCCATTTATTCATAATTCCTTGCCCAGACTATAGGATTATAGCCTAGGTTATAATCCTGCAATTTTGTACTTGTACAAATCTAATGTATATGTAACTAAAAATGCATTATCCCTTCAAAGGGACTAGAGGCTGGAATTGTGAAAGAATATACTGTATATGCCTGCCCAGTTTTTTGATGCTAATGGGTGATAAAGCGTTAATAAACAAAAAGAACAAGCCCACCCACGTCTCTCTACATTGCCTTTAATAGGCCGTGTGCATAATGTGCTGCGATCCGGTGGCTGAATTTTCCACTCAGTACTGCGGATGTGACATCAGTTGACACTACATATGCGTCCCAGACTGTTTTGATAGAGGAAGGAGACGTCACAGTGAACTCAAACACTACAAGGGATAGTTATGGATTCTTCTGCCGTCAGCAAACGATCCAGATCAATTGAAAGACCACAAAAAAGAGGCACTACGAAGAAAATGACTTTATCAGCATAGTTAACGACATTATAGCTTCAGTTTGTGCACGTTCCTGTGCTGGCTTGGCTGGTGGCTGCAGTTACCTGCAGTGCCAGTCGCGTCATTCGAAAGTCTCATTTCTTAATCCTGCCTCTAGTCCCTTTTAATAAATAAACAAATATAAATGCAAATATTTTTCAAATTTATTATTGATTAGAAGCTTGCAACGTGAAAAAGTCCATCTTATGCTACAACATAGAAATTGTCCAACACTTGTGGTCTGGAGAAAGGATATGTTGACTGGTAAAGCTGGCAAGAGAGTCGTGGTCCTTGCTAAAGACACATTTTGTCTCTTACCAAAAGATAATAGATCTTTTGGTAAGATAATAGATAAAGATCAGATAATATAAAACAAACAATAAAATATTAAGAATAAAATAAAAATAATTTGTAGAATAAATATTATAAATGGCGCAAATCCTTCATCACACAAATAACACACCAAAGGGTTTACTGACTGAATTTAGCCATTTTATTCAGTGGATCCAGCTGACTCAGATAAAAAACGAACAAATGAAATTGGCTACAGTAAGTGTATATGTGCCGTTTTTATTAGACCCATGAGTTGGTACATATGACAAAAGATTAAGCTGATAATAAATAGTCCTATATTCAACAAAAAATATCTCAGTTTTGAAAGAAGGCTACAAATCTATTCGCATTGTCAATGTCACATTAAATTAACAACTAAAAACCCTGAGATAACTTTTTTAAAAGCCCATCTGCTGTGCATTAATACTGTGATGGTTCCAGTGTCCTGATGTGTAAGGATGGATTGTTCTGTGGGTGTGGGAGGTAAAACGGGAGCGCACAGGCATGGGTTAAAAGAAGGAAGAGTTTTTTTTTGAGGAGTATGAGTTATGGCTGAGATAGCAGCTGTGTTGTAGGCTAGAATAGGAAAAGAAAAAAAAAAACATGAGGCGCGCCGGGCCACTATGTCTGCATGCGCCACCAGAGTTTAAATAGAGACTAACAGTCTCCACGAATCTTCCCTGCAGTAGCGGGTATTACAGTACAATGGTTCAGATTTGAACCTCAGTTGTATTTCATCATTTCCCAAAGTCATGACCCACTGTTTTGTCTGAGGTTACTGCAACAACTTCAGACAAGTTGTCAGCCAACAGGGGCGCCTACAGCTGCAGGGGGCACCAATATGCTGATTGCTGACACAGTGGCAAGACGGAAAATGAAAAACCATGTAGTGGCAAAGATTTTTTCTTCTCCAAGTGCTTGTGCCACCCTGGGCGGCTGCCCGGTTTGCCCGGGCCTAAAACTGCTACTGGCTTTAAGCATTTTTTGCTCCCACAAGCTGTCCTTCAACATGACTGGCAAGAGGCATTAAAGCTAGGGTTGGCAGTGTTGGAAAAACAGTTAGAGCAAGCACCGTTTTAAAAAAACACACCCGAAACCACGTCGGTGCACAGGGACGTGTGCTGATGTTTTATGAGCAGGTTAATGATAACAACTGAATGGATAGCTCGTTAGCTTGCGAGAAAACAGCTGACAAACCAAGTTTCAAAAAGCTTTAATCCACTCACCCCCAACTCCTCCTGCGGTACAAAAAGTCCACACTGCAAACATCAACACCTCCAAGACTTAATCCTTATCGGTTGTTTTGTTTTGTTTCTTTGGTGCAGCAGCAGTTAGCAGTCCGTTATTTACAGTGAGCGGCGCACAAAGTGGGTCATGTGGGGACCAGGTGGGGGACGGTGAGAAGGGAGGGACAGAGAGGAGCCATAAAGGCATCAATTTGTTCGTTGCGAATGACCATTCCTGCCTTTCGTTGCCAATAGCAGGGGTTGGTCAGTTTTTACAAACCTGCAGTTCTCACAGAGGTCTGGCTTTTTTCTTTCCTTTTCATGAATATATGATGTATTGACTATTGTCAGGATGGAAGGACCATTTCACCCAGCATAACAAAAAGTGTTTCTGGGCAGGATTACCAACTCTGGCTTTAATTATCCCTTGAAATCTTGGAAAATATACTTCTTTCGTTAATTCTGGACGAATGGCAATTCTGGATGCTACAACAATCCCCTATTTTGTATGGACAGAGATATGAGAGTATAGATCCTTATCTTGAAAAAAATGTGAACTTTCAATCAGAGGTAATACATGGAAACTTTGACGCAATGTAATAACTGTTTCTTCATATTCTGTAAAGCTATTTTTCTACTATGCATGCAATCTCACAATCTCACTATTCATCAACGTGTATACTGTATAAATACTGTATGTTCATGATTAGATACATATTGATATAAGACGGTTCTTTTTTTTCTATATTGCAAATATTTTGCCATGTTTTCTCTGAGAATTTAAGACTGCCCAGTTGGACTGCAAATATTTTCTAAAGTAAACTTGGTGTTATCGTCTGCTTTCCGGTCAGAGTTCCTTCATTGAACATAATCCCTGCTGAAAATGGTTTGTGTCAAAACCGACAACCCCTGTATTAACTCAAGTTATTACAGCTTACTGCTTCTGTTACTGAATGATAAATCCGCTGGAAGATCTCTAAAATATGTCTTTATGCTGTATTTTAGTCTCTAGAGAAAAATAATGACTACAGCCCATTACTCTTTCATAATCAGTGCAAAGTAATATAATTATAGTAAATATAGCCATGGCCTTTGCATTCTCCTGTGCTGCTTTGTTTTGGCAGGCATTAAAGGTCACATCCCTGCCCACCACCAGCACTCTTTCAAACATCTGTTCTGAAGGAACTGTCTCTGACTATGAGTGTAAATTTTTAAAGCAGTGATCTTACACTGTGGGGATCACAGTGTAAGATCACTGATATGCAGGAATGAGAAGCTGTGCTGAATTTGAACTTCTTTCTATCCTACTTTTCCATTTGCCATAGTTGCTTAAGAGAAGCAATCCACCAAGTTATTTTTTTTTACCAAAAGTTAATCACTTTTAAGTTTAACCATGCCCCACCTCTGGTAGCATTTTATTGCACATGTATTAATATTAATCTCGCTTAAAGACAAACAAACAAACAAACCCCGTTCACCACATAAGCTTTATTGCTGAGGTGATAAATTTCTCCCTGCAGACTCACAAAGTGTTCGCCATTACCCCCATCGATATCGATTTCTTTTCAAAGGCCAGTTATTCAATTTAAATTTGTGGACATATGTTTTTGAACTGCATATTAAGAGTTGGATTCTGACATGGTCAGACAGTACATCATATAAAGCCTGCCATTAAAAAAAAAAAAAAGAAATAATACCTGGGTCTTACCTATCTGTTTGGCTTTATTTCTTGGCCAGAAATAGAACCAACATACCATACCACACATAAGCGATATTAGCTGTGTCCAAAGGCACTTTGGATTTTGACCAATCTATATGTGTATGTGGAATTTCCATTTAATTGTACTTCCCAACAACAAATTGATCCCCCCCCCCCCCCCCCCCCCCCCCCTTTTTTTTTTAATTATGTGTGTCACAGGGGGACGGAGGCACTTTACAAGCAGTCTTCATTTAACAGGTGAACTAAACAAGTGCCCACAGATGATACTGCCATTTGAGTTGACAATGAAAACATACAGAATATGATATGGTACTACTTACTATTGTTTAAAAAAAAAACTTTCTCCAAATAAGCAATTGTTACAAACTAGTACCACCCACCCTAAACATTTGAATCTGTGACTCACTTCTGACTTTTATTTCACTCTGCATGTTTTCTGGCATATACAAAATGTCATATATAGATGTTAACAATGCTTAAAAGTTGTTTTTCAACAGGAATAGTATTTGAATACGGCCATTTTTTAGTTAAATCAAAACCCAAGGAAGCACTCAGCAAATGTATTAAAGTGACCATGGAAACATGACACTAAATAGCCTCAATTCTTACTTTCTATTTGAATCTGACAATAAAAGTGTGTTAAAACATAATAAAGAGTTCTATATAACAAGAAAACAAGAGGGAAGAAAAAGAGAAAATAAAAGTAAAAAACAGTTTTACACACTTTGTTGATTAGACTGACCTTAGCTTTCTTTAGCAGAGCATAACAGGGAAAAAAACATGAACATGAACACCTGATTAATAATATGTAAATGATCAGATATGATATGGTTATGATATGGTTGTATTTGTTATAAATTCAGTATTTCCTGATAGAACCGAGTAGCCTCCAACAACATGCATGTTTCAGAGAGCTCTGAAGAAGGAAATTAAAAATTAATGTTCCAAATCAGTGAGGAAGATCCTACTTTCACCTCTGCGCTTGAACTTGATGTGATGTGCTGTTCCATTATATTTGCAAATTGGAAGGAGCATATATTTTTTTACATTGTAGATGTTTTGTGTCTGAAATTCATGTGACATTAGGTGAAGCAATGTAACTTAATAAAATAATTCTCACAACTTTCTCTCATCATTCCAAAGAAGAAAGTCATTTATGCTACAAGAAAAAGCTAATCTTGTTTAATTTCTATTCATTTCGTGACAGTATGGAAGAATAGATTGACAGAAGATGAGGCTGGTTTTTCAAATCGAAAACTTGTAAATGTTTGATGTTGCATGGACTCAATGAGCATTTTCCACCTTGCCTTTGCATGAGTGCTTTTTTCCATTAACATGTAGCAACACAATGAGGCAGGACAAATGAATATGTCTCTGCGTAAATTGATTCTGCCTCCTACATGTTCAGAATGTTCATTAATTCCTACCAAATTTTGCCCAGAGGTTGAAAACAGGCAACAATTTTACTTCTTAACATTCTAGTTTATCAAACCACTTATCAAACAGACAGAATTGGTATAAAAATCATTACTGCTGTCATTACCTTGATGGTTACCTGTGTCACACTATCATAAATAGGGAATGTCTGTCATTAACATTCATGGGCTGTTGTGGTTTTTGTTCTCTAAGACTGGATTTCTATACAATTATCAACATTTCTATATTGAACACAAAGTAACTGCTCCAGATTTTTTTCTGGAATAGTTTAATGTTTCCACACAGGTCTTGAAGGAATTAGGAGATTTAGAGAATATTTTGTTGTTCCAAATTGTTTCCATGCTGCGCTTTCTGGTTTGATATGAGATAGCTCAGAGTCTGGGATTGCTGCTCTTAATGAAATTAATCTTAGAGAGATTGCTGTGTGCCTCTGAGCCTTTGCAGCAGCTCCCCTCTTTCCTTCATTAAACACACTTAGTTAACTTTTGCTGCATATCTTTAATGTGTTCTGTTATGATTTGTCCCTTGCAATTGTTATGTAACAACCATGGTCAGTCAGATTATTTTTTTCTAAATTGCTTAATTTGTGGTTAACACTACATCCAGAATCCACTAAAGTTTAGATGGGTGGCAGAAATATCTGAAATATTAATATTTTGACCAGTGCACATGTTACATATTGCACCAACCTTTACTTTTGACCAAGTCATGTGAAACCCATTGGGTAATGCGTGTAAATCAGTAGCCTTTAAACCCAACAGCATTTGCAGAAATCCAATCTTGCTCTGCTACGACTAGAAATAGAGACACCATCACAAATAGGCTTTGCAGTAAGTTTATTTTAATACACTGTTATGGACTCTGCTCAGAGAACAGGATGCGGTTACAGATACAAAGCTGTTATATGATGTGAAAGCTTACTGTGAATGGCCAGAAGGTCACGCCTCTGCTGTATGAGTAATGGACTACTCCAGCATTCCTTAGAATTGTTTCTCCTGCATGTAGCCATCTGACATCTGAGCTGTTATCTTGTGAACTGATGCCATTTTAAATGTCTTTTTTTTTCTTTTTTTCTTTTTTTTTTTTAATGTATGTCTGAGGTGTATGCTGTAATTAACCCCTTTCATCAAGTAAAAGATGCATGTTCCTCTAAAACATACAGTTGAAATCATGGACTATATCTATAAAAGATTTGGTTACTGGTCCTCAAAATTGAAGCCAATTTGACAAGATACAAATTTACGTTGAAGCTTTTTATGAATACAATTTGCAGGTTCTTCCACCTTCCTCTGTTTTTTCTTCAGCTTCTTTAACCCCCCCCCCCCCTTACAAACACACACACAGATTGTATTATAAACTATTAGTACCATAGTGACAGTTTTAGCAAATATGACAAAACATGTTTTTTTTCAAGCTAAGTTTGTATGTTTTGCAGAGCAGTATTCCAGATGCATTCTAAGTGCCTCTCGTAAATGTTTCTGGCATTTCTGGCATCAGCTCTCATTAGTTTGTCAGTAGTCTCTTTGAAAATAGCCGTAATTGAATGAAAATAAACTTTGGGTCTAAAGATGATGCCCACAGATGCTGCCTGCAAGGTAGAAACAAATACAATGTGTCTGAAAACAATACTGATACCTTTTACAATGCACCATCAACTCTAAAATCTGGAAATAATTTGGAATTTGTAATAAAGAAATTAGACAAAAGTGTAAAGATTATCAACTATCACAATGTCAACATTCAGCTATTATGCATTGATTTAGCAAATCTCATAAACTAGAGTTAGATTCAACATGTCAAATGTTGAAAGAAACATTTTACAATTTGACTAATATTAGTTAATCTTGAATTTAATTGCACCATCATGTCTCAAAATACATCACAGAAGGGCAACAAAAAGCTGGAAAAGTGAGTGGTGTTAAAAAGCTGATATGTTATTTCATCTAAAAGCTGGCAGGTTGCAGAGGATCTACATTGCACTTTGTCTAGAAAAAAAAAGGAAAACAAAAGGAGGGAAAACTGAATATCCCATCATTTGCAGTGCAAATTATCATCAAGAGAAATTTCTGTACACTGGGTATCAATATTGGATAACCATGATCACTGGGCCTCCTGGGTGTTGCACGAGTAGTTCCGTTAAAGAAATCACCGCAGGGGTTCAGGAGCACTTCCAGAAATTCTTGTCTGTATAAATGGATCATTCATGATCCATGAAATGCAGGCTGAAGTTAGATCATTCAAAGAAGAACTAATTTATGAACATGATCCAGAAATACTGCAGTATTCTCTCATCTAAAGCTAATTTAAAATGAACTGAGATGAAATGGAAAACTGCTCTGGTCAGATGAATGAAAACTAAGTTTTCTTCTTCTTTTTATTCATTTATTTATTATCATTCCAAAAGGCTCCATCTCAGGTGCATTAGTGTCTATGGAACAGGCAGCCTTTACATTGGGAAAGGCTTCATCAAGACTGGAAATGGTATAGAGTTTTTAGAGTAACAATTATACTCCCATCCAATTTACGTCTTTTTCAGGGAGGTCTCATATATTTCAGCAAATTAGTGCTTAACTGCTTTAACACATTTATTACAGCAGCATGTTGTTGAGGAAGAGTCTGGGTGCTGGAGTGGCCTGCCTGCACTCCAGACCTTTCACCAGCTGAAAACATTTCGTGCATCATCATGCACAAAACCTGAAAAAGAAGGCCAAGAACTCATGAATAAATGCAATTCTCTCAGACAAGAATGGGACAGCATTCTTGTCCCAAACATTCAGTAACTGGAGGAGATGCCTCAGAGACAAACATGGTCTTGTTCCAACTCTCCAAGAAGTTTTATTGGTATCACATTCAAGATGGGTCAACCTTTTTTGTGTTTTTTGGGCTTTTATTGTAAATAGAATATTAATGTGTGAAAATTATGACATCATATACAGTGTTGCAACTTTTTTAAATGGACGTTGCATAGTTGCATTTTTTTTTCTGTGCTATGAACTGCCAAAAAATATCGAAGAGTCACTAGTCCTGTATTGAATAACTATTAAAAAGTAACTAAGCGTTAATACATTTCTTAAGGTGAAATATAAATTGAAAATGTAATGTTAATATGGTAGATTTTACTCATTTTGTCAGACTGCAATTAACAGAAATCATTCACAGTGAATCGTACCAAAATCTTCTGTGTAAAAATATTTGTAAACATGTAATAAACAAAACAGATATGTCTTACAATCTAATATTGGATCTAATATGATCTGTCCTGTTTTTGAGAATTCACTGGAAGTTAAAGCTTCATCAAGTGTCTTTTTTGTATCATTGAACTATTTATAATAAAGCAACACAATATAAAAAAACACACAAAATCTGAAATAAAATGTGCAAAAGCAAAAGAGCAGCATTCAGGTAACAGTTGCTGTTGTTTAGGACAGATTTGCATAAAAAAAAAAACTAAGTGTTTTAGCTTTGAGGGTTTGATCTTGTTTCTCCTTTCTGTCATGATCTGTCCGGTTTTGGAGAATATCCTCTCCGAGGGAACAGATGTTGCAGCAATACAGAGACTACGTGCCATCACATATGTTAGACGTGGGTAGACTGAACACTTGCTCTCCCACCAGCTGAGTGGGTCTGCACTTCTCTGCAGAAGGGGCTCCTCAAGATAGGATTTTACTTCCAGTATTGCATCTGCTGATGGATTCCTTCTTGAAGTGTCTCCTGTTGCTGGTTCTTCAAAGGACCTCCAAACAGCAGATGCTTGTGGTGGTTCTTCTTGTTCATGCTTTGCAGCCTCCTCTCCTCCTTCTCCCTCTTGGCCCCCTGGAGGTGCAGTTGTCTGGCTGGATCTTGCTGCTGTTGCAATTATTCTTTGAAGAGCTTCATCAACTGCTCTATTGTCACTGAAAGCGACCTATTTGAACCTTGGGTCAAGAAGGGTGGTTTCTGACAGAATAGCATTGTATTCCATCCTGTGAAATGTTCTTTCTATGGATGCACAGAGAGCATCCACTAGCTCCTTCACTTTCTCTGCACTTCTTCTGGTCTTGTGCTCAGCTGTCGGTCTCTGTGGACCCTTGCACAGGATTAACATTTTGGAGGCAGTAACATAGCTGAAAAAGAGTAAACAAAGAGTTAAAATTATGCTTTGCTTTATGTAATAGTATATATTACTATTTTTTCAGTCATGGCTTATCTAAATGCAGCCAAAATGAATGAATATGATATCAATGGAATAACAATAATATAAAGTTTTTACACTGTCTCCACTGATTTCCACGGTGACCTGCTCAAATGGCTCCAGAACAGCGCAAACCTGCTGCAGTATTTCCCATTCTTCTTTGCACAGAAGATCAACTGATGCGTTGATAACAGCCAGAGTAGAGATGACTGCGTCCTCGGAGTCCAGAATCCTTTTGAGCATGTGGAAAGTTGAGTTCCACCTTGTAACACACTCTTGTTTTAACTTCAGCTCAGGCATGTCCATTTGTCTTTGTGTAGCTTTGAGCTTTTCTGTGGCTGATGTGCTTCGGAGGAAGAATTCCACTATTGCCTTAACTTTGTCCACAGTGGGCTTCATCACCTTCAGTGCATCTCTCATAACCAAGTTGATGGTGTGCGCAAGACATGGAAGGTGGGTCCATTTCAGGATTTTAATGGCTTTTGTCATGTTTGCTGCATTGTCACTAACACAGCACACTACTTTGTTTTCCACACCCCATTTTGCCACTTTGAGCAGCTCCTCTGCCATGTCCTCTGAGGTGTGTCTGTCACTGAACTCAAAACAATCCAGAAGACAGCTTACCATTTTGAAATGTTCAACAAAGTGGCATGTAACAAACATGTAGGATGTGGTGGTTCGGGATGACCAACAGTCAGTTGTCAGACAGACAGCTGTGGCATCTTTTACTCTATCTAGAAGTGAGGCACGTTCTCTGTCACAGAGGCCTGCGATGATTTTTTGGGAAAGTGTTTTCCTGCTGGGAAGTGCATACATTGGATTAAGAGCATGAGTGTAACTTCTGAATCCGTTGTCTTCCACAATGGAAAATGGCTGAAAATCTTGTGCTATCATTTTAGCCAGTTCCTCATCAATTGCTTTTTGTTTTGCTGGTGTCATAGCCTTTTGCAAAAACTGGCTCATAGAGCTCTGTGCTGTAGGTGTGGGTGGCTGTGGTGTTGAACTGGGTGATGCTGCAGAGTCAGACATTGTGGGAGCAGCAACAGTTGGAGTAGACACACTGGCTGCTGGTGCCCCTGCTTGTCGTTTCTCCTCAAACGGAATTGATGGGTGAACAGTTCGCACATGCCTATGCAGGTTGTTTGTGAAGCCTGCCCGATATGAGATTTTAATTTTGCAATGTGTGCACTCTGCCCTCGAACTATCAATTGCATTCAAATGTGTCCAAATTTTGCTGCTTTTTCTGTCAGTCATCTTTCTCACCTTTCCAGCATGCACTAGTCTGACTAAATGCGCTGTCGCGCTCTGTGTCCACGTTGATGTCTCTCTCCCTCACTCCGTGTGTTGCTGCTGCGAAGTGGCTCTCTCGCCTCCCCTTCCCCCTCCCCTTCCCGCCTGCTGCTCACTGCTGTAGACGCAAACGCTGCCGCCCATCTTGACCAGTCACAAGCAGTGTTGAAAGGAAAAGACGGCGCCGTGGCTCCCAGTCGGGAGCCGGCTCGCATCGGTCACTTCAAAGAGCCGGTTCATTCGCGACCGACACATCAGTACTTGTTGGAATGGTGGGACGTGTGTGTGTGTGTCAGAATAGCGGGATTTCGAAAAAGGCTGTATGTCCAAATCAAGGGCGTAACTAGCTATGAAGTACCCGAGGTAAATACCTCGGTTGATATTTCCTGGGATTTTTGTTTTTATGTATAAAAAATTTCATTTTACTAAAAAAAGGAAAAGACAATCTAATTTATAGAAAGATCGCACATTATATTAACCCCCGTACTGTATCTGACAATCAGGAGTTGTGTTTATGGAATAAAAATAAATGAAAAAATTGAGTTGTGTCTTTGCATATGAGGTCTCCTCTTAACCTGAAGCGTTACACATCACGCCGCAGCACGTCACGTTTACTGACGGCCTTGACATGTTTCAGTTTTGAGGTGAAGAACACACTCGCCAGTTCGGGCATCTGTCATAGTTCAACTCGGGGGAAGTAAAGTTTATCTCAATCTCATCGTCATCTTATCTCACTCGTTAACGTTATCTAGCCTAATGTCAGAGAAGGAGAGAGGGACACCTCTCCATTCCGGAGCACCGCTGCCCCCCCCCCCCCAATCCCGCAGATGTACATGTTGCTGAACCGGGTGACCTTTTTTATACTCTGCGTAACTGTGCCTTGTCTGTGAAATGCGTGAATCTGTCCCACTTGCTCTCCACCTCACTTCGTTGGGGGAGATCTCCCCTTCACAGAGTGAACGAAATACACTCTTTTTTCTGTCTCTCTCTCTTCCCGCTGAGCCTGAGCGCGGCTGAGCCGGGCACAAGCCTGCTGCTAGTGATGGAAAGTTCGGCTCTTTTAAGACAGCCGGCTCTTTTGATTTAGCTCCCCAAAAAGGGGCCGACTGCCGAATGGCTCTTCATTTATATTACCTTCATTTTGCAATAAATCAATGGTTTGTGTGTTAAAAACTTTTTTGTTTTTGTTTATTTGATAGGGACAGTAGAACATATGTAGCAACAGAGGTAAACGTGTTGGATTAGCATTAGCAAGCTAATTCGCATCAATAGACCCTTGCCAGGTGAAGGAAAGATACAATAAAACAACACAAACTTTAAGGTGTCACATGGTTATATTACCAGACAGCACAATGCACTCATTAATAACATCACCCGGTCACTAGTTTCAAGGCCCTCCATAACACGGCTCCTTCATACATCTCTGATCTCCTTCACGTTAACACCCCTACCCGCTCCCTACGATCCTCTCACACCTTCCAGCTTTCCGTTCCCCCAGCTCGTCTTGTCTCAATGGGGAACCGGTCATTTAGTCACTCTGCTCCCCATCTCTGGAATTCCCTCCCTCCGAACTCTGGACTCCTTCCCTATTTTCAAATCCAGACTCAAAACCTTCCTGTTCAGACAGTCTTATTCCACCTAAGTCCATATGCATCACTCCAATGTTGTTTTCTTCCCTGTTTTACTTCCTGTTGTTTTGTTTTCTGTAGTACCTCTAATGCTTGTGTTTTTACTGTTTTAGCTTCCTGTTTTTAATGTTTTATCTGCCTGTACAGTGTCCTTGGGTGTTTTGAAAAGGCGCTTTCAAATAAAATGTATTATTATTATTATTATTATTATTATTACTCACACACTCTTCACCACTAACTCCTGTCTTCATTTGCAATGGAACATAGCCTTTCTTTCTTTTTTCATATATTTGTACAAACCTACTGTATATGCTCAAATGTGACTGGCAGCATGGCCTCCTTAGTGGCCAGTCAAAACAAAGTACTGTGATCTCCTAAAAAAAAAACTGGGAGCCAGCTCCTCTGATTCACGATGAAGCATTGGCTCTCAGAGCTGGCTCTTCTGAGCTAGGCTAGCATATGATTGTCAAATGTTAATAAAAATTTAGTCAACAATATTTTATGATTGTGTATTTGTGTAATTGCACAGTTTAAAACACTTTATTTTACATTTTATTCATAAGTAAGCACTCAAATTCTTTTTTTGCTCACGCATTGCGCGCTCGCATTGTTTTGTACCTCACTAGTTTCATAACCCTGGTTACGGCCCTGGTCCAAGTGGTGGTACTATGTTGAAATGTCAGAATGCCAGCATGTAACCGCCTCACGGCTGCTGTCCAGGGCTAGCCATTCAGCGTTTCTTCGTTAGCTTACATATCCAAGCTCCCTGGCTTTACATTGAAAATGAGAAGATTTCACCCCGTCATTTTTTTTACCGGAATGATTGTGTGAAGGATTGTGGCAGTTAATGATACAGCACGATTGCACCAAATAAATTTGTAACAAACTTGTAAATCAAAAGAGAAAGAACCAGAACAGCATTGTGCATGCAGTCAGCGTAAACAAGCTTAACAGTTGACCGTGAGACCCACAATGCATTGCGGATTTTCCAGTCCCTGACGTCACTCTTTCAAGCCCTATACTGTTCAGACCAAGTAGAAAAAAATTCTGGAAGCATTCAACTATGAGGACAAAAATATGGAATAAAAAAAAAATGAAACTAACTAGCAATTTGTTTTATCACCAGTGTTATTCACCAGTCAGGTTTCATTCGAGAGGGACCCAACTGCAGTCACGATACGTCGCCATATGTCCCAAGCAGAAGTTTCATCTTCATGTAACTTACTGAAATCTAACCCTAACTCTGACCCTAACCCTAACCACCGACTACACCACATGCATCTGGGTTGCGAGCCGCAGATAGATACTCTTGGCCCCCATCTCCAGCCATGAATGCACAGATAATTACCACCCCACCCCCACCGCTGAGCAACCCCAGGGCCCACAGCCCTTCAGCAATACAGCCAGCTGAGACTTCAAGACAAATGGACCAACCCTTTGAATTATTCTTCCAAATTTGACCATTATCTGAAACTTATTCTCTCATTACTCAACAATGCTTCCCTGTGGATTTTTTCTCTTTTTGTATGACTATGTCCTGGCACATCCAAGATTTCAAAGGAAGTAGCCAAAGGGAACAGTGTTACATTGACTGGAGAGTACAGTGACTCCTCTTTGAAAATCCATTTCATCATAATTAATGTTAACTGTATTTTCTGAGTCCAGCAAAGGTCCCATCAGACAAGTTAAATGATTTTACACATTATATGTATGCAATCATATCTGATTTAGTGCACTGTAAGAAATGATTGAATATCAGATTCTGATTGTATCATGTAAGACGACTCATGAACAAAACATTTGTGTGGTAAATTTTCATTGTATATGCCTGCCACAAATGGGTGAAAAACCTAACAATAAAAGACTATAACAATTAAGACTGTCTGTCATTTTCTGCCTGTAATGACTAATGTGATCAACGGTCTTGTACCCATAAGGATGAAAAACAAATATTTCAAACATTTTTTTTATTTATTTATTTATTTTACTGAACATAAAGGATAACCCATCTTTTTTAGACCTTAAATCTTTGACCAATGGCTACCTAAATGAATCAAAACTTGACATACTGGCTTATGATAAATGCTTTTCTCATCTCAGTGTCATTTGAAAAGCAATCGAGCCCTTTGCTACCTTGGGCTGTCTGTTGCCATGGCAGTCATCTGTGAGGCATGCTCCTTTGCTGTTATCATAAATTGCATTACTCTACACTCTGCACAATTACCAGACTCATCTAACCAGCCTTTCAGGTGTAACGGCCCTTTTCCTACAGTTATCACAGAGTGCATTGCAGGTTCACCCTGACATCCTGGATGTTTTCATATGGATCAAACTCGCCCCTGCTGGTGGTGTCCAGTTGATGACCCACCAGAGATTAGAGGACACTTCCTGTTTCCTGATTCTGTGCTGCTCTTCACTGGGTCAGTCTCTTCTGTTCTGTCTTGTGTTGTGAACAACTTAAGACCCATGTGGTTGTGATTCACCTACAGTAATGTGAACAATTCATGTGTTAATTCTTAGGTACATAAAAGTTTTCATGTGAACATGTTTGTTTCTTTGAGTAGCTACTGCAGATTATTTCATTTTTCTTCCTTTTATATGTCTTTGGTATTGTAATTCTGAAAGTTCCTACAAAAGGTTCCCTTGTCTGTTGAATTGTCTATATTATTAGAAAACACTCCAGTTTTGTATAGTCCCCTCAGACTCTTAACGAAGCAACTGGATTATATAAGCTATTAATTTCACTCAGGACATGATATTTACCTAAACCATTTTTATTTCCTTTATCAAGGAGGTAATGTTTTTGGTAGCGTTGGTTGGTTTGTCCGTCCATCTGTCTGTCTGCAACTTTACAGAAAAAGTACTGGACGGATTGACCTGAAATTTTTACCAGCCATGTGCCTCAGCCCAAGGACAAACCCATTATATTTTGCTGGTGATCCAGATCACCTTCTGGATCCAGGAATGTTTTGAAGGATTCTTTATCATTGTGAGATAGGCCATGTTGGAAAGGCCGTTGATGAGTTGTGAGTGCCCCTTTGTGGCAGAAGTGTGCAGCTGTGGGACTGAGCTCGTGATGTCAGGATGCAGAAATGAAACTTATGAGCAGCAGTGAGCATGAGGAGAGAAGACTGTTGGACAGACTTCTAGCCAGTTGAATATGGTTAACTGTGCATCTGTGAAAAACTGTAAGTAACTAGTTGTATTTCTGCCTGAAGAGGATGTTTATTTAGCCTTTAATGTTATTTAGCTGATTTGCTCATTCAGAAGAACATATATATACTGGTACCGGTATACTGTGCAACCCTAATATGCATGGTTAGTCCTAACTGTAAGGGATTTATTAGTAATTTTTAATACCTTCAATGTGTTTCTTTGCCAAATGAATGTTCCTCATGGCTTTGTATTTCTGTGTTTATAGACCACACTCACTTCCATCCAGACATTCGCCTTAACTAGCCCTGGAATTCCTCACCTGTAAGCCTGTTGTTTGTTGCATTACTGTGCTGTTGTGATTAAAGACACACAACGTAACTTTTAGACCTTAAAAATCTGTGTTTCTGACTCGTTTTGATGTCACACCAACATTCATTAAGCGCATTTTCGAGCTGTCAGTGCCCAGAGCCGTCCCGGGGCTCAGAAACAGCAGTATGTAAGATTCCCATCCGGGACGCGACCGTGACGTTGCAGCCAACTATTGGTTGCAGCACCGCGTCACTCACTAGCAACCGGATGTAAACCAGGTATCAACGTCGCGGCTGTTTTGAATGCGCATCTTGTCGAATTCGGTAAAGAAACGCAAGGAAACATCACCGGAGGAAGAGAGGAAAAGAAACAGAGGAAGGAACAGAACAAGAGTCAAGATAACACTGTCTTTTACTGGCTGGAGTGAGCTTACAGTACAGGTACGAACAAGATGGATGCTAGTTTAGCCGCCGATAGGGGGGCGTCACTTAGAAAACTGCTGAAAGTTCCGTTGTGTGTCTTTAAGAGTGACGAGTAAAGACAGTTAACTGTACAAGCGAGTCCTGTATGTTTTGACCGACACCTCATGGTGAACATCAAATCTCCTTACCAACACTCAAACAGTCTTGCATCAGCATGACCCTAATAGGCCACATTTTTGGAATTTTTGCATATAACTCCATACAAATGGCCTGCCTGAGTGTTTGGTCAAAAAAAAAACCCAAAAAACAAAAATGGATCTCAGTGAGTTCTGTAATGTTTCGAAAGTTGATCTGGATTCAGAGAAAATTTCAAATACTATGATCCAGAACACACAAAAATAAGGGAGTCGAACTGCTTGGCGAAGGTCTGCGCTCTCAGAGTGCTTTTCTAGTTTAATTAATGTTTTGCCCTGTTTGCATTTATTTGTTTAGTATTGTTGGAATAGTTCAGCATGGACATTAAAATGCCATTTGTGCATTTGGATTAATCCTTCATAAGTGCTAAATTGACTGTTTTCATGCATAGATATGATAACGGATTAATTCCAGATGATAGGAATCTTATTTATACCTGAGTTTGATAGGAAGTCTTTGTACCACCTGTAGATTTTAAAGGAGTGCAGTCAAAAGTTGGCAGTGTTTAGTTTTATTGCACAGCCAGTTATGCTCTGTGTGTGAATGTGTTTTCAAGGCTGCGCTGCTGCTAATAATCAAGAAAGTGACCTTATTTAGACAATGTATCAACACAATGCCTCACACCCATCATCTGAGCTGGAGGGGTTATGGAGAGGACACTGACAAATCTTTAAACCTACAAGACGGTGGATTAAAATTACATAGTTAGCACAGTGCTGACTTTCCTGCAGTGTGTTATCTGTAATTGTAATGACCTTACCTGAAATGTGTTGTTCTGATATGTGTGAGGAGGAGTGGTGACTCATCTAGTTTGCATTTTCTGTGACTGCTTATCTCAAAGTCTCTCTGCTCCACAGCGCAGTTCTTACCCTCCTGTGTCCCGTTCCTGCCTCTGCATTTCCGGATAACAAACTTCTGCTACTGCTGATTCACAGTTGTCCAACAATATGCAATCCTCACATCAAAAAGTTGTGTATCATTTGAAAATTATTGTATAGCAAAAGTATATTCTCATTTACTCTGCTTTATCATACCCCTTAAATTGTGGAGTCTTGTGTATTGTTTTCTTGTTTTATATTTTAGTTATATCAGTTCATCTCAAATTGACCCTCCTCAACTTGTTTGGCTGCAAATGCCAGTGGTTTAAAAAGCATTATTTTTTTTTTAATTATTTCATTATTGAAAAAGAGCAATTATTTCAGTGACTATTATGTACATCAGGATGCAATTAATACTTAAACAATGCAGTGCTGCACATACAGAGTCTATTTTTTATTCGATAAAAACAGCAGTGATACAGTTTATGAAAACAGGAAGCTGAGTGTCTTAGTTTTCCACTGTGTTTTTCAAATCTGGCAATAGTCTATCAGGAGCTGTGTGTGTGAGCCACAGGGGAACATTTCTTTTTGAAGACACTTTACTCTCAACACTAAAAGCAGTAATTGTTATTAAGAAACTGCTGCTTTGGTAGATGCACTAACTCTCCCTGATGGTCGGTTTAAGGCTATACGTTTCCCCAGATGCACTCTACTGATAATTTTGCAGATGTCAAGGTTCTTTCATCTCTGTTTATGCTGTTTACACACGGATGCCATATGGAAACTATAAAGTCTGGTGAGGATCATGCTAAGCCTTTGCTGCATAGACACATTAGTCTTCATACGTCTGAGTAAAGCTGTAGGAGATGTGTTTCTCTTCAGTGGATCGTGGGAAGACTCTGCAGACAAGTCAATGTCTCGCTCACTCTGCTTAGTCAGGCCAAACACACCCGAGGCAGATCACTCTCTGCCTGCATATAAATTAATGCAGATAGCCTTGTCCATGCTTTATTATCTGCCCTGCTGCTGAGTGCTGTCTCAAACTCTTCACTGAGAGGTGGTGCTGATTTCACAGAGGCTAATGACAAGAGTGTCGACCTCTTTAGCTCGCCTCAAGCTGAGGATAAACAATGACCACCGCTGTGAATTTATGGGAAATGCTTCAAGTGAATGATCAGTGATTCATTTCAATTGTGTTTTTTTGATCATGATCAGTTTAAGAGGCCAGATATTATTAATGCTAATTGACATATACAGTTTAAAAAAAGCTGAGATGTTAACTGAAAATAAGTTTAACTATGTGTATGTTTAAAGATCTCCTTCCACTGAAAACCAGTTTAGCTTGCTCCTTCTGAAATATGAAGGGTCACCACTGGTTACTTACACATGCTGCGCTTGCTAGTGGTGCGTTACCTTCACCGGCTGTGTTTCCTCTTCATAGAAACAATACGGAGAAAAGAGCAAATCAAGAAAAGCCTTTCGCTTCTACGTCACATCTAAAATGGCGTGGGTCTATATCCGCCCATGGGAAGGCAGGTAACCCTCCTCTCCGCACTGGAAGTGAAGACAGCACGACTGTAGCTTCGGAGTTGAGCAGCTAATTAGCTAACTGTTTGCTAGCATGGCGGAACAAACTCGTTCATGTGCTCTGTTACATCAGTGTTACACATACAGAGCGGGGGAAGGAGCTTCCTTCATACACTCATGGGAGGCAGCCAATCAGACAGAAATTCATGAGAAGGACCCGGAAAAGCCTGCCGTTGGACAACAAGCCTCTCTTCTAGCATACAAATACAGCTGGATACAAAGCAACCAGAAGGTTTTTTTCAACAGAAACGATGCATAATGCATTCATTAATAATGGAGAACACAGCAATATTAATGAAATGACCATGGAAGTAAATTTTTAACTACAGTATGTGTCAGCCATGAGTCAGAAAGTCTGACATAACTTGATGAAGTCCATATAGCCGTTTTCAGAATTGCATTGTGGAGCATGAGCAATGTTAAAACAGACTCGTCTTTTCAAACATGCTGCTTCCTCGCGGACGTATTGCGTCCCAGGTGCTTTCAGACATCAGGAAATGTTGCGGTAAAGTCAGCACAGTCCCACTCTCCCTTCAACTCTGTCTGGAACCTTTTCTTGTGCATTCAGCTAAAAGGGGAGAGCAGGGTAATGTGAGACACCCGCTATTTCTCGGCAAATAAACACATTTGTGGTCAGGCGACCAGTGTGTTTTCAAGCTCCTCCCATTACCCACTTACCAGGAAGGCGAAGTTGTGCTAGTGCTGTGTTAAGTATGTTTTTTTCACAAAAATGTGTTTTTTGCATGTAAAAGTAAATTTTCTTGCCGTTAACTTTATCAGCTGTTGTGTCAAAGCAAATTGATTCAGGTAGAAAAACTTATATCAAGCATGTTGATGAACCTCTAACATGTAAAACCATGTACTTGATGCTGGTTAAAGATTAGCCAGAATTGCAAGATATGTTGTTTTTTCTAAAAAAGTGGCTCTGGGGTAAAGTGAGACAAATGCTGTGGGGTAAAGTGAGACAAATGATTTGGGGTAAAGTGAGACACTGTCTTGAAGCACGAAGCACAAGTTTAGTTTAGTCTTAAACATGTTTTTGTGTAATATTACGCTACATATGTTTTATTTTAGAGTCCCAGGCTGTTCTAACAGGTTCTGATGGTTCCATGCTCTGACCCAGAGGCTGCGTACTAGCTGGTTCTGATTGTCCTTTGTCCTGGCCCCACACTGTGAATGTGAATAGTCACCGATTATTTTGACGATTCGTTGACTAATCGGATGGTACAAAAATTGTAGCATATTTACAGAACCAGTCAAAAGTTTGGAAACGTTCTCATTAAATCTAATGGAAAAATAGGTTCAAGCTTCTCTGGTAGTGTGTATGTTCATTTATGTCAATATACAATTCTAGAAGCTGAGCAGACAGAAAAACGAGGCTGCAGAAGATACAGTGGCAATTTTTAGAGGAAAAACAAAGCTTATAAACATTAAATGATCTGTCGATTATAAAATTAGTCACCAACTATTTTGATAGTCGACGATTAGTTGATTAGTCGACTTATCATGGCAGCCCTACTTTGGATAAATTTCAAGTGTTTGAAAAATTTGCCTATTTGACCATCCCCATGATTCTGTTACCTTTCTGACAGTAGTTTTGGAACGTGTGGTTGTCAGTCTAGCTGTAATTGTTAAAAATGGGTGTTATGGTAGTTTTAAAGTGGAAAATGTAAGAGGATCAGCTTACCCACTGACTGGTTCACTTTACCCCACTGATTTTTCGTGTTTGTCTCACTTTACCCCGAGGCTGGGGTAAAGTGAGACACAAGACCACTTTTTTTTTAAAACAATCATATTTTCATTGCCCTTTGTCCTATAAACATTCTGATCATTTCCATAACTAGAAAACAACCTGAATTAATGGGAAATGTGAAAATTTTATTGATATATCATTTTGTCTTGGCAAGAGGGGAGCAAATGTAAAAACTGTATCACATTACCCCGCTCTCCCCAACGACGTACTGCAACATTCCGTTCTTATGACATGGGGACCAGGCGGTATATGTCCGCTACATCTCCGAGGTAAAAGACCGGTACACATGTCTGAATGCAAGCGTTATACAGGACAGAGTCTGCAATATTACCGCTTTCCAGCGCAAGTCAGAAAGGGGCTTTTGTTGGGATTTAGGAGCACAGAGGTGGCTCTGCACATGTGTTACAGTATTCAAGTGAGCTGGCTTCTTTGGTTTTTGTCTTGGGTTGCAACATTGAAGGATATGCTCTACTAATAACGTTTGTCACCAGCTAACCTCCTTGTCTGTAGCCTGTTTCTCCTCTCTGATTCTGGCATTGAAAACATCAGAAAAATGGCCCAAAAGACCCTCTTAACAGTTTACAACTGGTACATAAGGGACTACGTGTTTACCTCATTGTGAAGAGACAAAATACAATGTGACTCACACTGCTTTGCGTATATCGCCAGAGGCTGCTTTTCAATCAAGGCTTCTTTTTTTTTCTTTTTCTTTTTTTTTAAAGATATCATCTTCCCTGGCTTAGTCATATTGTTATTAGCACTTATATACCAGCAAGCTGTATACAGTAGCTATGACCACTATGGGTTTAGATGGCAACATACAGTATTTGTCACAGTTATTATTCCTCACTTTAACTAAATTAATCTTAATATAAGCATTTATAGCTTTCAGTGACTGTTGTGAACAGATGGTGGTCCGCCTCCTTCACATTGTTCTGATTTTATTCTATCATTTGTGGGTACAATTATTGATCAAACTTGGCTGCAATTTGCAAAGTGAAATAGATTATTTTTCTTAATTAGGATTAAATACTGTGAATTCTGCAGTATGATATTATGAGTAATCCTAAATGTTCATTGTACTTCAGAACTTTGATAGGTTGAATGGCTGTAATTAACCATTTATTGTCTAGATAGGTCAAAGTTCCAGAATGACTGTTTGAAGATGTCATTCGCATTGTTCTGTATGTCAGAAGAAAAATATGGCCTGACACAAAGTTATGACATTAGGGGCATTTATACTGTAGGAACCTTTTCAAGAACGGAGCTATTTTTTATTTATTTTTTTCACATTTGGACAGACAGGAACTAGGGCCATAGCCCTCAGTTCCTATAACCACTTTAACTCCTACTCTGTGGCAGTCTTTTCTTGGTTCCATAGGAACCAATATGACAAAGGTGCTTAGTATTTTGTTGCCACCAAATGCAAACAACAGAATAATGTCATAAATGTTTACAGATACAACATGAATGCAACAGGCGCATGTTTGATAAGTTAAACTTTCATGTTGTCTCTTTTATCGGCAGCGCTCTGCTCTCCTTTCTTCCTCCATAAAATGAAGAATCGCCTGCTGCTCGATTTTCTCCTGGCTCTTTCTGTGCTCTTCCAGCCTCAATGTTAGACACCTGATGTGATCGTCCATGATTAATAATCCCATAATGCAGACCACGAAGACAATGGTTTTGTCTGACTTTTTGCAGGTTTTGTTTTATTTTGTTGAAAGTAACGCGTCTGTCACAGATGCATCCGTCCCTATCAAGGTCCCAGACTCATGTGCGAATGCAAAATGAACAGATGAAACAGTTCCCCTGGAGAGGTTCATGGAACAAAATTCAAGAACTGCTCTCCTCTAATTTTGTTACTGTGCGTTCAGACCAAGAGCGACTAAAGCTGTAAAATCGCCGGAAGTCATTCACTTTCAATGGACAGGAGCGACAAGAGCGAATAAAGCGACAGAAGCGACGAGCTACAAAAGTTGAGCGATTAGAGCGACTAAACAAAGTTAAAAATAGTTTAACTTTATGCAAATTGGCTATGACACGTTTCGGCTGTAAAACCCTGACAACCAATCAGAATGTAGACATTGTTCACTTCCAGGAGTCCCCCGGAAACGAACTCTGAACTCTGGAGCCGTATTTTGGTTCCGAGTCAAAATGACAGCAGAAACGCTGATAACTGCCGTCGCTGACCCCCCAGTATTGTATGACCTGACACTTTAAACCTTTCGGGATCTCCAAAAGAAGGCTCTAGCCTGGGAAGAGGTATCACGTGCCGTTGGTTTGTCCGGTAAGTTGATAAAATCATTTTTAAAATAGGCGCTAAACTTGCCTGCTAATCGAGCGCCTAGCATGCTGCGAGAATGGGACGATATCATATATAAATATGGAAAGTACTATGTTATAATAATAATGGACAGGGATAAAAAAAATACGTATTTCCCTTTTGTCCCTCGTCTTGACGTTTAGTTTGAGAGTGAGAGATGAATGAGTGAAGATCTGCAGATGCAGATCAGTGAAGATGATGTACTTAACTAAGCTACAACATTATTTTGTTTTGGGGTGTAATTTAATCAGTTATGTCTAGACCGTTGTTTTTCAGTAGGAGACGGATTTCTGGTTAATCGCAGGCTACAACTTGTCAAAGCACAAGGCAGCAATCACGAAAAGCATCACTGCAAAAGCTCTGCTAATGGTAAAAAGCATACGGTCCTTTTAAAAGGATATGCAAAATTGAACGTGATGTCATAAGCGACTTGAGCGACAAAAGCGAACAGATTTTTTGTAGCAGCTATTTTTATGAGCGACAAAAGCTATTTTACAGCTTTAGTCGCTCTTGGTCTGAACGCACAGTTAGCCTCATTTGAATTAGTCCGAATGCGGGGAATGTACCTGTTTTTTTTTTTTTTTACCAAGCCGTGCAGATGTCATGTCATCAGATTTATGCCATTAGACATGGGTGGATTGGGATGCGATACTGTTGGCTGAATGTACTCCAGTGATGCCTAAAAACACTGATTTAAGGGGTTTGAGCACATTCTCCTCTGTTATTTAATGTAAGCTTATAAATAATTCTGTTGTTCAACCAAATTGCCACTGTTAGCTGACGAGGAATGAATTTTGTAAATCTAATTCTAAAGTAGCTTGTGGTATTGATAGTCTATCCATGTCTTAAAAATGGCAGTAAGGCAGGTAATGAGAATTGGTTCGTGTTGACCTTTGGATGGTTCAGAAGCTGATGGTCAACATGAGGGGTTGGCAACTTCAGGGGCAGACAATGAAGATTGGAGTCAATTTTGACACATTTTAGTTGGCTGAAACACTTCTATAGATCTTTTTTTTTTTTTTTTTTTGAATGGTTTCATTAATATCATAGACTTAAGAGCATTAGATTATCTTACAAAGATTATGAAAAACAAATAAAAACAAACAAAAAATAGGACATGTAAAAGTTTAACTTATTTTCATGGAAAAGATCTAGGTTATTAACTAAGCTGTTTTCACATCTTTCCTGGTGGTAATAACAACTATAGTGCAGGCTGCCCATTTGTATAGGAAGTAAGGTGCCAGAAGGACATTGAATAAATTACATCCTGTTTGGAGAGATAAGCATGAGGGATAACAGATCTGAAGTTCTAAAAATAGAATTGCATCACAGGTCATGCATGTGAATGAAGCCTTCCCCAAGTGAGGACAGAGAACGTGTCGTCACAAAAGTAGTTTTCCTGTTGGTGCAACCAGGAGAGAACTGCATCACCTGGCCGAGGTTTGCTCCCACTGGGCTTCTGCTACCAGGTTTTCATGTGTTGTGACTTCCAGTAAAAGACGAATTAGACTTCTGACCAGCATGAATTCCTCCAAGACTATCACCTACATTAATTCAACGCTGTGTATTTCAGAGCATTGGTGGGTCACTTCAGTTGTCTTTGTGTTTCAGCTTCAGCTCTGCACTCTTGTGTTGCTCACTACACTTTGCATTTTGTTCATATGAACCCATCTAACTGCTCCTGCCCCATTAATGGCAAACTAACTGATATCTTTTATTCTCGGTAGGACAATGTAGGAAATAAATTGAGAGAAGTTCAAACCAATGCTCATAAGTTCTGATTCCTGAAAATTGTGTTCAGTACGTTCTTGTTTGGAAAATGTCATGAGCAATGAAACAGTTTTGTAGATGTAGCAGCAGCTGTTTTGCCAAAGCAATTCTTCATTTGGACCACATTTAGTGACACTATCTTTCATTTAAACACGTTTGGCCTTGACTAAAGAGTGTCATAATCATTAGCAGACTGGATGATTAATATTGTGTTGCATAAATGCTGATTACCATATCATTTGTTGTTCCAACACTTATTGATAATTTGGTACAGGTCAGGAACTGAGAAAGTATTTTTTTTCCCATTACTTATCCTTGTGATCTAAACTGGATTGTTACAGATGACAACATAATTTTATTTTATTTTATACAGATCTGGAGAGACTGTTTTTTTTTTTTTACAGTTTCTTCTTTTTTCTCTCTGTCAAAATTCTGCTTGTATTGCAATGTTTTTTTCAAATACAAATAATCTTCCTGTATTGTAGTTTATTTTTCTCGTACATTATATTAGGGCTGTCAAACAAAAGTTTTAATCAGATTGATCACAGCATACAAATTAACTAATCATGATTGATCATAACGTACCAACAGAATGAGCAATCCTCTTGTTAAATTGAAGGCCCAACTTAACGTTGGCACAGTGCGTTAAGATTGAACAGCTTTGGTAAAAATGAAACACCTTCTTGCCAATCATGCAAATCACTTTTTGTCTGTTGGTTGTTCCATCAATGCTGTTTTTACTGTCTATCCAGGGCTGGATTGGGCCAAAAAGGCAGGCCGGGAGTTCCACACTCTCCCGGTTACCTCAACTCATTTACTGCCCACATGCAAACACTTGCACAAGTCTGCAAACACAGGCAATCACCAATGCCCATTATTCCTTATAGATCACTATTCCCACTGAATCATCAGCCACCAGTCCAGTTCTTTCCTCTCCCCTATCACCAAAAGGCTCAATACAACAACCACAACAGGAGAGGTTCCTAAACTTTTGGTATATTTGGTTCAACAGGACTGGCTAAATATTTCATTCAGTATAGTAACGTAATTTTACCATGTAAACAGAAAGACAGTCTACACATGTGGAATTGTGAACAAAAACTTCAAACAAACTCATTGACAATTAAGTTAAAAAGTTTCAGCATTTAACCTGATTAAAAAATGTCATTTATTGGTGCAGTTTTGCAGCTATTTTGACATCTTAACCAGAAAAGATGTATACAGTATATGTGTGCAAGCTAGTGTTGCCAAGCAGCCTCAATAATACAACCTGCCAGTTGAGCACAGCTCATTATATTAACTTATATTTCATCTATGTCATACCATGAAATTCAACAAGATATTCAAGGTTAGAATATTCAGCGGCTTCTTCTGTTTGGGCTGATGAGAGATGCAAGTATAAACCACAGAAATATTAACTACAGAAACAAGTTTTTACAGCAAGTAGTACCAGGTTGATTATTACAGATAAACAAGAAGAGCACTATAGAATCGCAGCTAGTGATAATGTTATGTTCAGATTAAAGATTGCAGCTTGTAACACACCATTTGTCTCACCTGTATCACTGATTTATTAAACAGTGAATTTACATAGTGTCGTCGCTGACAGGACACTGTTGCTACTGCTGGGGGGCTTAGAAAATATCAGGAAGTTTTTGACATTTTCTGCCTCATCCTGATGTGCCTTTGGAAAGAATAAGCTCCCCCTCTGTTATCCAAGTCCACCCTCCTGTACCTCCTCTTATTCAAAAAATAAAAACTTGATCACAGTCCTTTTGACCAATTACTAACAGCTGACAAGAATGAATTGGTTTGTCTGCGGGCGCAGGCCAATCTGCACCAGTGGAGTGATATCCAGATTTTTTTTTTTCTTTCTTTTTGTTTTTGAAAAGCAGGCAGTCAGACCACTTGCAGAGTGTTATAACAGAGAAATGATGGATGGATTGTCATGCTGTGCATACTGCATGTTAAATGTATTTGAAATATATGTGTGTGTCCTGCAGTACATATGAAAAAAACTAGGGTACAACAGGATATATTATCTTTTTTCTTACATTATTTTATTCAGTAACAAGTTAAACATCTTACAAGTTACTGTCATCATTAATGCCCCTGTGAAAGTGAGGTTTCTGTCTGACAGCATGGAGACCTCTCTCTGCATCAACTTTGCTCTTGCTCCTCTCAGCAATGTGATTGCAGTTCAAATATGCAAAATTGCATGTAGTGCAACATCATCTTGCAGAATTCAAAGACTTTTAAAGCAGGTTTTTGCAGCCCAGCATTAGAAAACAAAACCAAAACAATGTGCCACTCTTCAAAGAGACTTTGTATGTAGATTATTAGTCTTTTTGAATTCTCAGCTGCTGTATTTTAGGTTAAAAAGTTTTATTGGCTCTATGTTTTCTTGAACAACATCATATCTGTTCACCACATTTTTATTAAGTCTGTGCTTTGGCTTTATAATCTAAATTGCTTGAGGAGAAGCTAATGCAAGTGTTTAAGATGCAGAATAGAAAATCAGCCTTAGCTGTTTCATTATCCTAATGAACTCATTATGGGTCTGATAATTGTCCTCAGTTGGCACCACTGATTGGAAGCTGTTGGCAAGTGATATTTCACCGTGAGCTTATTTTCTGTTTCACTCTGTGTACAAGCATCAGAACAGAATTCTGTAACTTTACAGCTATTCTTTATGGCACAGTCATTGTAGATACTATGATTACAGTTTACTACAGTTGCTTTTATCTGTTTAATCATCTCCTTCTCTTGCATATGCATTATTAAAACAATGAAAATTATTAAATTAGCTGAACCAGAAACAGAGAGAATGTGACAAGATTAGCAAGGGAATCTGCCCACATGGAGCTTGGAAATGGTAGTTGTGGTCGTGATTCAAAACAAGGATTTTTCAGGACATACCACACTTGGAAGGGTGTTGAGTGCTTTGCGGTGGTTAAGCCAGACTTCTGAGTATATAAACGCCTGAATTAAGTAAAAGAAATGAACTAATAGGTTTCTGTGGTTGTTTGCTCAAAGGGGAAAAAAATGCATTGCAGGTAGATGGTGCTTTTATAGATTTTTCTACAGCACTACTCATTGGTCTGCACCTTGTTTAAGAAGAGTCCCCCCCTTAAAAAAAAAAAAAAAATCCACTCTCAGAAGCATGCCTGGGTTGGGGGTAATACTCAATTAAATTGCTGCTACTTCTGATTTGGTTCCAGTCTAGGTCTATCTTCATTCTGGCTTGTCTTGGAAAGAGGATTTCACTCAAAACTGTGCCTTCTACCTCCTCTACCTACCACTCACACCAAATTTTATTCACCACACCAATTTCCTCTCTTGTCTGAGTCGATTGGAGGGGGGGGGGGGGGGCATGTTTAGGTAAGGCCTTATCATTTGACATGTTTGGTATGTGAAAGGTAATTTCTGCTTTGACACCAAAAACCCTGTGACCACAAGACAAGAATATGTGAAACATATGTGAATATGTGAAGTATATGTGAAAATGTTCCATCCACAAGTCCATAAGTCCACAAAACTAAGATTATTAACCTGTAAGTTAACCTGTAATTACTACTTTTTATGCAGAAACTTCAATATATATTCATATTTATGAATAATAATGTTGTCATATCATTGCATTCAATGTGTTCTCCAAAAGGTCTAGCAGTCCAGCCTCTCCCTTCCAGACTTGGTGAAAGTCCCACATGCTACAGGCATGTTCTGGCAGAATGAAGCCTGGCTTATAGCAGTGGGTGAGAAACAGCTCCCTCCGCCAGCAGGATAACATTCTCCTACCCTCCAGTCTCACAGAGAAGTCTCTTGCCAAGAGTCCCTACTGCAACGCCACCTGGTCTTATGTTGTAAGTCTAATCCCAGTCAGAGACCTATCCATAAGGCAGCTAGGTCTCCTTATGAAGCTGTAGATCTGTCAGAACTCAGCAAGGACCCTGGTACCAACCTGTTGGGGAAAACGAGCATCACAGCCAACAGTTTAGCTAATCTTCTTTGTTTAGGTGTGATTGAATTACAGGACCGAATAAGCCAAAAAATGAATTCTTGACTTATAATGCCACTCTCCCTTAGCCAATTAAGGTGGTCACTGGTGGAGAGCGCTGCATTTATTATGTGGAAAGGTCTGTTTCACAGATTGAATAATTAAAATAAAGACAGTGAGATCCTCTGCCGATACATCAGTCGTCCCCAGTATGCAGAAATGAGTGTTTTCACTAAACAAAGCCGAGCATTTGAGCCAGCTACATGCTTTAATTTAAGAAGACAGAGCCACACAGATCTGCACATTTAGCTACTCAGTATGAGGAAGGTTTGGGCTGACCTTTTTTAAATGGTATTTTCCCTGAGAGCCGAAGCTAGGGACCAAATTTAAGTTCTCAATCTTGTAGATGTAAACTCTGACATTCAGAGCCCATATGTTTATCTCATTGATTCAGCAAACGTCAAATCTCTTTACCCTCCAACCTCCCTCCCGCTGCCTACCGTTTTTTGCCTCTTTTGGGGCATCTGTTGAATACTAATTGTACATGATATTTAAACAGACACAACATTTGCCTAAATCAAACAGTCATTGCCCAAAGGATGTTGCCTTTATCAGTCGCATGTTAAAAGCATGCTGTTGATTAGTGTTTGTGATTTGCCCACTTCCCTGAGTAAGAATGCATTACACGTGCAGTAGAGGTGAGGATGCAGCTGTCAGAGGCTGGATCCTCATCCTCAAACAATCATGCTCCTGATTGAATAGCATGATTAAATAGAATTACTGACTTTTTTGCAGAAAATATTATTAAAACCAAACTGATTTAAATGAATTAATGTCTGACTTAAGGTTACTGTTTGGTAATGAAATTGCCCAGTTATTTTCTTATGTAACATGATGTTAGCCGTCATTAACAGGAAATAAAAGTGATTGCATTTAAGCTAGAATAGTCACATACATACTGAAGTTAGTTTATGTCTTTTACCAGAGCTGGATAGTAATTTTGTACACTCAATTTGTTCAAGTACTGTGGATCTTAAACTTAATGTACTTTCTCTAGCTGCCTTACAAACTATTCAGAGGGCAATAATTTGTGCTTGTAACACCATTAAATATATTTGGTAGCTTTAGTTAGTACTTCTACTACCACAACATCATAGTTTGAAAAGTAAAGTGATACCTTCACATGAATGCAAAAATAATACCCTCAAATTATATAAAGATAAATAAAAAAAAATAACTTTCAGAAATGAGTCATTCTGCATAATAGGCTTGCCCACTTTGAGGAAAATCTGCAATTTACAATGACATTATGACATTATTCAGGATTGTTTTGACAAAATGAAATGGGGGTGGGGTATGTGTGTGTGTGTGCGTGCGTGTGTGTGGTGGTGGTGGTGGGTGGGGGGATATCTTATTATTGAGGGAGAGGACGATCCCTGGCATTCAAGGTGATAAGATGTAAAACTAAAAAGAAAAACACTAGAACACTTCCCCATAGAAAGAAATGTCCTAATTGAATATTGTGGTTTAGCTTTGATGGCAGCTGTAAACAAAATGAGTTTCTCCTCCATTTCATGGAGTCTTAAACAGTCTTTGTTTATTGCACAAGCTTAAATTACCTCATGACATTTACTGTATAACTTGCATGTTAAACATAAAGGTTATGATGGACATGAGCATTTTTTCACTGGTTTTCACTAATATATCATTGCAGTTGTGGCTAAGATATTCTCTATCCCAATGCCAGCACTACAGTAAACATCCATACCTGCCGGTGCCAATCATATGAGATGAAACATTGTATTAAGTTCTGTTTTTTTGTTGGTTTTTTTTTTAATCCACCCAGTCAAAGGAGATGGTGACTTTCCTCTGTTAATGTTCATTTTTGATAACATTATGTCCTCAAAATGTCAGGAAATGCTTACCTTTATGTTATTAAGGTGTCAGACTTTGAGAAATGAAGGTACCTCAGTGCGTGACTCTACAGCATGTGTTGAGCTGCTGTGATAATACCCTCCCACATTTTTCATTCTGTCGACATAGTGATTAGAAACCACAACATTAACAATGAAAAAAATCAATTTCTGGAATCTCTGTATTGATTTAAAGCTATAGAGGATAAGAATCACAATTGATTTCTTTTTTTCACCCTTACTTCAAAGAGTGGCCTTCCTTTTTAACTTAACTTTAAACATTTAGCTATATGTTATGATGGTAGTCCTTGCGGTTAGCTTGATGAGGACAAGCATGGCATTCTTGTTTGGCTCTGCCAAATAACCACATAAGATGGATGATAAATTATGCTGCACACCTCTGCTCCCTGCACAGTTTGTTACGGTTCAAAAATCTACAGATCAATGTCACGGCAGAACAATGTGGGGAAAAAAACCAGTAATTTCTCACAGCAACATGCCACTGGAGAGGACCTAGCCGAGGGGAGAACTGCTTTTTACTCAGGGACAAAAGACTACAATCCCTCACAAAGCCACTATGATCAGCTTTACAGCCAACCTCAGATGGCTCTGGGAACCAAAGGCACACTATCTTGATTAATCGAGTTACCGAGTGTCTAATGAAGGTTTATATACGGCTTGCATTTCAAGTAAATTGCAACAATTCAGAGTCTTTAGGGATTGAAATTCTGCTGTCTTTTATTTTTTGGCTGTAGTCCATAAAATAATTTCTGTTTCCACAGAAGAGTTATCTCCATTTATCTCTATCAAGGTCTTATTATTCTTTTAATAATGGTTCTATTTTTACTTTGTCTTCCTGAACCGTGAGCATATTTGCATTGTTGCAGAAATCAATAACCAGCTGAATCAACTGTACAGTGCCTCTGCCAAAGATAAAGTCAGCCTCACAGTCTTGTGTGGGTGTGAGAATCTTAGTGCACCTCAGTGGATCTGCATGCAGTCATTGTCCCCAAACATCCTTTGACAGAGAGCAACATGAGTGAGCAAATGACAAGGCAGCAGCATTGTGCCTTTGTTCCTCCATGAATCACAAACAGACTCGGTAGAGAGCTGCTGGAGCTGTTTTTTTCTGAGCCTTGCTGTGTTGCAGTGTGGACTATTGCTGAACATATGTAATTACACAAGCCTCTATAGGTGACCTGGGTGGCAAAAGAAAATACAAGAGGCAAGGCAAAATCCAATTACTTTGATTAGGGAGGACAGAACCACTCTGTTTGTGTATGCTGCGCATGAGTGGTCAGAGGAATTATGAAAACTCAAAAACATCCAAACATTAGTTTTAGTGCAGTTCATGCAGGTTGTTTTCTTTACCATTTGTGGTGCAGTAAAAGTATTGGTGTGAGGTTGTGACACACCCAGATGCTGTAATGGTTGCATCTCTTTCAGCCTGGCCTGAGGGTTTTCTCTGTTTACTGAACACGGAGACATACTTTGAGTCAGTGACCTGACTCCGTCAGGGGTCTTTTTGTTTTGATTTCAGGCAGGTTATTCCAATCTAGCACAGTTTGACCTGTGCTTTTGTTACAGAGAAACATTTGTGATCAAGTGATTTTCATGGGGTTTTGTTTGCTGCTATGATTATTGTACAGCTTTTAATAATATGTGAATGCAGTAGTATCTGTAAACATAAATCCTGGGTAAAAACTCAATACTTGTTTACATCTCAAGTGGTTTAATATTAGATCTCCAATCTGTTCAATTTCCACAGATACAGTAATCGTATTAATGTTGTCGATTCGAGCACTGCATTCCCCAAGGTGAGAGTTGCAAATGTCTCAGTTGTTGATGGATGAGCAAGGGGATTTAGTTTCCCATAAGCCTCTTTTATCAAAATAACTTGGATCTGTAAGACTTCAATTTCCACTTTGCCACGCACAGACATATGCTGAAGTCAAGTCTATTCCAAATACTGTACTGCCTGAATTGCTTTCTGTCTGCAAACACAGGTTGTAGTAAAATAAGAGCTGACTTCAGTGCACCCATTTCTTCATCAGAACATTTCTTTTTGTGACTGAGTTCAGCTTTTGGGATATTTGAATGCAACATTGCACACAATATGATAGATAAATACAGTTAGCCTACAAGACTCACCTTAAAAGCTTTGAATTTATATCCACTGTTTGAGACCCCCCTAATTTAATTCAGTTGAAGATGCCAAGTTTGTCTTCCATGATTGTAGATGTTGCAGCTCCCAGGCCAAGACTGTGAATCAGAAACCTTCAAACACTTAAAAACTCTAAGCAAACCGCTTAGATCTAAAATCAGATCCTATCAAATCTACTTGACATTCTGGTGGTTGTTTTTCTGAGTATTTTGTGAAGCTATGATGCAGCATTTTGGACTTTCTTCCCTGACGGCTTTTTGGCAGGATACTAAACTGACAGCTTCACCTTTAGAAGGATGAGCATGAGCTGTTTCTCTTATGTGCACAAACAAATTTTGTCAGTGTGTATGGATCTAGAAAAGGGGCTATGAACCCTATCCTTAAGAGTCACAGTATATTTGTAAATAGCTAACAATAATACTTATAAATTATTTCCTCCGATAGAGAAAATAGTGCAAAAATTCAAAGTTGTAGCAACCTCATTTTGAGGCCAGAATGTAACGCATGAAAACAGTAAGCAGGCAGTTTGCTGCTGCTGCTGTCAAAAATAGATGGATATGGAAAGAGCTACAGTAAACAGAGACAAACGGACTAAGACAGACACTGGCGCAAATACTCTTTGCCCTCCAAACAGAAGCTAGTTCACTGGAAAATCTACATTTGTAAACATTGATTATTTACATTGTGTGTTGACCTAAATGATGATGACATTGATGTTTTCCCAGTTTAACCAAAAGTAGTTTAAATAATGGCAAGCATTGCAGAGGTTACAGAGCAGCCTGTAGAAGATCCATTTTTGATGCTGTAATAAGTCTGTAGCCTTGTTTTCCACCTTCCTTGTGATACTAACAAAATACAGCAATTTTCACAGTGTTTTATTATGCCCTACCTCCTGTGCACACTTCCTGCTTGGGATTCATCATTTCTTGTTGGTAAAATGTGTCTCACATTGACAACCGTATGTTGACTTGTGAATATATTTAGATGCAAAATGTGGAAAATGCCAGGACCTGAATGCATGTAAAGAAAAGCTTGAAAAACGTCTTATTTCTACTGAAATGAGGTGGCTCAAGAACATACAGTAACATCAGAAGTACACATTTTAATAATAAAACTATAAAACATCCAGAGTTAGTAATGGGCTTTGTTATAGTCACAAAAAGTCTTGCAGTTGTAGATTTTCTGTGTTCATATCATCTAAAGCATTTGAATATATTCAAGCTCTGTTATAAAAAGCGTCCGTAACTTAAAGCTTCAAATGCCTCCTATTCAGACATTTTCTTAATGTGAAAATAAATTACACTCAACATGAGATCCACAATGCGTGACTCATAAACAATAAACATGCTTGAAAAAATTTAAATGGCTACGGGAGACTCACAGGGATGCCACCCAAATATCAGTGTGATGAAAAAGCATTTCTTTAGATCATTTCTCCCAGCTGTCTTCTTGGTATTACTGTATTTATTCTACGCCGGTGGTTTGAAATACTTCAGGAAATTGGTGTCTCTTGTGGCAGCCAATTTCACCCTGCTTGTATCATCTTACTTTTCCTCGGTTTTCACGACAGGCCTGTCTTGTGCTCTTGTCTACAAAACTGCTGACAGTTTTGGTTTTAAGATGGCAAAATCATTAGCTGCAGCCCAGCAGACCACGGACAAAGAAGATTTACGTTGCCCTGCTGCTAGGAAATTCACAAAAAGCATAAGTAATAGCATTTTTCATTACTTTTCTCCTCATGGTACAAGATTGACAGCTGAAGGAGATTTGTCTGCAAAGATCTATTAGACTGGTTTTGATAGCTGCATGATGGGTTGTTTCACCGTCTGACAGCTGTTACCTTGTAACTTAAAGAAAATCTGTTGTAATTTAGTTTGTGGGAGTTGTTGCTTGACCATTGTCGAGTCCAGGTTTTTTGCAACTTGTGTTGGCTTTAATTGCTTTCAGCAGATAAAGTGGTACTATAAATCAGCTCTAGACAAGCAGAAGGTTTAGATAAAGCCAAGTGGAACATTGACTTGGCCTCTGCAAACAGATATGTTTTGAGAAATGCTTTGTGCTCCCTAACTTTTCTTTTCCTTTATTTCTGACTTTTCTTTTCCTTTATCGTGCTACATTTGCCTAATAATGCAACTTTAGTGTTTGATGAGACATCTTCTCAGGCAACTCCTAGTCTGAGTTTACAGGGTCGTGTCATCTGATTGAGGTGTTTATCCGCCCTAACTATATGAACAGTTGATGGAGCAGGATAGACTGATTGACCAAATTAGTAATGTGGCATTTTAGCTGTCGTGGCCTACCTACATGCTAATGCTGGATAATGTGCCTGGTGGGACTAGTCATGCTTAAATGGAGATATAGAACCACATTGAACAGATTAACACCATTTTATTTTCAAAATAAATAAGGGGGGCAGCTGGAAATCTTGTTTTCTGAATAATCATAAATAACTCAACACCAATATATTTTACTTTTTCAATAAATGTAAGAAAATGATTAAACTCTTTAAAAAAAAAAAAAAGCTTCAAAATGGCTGCTGATTGAATTTTATTTTTCTAGCATCTTACTTGATTCTGCTCTTTATCACACCATAGTTCAGTCTCTGTGTGGTCATGTTGCTTGTCTTTTTTTTTTACTGAACAAATCACTGCTGATGTTCCAGCCAAGAGCTGCATTAAAAGTTGCTGAAAGCACAAAAGATAAGATTGGTTTTGTCAAAGACAAATGCTGATATTTAGATTAGTTTTGTACTCTGAACAACTCATGTACTTGCATCAATCACATCCAAGCTCTTAGACTTATTTTCTGAATTTCTAAACATTGCATTGTTATTTTAATCTTGCCTTCAAAGCTCCAGAAGGCTCAGTAGGGTATGAATAACATGTGACAAATGGGAGCACAAAACCAGGGTGTAGAAATATAAAACTTTGTATGGACTTGCAATTGCTTATGATATAGAGCCCTTTTAACCTTGTTGGGATCCTACAAAGCACCTTATACATGTAGTATCTCATTTAATCACACAGCCAATGTACAGTGTGGTGTATGTATACAATAAGGGCGTGAACTAGATCAGCCAGCTGACATTCTAATGAAATTTCACAAGATTACAATCGAGTTGTTTGGCTGCAAGCTGTTTGTGACTGCAACAGAAAAGCTGGCGTTCACTACCTTATATTGATAGTTGCAATCAGTTTTTAGTTATGACAACTATCAACAATGTCAGCTCCCTGACTGGCTCTATGAAGTTCTGCTTGTTTCATCTAATTAGCTGAAGTTTGCTCATAAATTTGAGAGACATACCTCAGGAGAAGAAGGAGGAGAAGAATTTTGAATTATATATTGGATTCAACAGGTAGCCAATGGAGAAAAGCTAAAACTGAAGAAACATGAGCTCTCCAGCTAGTTGTCATCAGAACCCTGGCTGTAGCATTTTGGATCAGCTGGAGACTTTCAGAGCATAGGCTGTTTGGAGCAGCTCAATAATGAAGAATTGAGTTGAAGTAGGAAAAGCATTAACTATTTTTTCTACATCACTCTGTGACAGTATGTCCATTATTTTAGTGACATTATGTAGGTGAAAGGTGATCCCAGAAAAAAAAGACAAATTGTAGTTAAAAAAAAAAAAAATCCAAAGTTTCTCTCAGCAGCCAAGTTGATGCCATCCAGATTATATATGTAGACAATTTTGTCCATATTTTTTAGATCCTTTAGACAATAACCTCAGTCTTCTCTGAATATAAAACGATAAAATTCAGGGTCATCCAGGCCATTATGTCTTTAAGACATCTTTGTAATCTGACAAACTGATATCTTTCATCAAGCTTCATGGATGAGTATATCTGAGTATCTGTGGCATGATGTCTAATAATTTACCTAAATGAAGCATTTACAATGTGAAGAACATTGGTCCAAGTACAGAACCCTGAGGAACTCCATGACTTATGCTGCCTTCATGTGCTATCATAATTATGGTAGATACCAAAACACCGACATCAAAATTGCACATGAGCATCCACTCGCTATTTCCACTGGTAAGCAGGAAAATTTTTATGATACCCAAGCTACTGAGATGGGGTAAACTTTGACCTTTCACCATGGCAGAAAGCAACAAAATATTCTGAATGGGAAACATTTCATGATGTTAAAAGTTCTCTGCTGCTGTTAGTTGGTTAATTTGCCACAGCATTTTGGAGACTACATACAGAACTTTAATAACATCACCACTGAAAATAAGTTTTGTCATTAGAAACACAGTAATTGTTCAGTTTTACTTCCTAACAGCTGTTGCTAGACTGCTAGCTAGCAGATGCTAGCAGATAGTAACTAGCAGTCAGTGGAGGATAGTCTCCACTGTTTCACCTCCCTACAACAACAAAATCACTTGAACACAACATGCTGATAATTTCCTCTTAACAAGTCGAAAGGATCATCTTTCCCACATGAAGGCAGAAATACTCTGGTGTGTGAGGAAGAGGACATACAAGGAAATGAAGACTTTTAAGTACATATGGTCATTATTATCTTAAATAAGTCCTATGTGATTAAATGATAATTTTGATAGGATTAATAGTCCTTTTTCTTATTATTAATCTTATTTCCACTCACTCTTTTATACATGAACATATTCATTCCACATATTAAAGCTATTAGACCTAGCAATGAAAACAACAGCAAAGAAGAATTTCACTAAGCTCTGAAATCATGATCAGAGCAAACAAAGCGATGTAACAAAGTAATGGAGGCTATCAGCTCTGCAAGCTCGGAGCAAAGAACCCAGAGAGAAGGAGGAGAGGAAGGCTCTGACTACAAAGCATTATCAACAATACCACAGCAGTCAACCTTACACACAACAATTCCACATGGTTGCAGCTATTTATGGCAGCACACATGAAATAAAACAGGTCTGATAAGATTACCGGCTTATTTGAAATGCAGTTTGTGAATGATAAATTGCACAAATTGCTGTTGGTGTGTGTGTTTAGTATTTGTTTGTGTTGACAGTAAATTGTTATAATAATAGGTAGAAATTCATGCTTCTGTAAAAATGGATGTTGGGTTAGCCTTGTGTTTTATCTCACTATATCAAGCTAGGAACAACACAAACATGTAACTGCGTGATGTGAAGTATACATAAGGTATGCACCTTCTAACTGCACATTCCTTCTTATGCCAGTATATGTGTGAGACAAAAAAAAAAAAAAATCTATGCAGGTTTTTCTTTGTTTGCAACACTTATACACCCTGCTCCAGATTTTCTTTAATTTCTGAGACTGAAATTAAATTTAAGCATGTTACACATCAAAAATATAGATGGATTGATTTGATTGGTGAGAGATAAAATAAAAAAAAAAATCCAAATCTAGCATAGATATAAGAACACTCAAAGTCAATATTGATAAATGCTTTAAAAACATTTGGCAAGGGGGTGGTGTTTAACTCAACTGGTTAAACAGCTCTCCCGTGTTCAGAGGCTACAGTTTATCTGTGCAGCTGGCCAAGGTTCAGTTCCGAGCCTGGGACCCTTTGCTGCATGTCATCTCCCCACTCTCTCTTGCCCCTCCTTCTCCTCTTGCCTCAAGATGCTGTGATATAAAGGCCACCAGAACCCAAAAATCCTTTATAAGAAAAAAAAAATGTCAAAAAGCAAAAGCCACAAACCAGTATTGCGGAAAATAAAGAATGGGCTTTATGCACAGCTCCAGTATTTCTTGAATTTAATACTGCACCTTTGTTTCCTGTCTTATGTGATTGGATGAACTGATTAATCCAGGTGTGTCTGACCATTTGCTGAGGTTAGACACACCTGGATTAATCAGTTCATCCAATCATGTAAGACAGGAAACAAAGGTGCACTATAGGGGATTATCACGCTTCCGCGTTCCGGTTTCCGGAAGTTGAAACATCTGAAGCTTCCTCTTCCGGGCCAGGAATGGCTCAATGTTGCTGCTCTGTTCCATTGTGTACATCAAATAAACAACGCCAGCCGTACCTAAGTTTTCATGGATTCCCGACTGAAAAGACACTAAGGAAGAAGTGGATGAAAGTGATTTGTCGGAGTGAAGGACCAAAATTTAAAATAAAACAAGGCTGCACGTATGTCTGTAGTCGGCACTTCAATGATGCAGACTACACTACAGCTAGCGTTAGCAAGCTCGCGTTAGCTGACGATACCAACTTTTCGCTTGTGAAAACATACAAGCGTCTGAAAACTAGGTCTGTACCTCCCTGTTTCCAGTGGAACAACTGGGGACTGCCAAAAAAAGGAGACGCTTTCAGATGCTTGTGTGTTTTCAGCCGCACAAAGTTAGGCACGTCATCGAGCTGGCTAATGCTAGCCTGCCAACACAACTGTGCAGACTGCCGGCTACAAACAGTGTGTCGTTTTATTATAAAGTTCGGTCCTTCACCGCGGCGAATCGGTCGTTTTAATCCACTTCTTCCTTAGCATCACTTCAGTCTGGAATGAAAACTTGGCATTGGCGTTTATCCGATTAACAAAGTTTAACAGAGTAGTAGTCGGCGGACTACTGTTAGCAAGTTAGCATTAGCCAGCTCGATAACGTGCCTAACTTTGTGCGGCTGAAAACACACAAGCATCTGAAAGCGTCTCCTTTCTTGGCAGTCCCCAGTTGTTCCACTGGAAACAGGGAGGTACAGACCCGATTTTCAGATGTTTGTGTGTTTTAAGACGCCCAATGTTAAGCACGTCAGTAAACGCGAGCTGGCTAATGCTAGCATGCCGTGAAGTGCCGGTGTTGTGCCCCACCGGCGACAAACAAACGTGTTTTATTATAAAGTTCGGCCCTTCACCACGGCGAATCGATCGCTTTGATCCACTTCTTCCTCAGTATCATTTCAGTCTAGACTGAAAACTTGAGTATGTTTGGAGTTTATCCGATTTAAACAGTATAACAGAGCAGGAACGGCTGTCGTTAACATGGCCCGGAAGAGGAAGTGCCAAAATCCGGGAACTTCCGGTAAGCGTGATAATCCCCTATTAAGTTCGGTAAGTACTGGAGCTGTGCATAAAGCCCATGACCAAGAGCCTGATGAGTGAAGAATGAAAGAGTAAATTTATTTACAAAGTAATTAAAAAAGGAAACAAGCAAATGTCGCTTTACAAGCGGAAAGTTCATACAGAGAGACTGCATCTCTCAGTCTTGTCTGCTCAGCTCAAACCTTGGTTGGGTACAGCATGTTTTTAAACCCTTCAAGATACGGCCTTACACATGACGTGTAATCAACACCACAGTTATAGGAGAAAGATTATTAAGACACCAGAGTCAAAATGACACAATAGGTTAATTAGATAATTTAATCCACACAAGTCATTTGCATTTCTGGTCAGAGGCAAAGACCGTTAAGTTTCTTTTGAGTACAGACTGACTGATCCACTTCAAATATGTTTACAATACAAAATATTCAGGATTAACTCAGTGACTGAAGTCATTCATTTTTGACGTAGGAAAATAAGGGTTGCAGAAAGTTTTGTATTTTTATTTACATCATTCCTGCTGTTCTGTCATTAATCCATCATTTTCACAGAACATGATTACAAGTACTCAACTGTATTTCCATACAGATGAGCACTGTCTGCACAGCAGCGGTCTGTAATATTAACTCGAAACTGCCTGCATTAATTAATAATTATCACTCAATTAATGATACTCCTGATGATACTGAAAGTTTGCCCTGGCGAAGTTTCATAGTGCACAAGGTCAACGAATTCTGTTCAAGAGTAGAAAAGGACTCAAGGGAACAAAGGAGTGGAAATGAGAGAATTGATCTCTGTCACAGTTTCCGTGATTCTTTTCCTGTTTGGTGCTTTAGACGATGGTGAAAGGTCAGATTCAGCTGGCGTACACTGAAGGCAAAACCTGAGAGAAAATAAATGTTTACACTCAGACACACATTCCCATGCATGCACTTATCCACCCACTCGTTTATACACACAGAGAAGCACACAGATACACAACGTACCCTCCCACACACATATGCACGTAGCATAGAAATCATGTCACACACACCCAATGGAAAAACGTCACATCCCAAGCATTTATACTAAATCCTCTTTTAAGTCTGCATCAGAAAGCATTTTGGATTTTTACTTTTTCTTTCCTCAGTGGAAGTATGGCAAAAAAAGAGAAAAAAGGGGGGATCATTTAGCATTCAGACCCCTGCTTTCATTATCTCATTTAATTATTTTATGAAGCAGTGTTACTGTGTGTGCATGTGTGTCAAACATGGGCTAGAATTGTACATTAAATCAGCTTAAATGTTTAAAGTTGTTTGAATATGAGCTCAGTTCAGAAAGAAACAATTTATGTGCGAAGCATTAAGCATGTCAAGGGAAACTGTTTCATAATAACAGAACATTTTGGTGAATTCCCATTATTCTTCATCCGCCTTTGTTAAATTTCTATGCTCAGGTACAGTGTACTCCCACACATCCCTGCAAACTGCTTCAATGGCAGAGCACTATGTTTAATGCTTTGATGTCGTTTATTAAGCTACATAACTGCCAAATACACAATATATCTTGATTTGGAATCTGGCACTTACACAGTAATAGGTCCCAGCTAAATATGAAACAACTTGTATCTCATTCTGAATAGCTTTCATTTGTCATTTTGCTGCATCTCATGTGTGTGCTGACAGACTTCGGGTGTGAGCTGCAGAGATCACAATCTTCTGCTTTTTGTTCACAGCAGTGCTAAACTCACATGCTGTATTGATGAATACATTTTGTTTAAAAACGATAACGAACTCAAAGGAAATGTCAAACTGAATGCAGCGGCATTGCTATGTGTAATGTGTATGTAGCTAGAATGGCTGAGGTGGTTTGTACAACGAACAAAAAGCAAGATAAACAAGATGCAGGCTCACTCTCATATATGATTTTCACTCACCAGTTAACCTACCATGCATGTGTTTGGACTGTGAGGGGAAATTCATGATGATACCCATACAGACGGATGTCATTCAACCCCTAGCTTTCTTTTTTCTGAGGCATCACTCCACCATTGTACACAGCCCAATAAAATTGCCAATAGTTGTGATTGTGAAGATATAAGGAGTAAATGCCATGTGGCCTGTGAAACTGTTGGGAGTAACTCTTTGAGTCATTCTGCCCAATTACAGTGTACCCGCGGATCTCCGTAATCTGCTGTCTAACTTTCTTTTTTTTTAATCATTCCTTAATGCAGAATTCTGCTTCAGTTCTTCTTTCGTGCTCTGTCAATCTGTGTCGGCTTCATCTCTCGGATGGCATCATATTCCCTTTGAACTTTCTTTGATATGGTTCTGAACTCAGAGACAGACTAGTGACAACAAGAATCCCAGTCCAGCGTGGCAAGGAAGCAAACCCAAACTCTTACACTCTATTGTTCTAATGCTCTCCTACTAAAAAGATGTCTGTATGCAGTTTAGCAACATCTTTATTTACTGTATCTGCCCGGATCATAATACCCTAAAAATCTTTGTCTGTGTATTCATTGGTAAACTAGTTTTGCTCTAATTTGATTATGGACAACAAAGAGTTCTTCTCAAGCATACCTTCCACGCAGGTCAAATTTGTGCAAGCCTCTTTCAGATGTGGATGTACTTTGACATCATTGGTTAAAAGTTATCTCCAGATGCTGACCAAAGTTTTTGCATTTTTGATCCAATATCTTTGAGTTATGTGGTTGTATCAAGTCATAAGATTTACTCATTAACTTTAAAAATGGGCATGCTTTGTAAGATGAGTATACTATGACAGACAACTGTCAGTAGCATATCACACGTGTTCTGATGCCTCAGTCTGAACAATACAGTTCTCAGCTGTACTGTTCTACTGACAGAAGTGCCCATGGTTACTCATAAAGTGAGTCATTTCATATAAACTTGAATCACTAGGAAACAAAAAAAAAAAAGGATAAACAGTCTAAAAAGAAAAGAAATAACACTTTAAAGGGTTGTGCATAGGATGAAAGTTAATGTTTATTATGGTTATAGTTCTGTCAGCTTTGTCTTTTTCAATGGATAGCTGACATTAAAATGTCTGCTGGAATGTTTTGGTTGGGAAGTTTGATATAAATTTTTTTAGATGTTACGAGTAATGTATGTTTGTTGTATTAAAATATGTGCAAATGCAAAGCCAATAAACAGTCTGGTAGCTTAATGGTGCCACTTTATATCTTCAGTTGTGCTGTTTCTTTGTTTGCATATGTAACAGTCTCTCAGTCTTCTCCAGATTAGTATTAATTATTCTGATTAAGACACTTGACATGACAACAGATTTTCAGGTCATCATTATACAGTATTTGGAAAAACCAATCATGAGGTTCTGTAGAATGTTCCTGTCTTATACAACAAAATGCCACTTCCTACATTAACTTTGATGACATCTGACAGTGGATACTGTTTGTTTAAAATGCATGACTTGTTTTCCATATTTGCTTTTTTTGTTGCCTTTTTTGTGACAAAAGATCTGGGAACGCAGCTCTAGTGGCTGAGTTGGTGCAGAGGGCCCCAATTCAGCAATGTTGGTTGATAAGAAGAAAAAGGGTTGTTTTTTTTTTAGAAATAAAAAACTCCATCTTTTAAAAGACATGATCATAATGAAGGCTTTATAGGTCCAGATATTGCAGGGGGTGTGTTAATGTGGGTGTGACTCATTAAGTGAATTGTTATCGGGAACATGTCACAGGGTAATATGAATTAAATATCCTACAGTACATGTATTTGTACAATCATAAATAAGATGAATAGCTGGAACATTGATGTGCATGTAAACAACAGAAGTGTCAGTCTTACATGTACACTTTAGAAAGTGTTAGCAAAGAGTTGGCAATAAGAAAATATGACATCTCTAATAATTTCCTAATGTTAAACCAAAACCAACATTTTGATAGATACATTTTAAGGCAGTTTTGAAGCTCTTCAAATGTTTGAAAATATATTAAATTGTATTTTTGTCACTAGAAAACCCTCAATGCTCTTGCACTATGAGATATCACTAAAAGAATATCAGCAACTGTGAACAAATAGCTTTTTAACAACAGTCTTGACTTCAAGAAAAAGATGGTTGAAGGTGAACAATATATCAAGTACTTTGTACAACTACATAGTTTACAATACATTTGGTGCAGGGCTTGATCTGCACAAATCAGAGCTCTCAAGCAAACAGTACGAGGACTGGGACTCCTGCTTCTGATTCACACTTCCACTCTATATTTTCTCATGCAAGCTTCTGATTTTACCTTTTTGTTAAAAATTGGAGTTGGGAAGGAAGTATGCCCACTGGTATCAGCAGGAGGTCTGAGGACTTTTTCCTACTTCTACATTCTAAATGTACTTTAACCTAACGCTCATTTGTTGATATTCTGATGTGTTTTGGCGCTGTCTCCAAAGTTTTCCCCAAGGGGCTGAAAGCCTGAGTTTCCTGTTGTGTAGTGTTTGATTGATGCAGCTCTTCTCGTTTCTATCCGATGTGTTCACCGATGCGGTGGTGATGGAGTGAGATACCCCTGCTGAAGCTGATCTACTGAGCAGCTGGCCTGTGTTCCCCACTCACACAGTGGCTTCACAGTTGTTTCCCATCACATTTTTCCTGCTCATTATCACTTGAGGGGTTTGTGTTCGTAGTTGGGCTTTAGGGGAATGAGAGGATTTACTGAGCTGTTTTCCACCCTGAGTTAGTCTCTTTTAAGATAACCCACAAGAATTTAAATTCACATTTAAATAAGCTGCAGTGGGTGAGTGCATAGAATAAAGAAGTCAGTCTATTCTGTCATCATTGTGGATTAGAAATGTTTGTTGCTGCAAACATGGAGTGTGTGGGCTTGATTTCAGGTAGCAGGTTCCATGTTTGATACATTTGTCAGAAAAAGAAGAAAAAAACATTTAAGCTGATTAGTCAATGTTTTAAAATGTTGCATCTATGGTTTGTCATGTTAAGCACCAACTAATTATTCATATTCTGCTTTATAATCACAGTGATTGATTGAACAGTTTTTGATTTTATTTGCTCTACTTGCTTTAGATTTAAACTCGTGTGCAAAACATCCCATGGGCTTCGGGGAGCCGCATTTTTTTTCTTTTTTTGCGGGGGGGCACACACACACAAATATGACACCAACTGATTACAACTGATATAAAGTAGCCTGCCACACAGAATGTAGGCATACCAATGCATAATAAGTAACAACTCAACTCATACTCAATATAAACGCAATATAATAAGCAATGATTGCTCGTCGGAGCTCGGCTGTGGGGCGACTCAGACGCTGGGCTGGAAACACCCCAGATCGTGTCTGTGACGGCGCATCGCTGTGAAAGCAGTCTACAGGCTTATTGGGCTCCATCAGTGCCCTCCGAAATAAAATTTTGCATCATGTAGCACAACGTTAAACAATCATCTCACTTTTCCCTCCTTTGATCAGGCCTGTAAATTTATATGTAAAATAAATAGGCCACTTAGCTGCTTCTTGTGAAAAACTTACAACTTTAACGGTAAAAAAAATAATATATTAAGAATTTATTTAATATTTATTGCTTTCATAAGTGACCATGGTATGCCTACAATATGTCCTTCAAGGTCTCCTATCAGAAATTAATAGACGACTTGGAGGCATGGACCATCTGACACAAAGTGAAGGAAAGCTGCCTCAGTGAAGTCAATGGATGTGGTCGGGCATTATTCCTTATTTAATGTAGGAGAGGTTTAACTTTCAGTGCCACCACATTTCAGTGGTCTTAATAATTAAAAATGAGCATAACATGCTTTATTATCAGTTTTATAGAGCTCCCCCAAAATTTCACAATTCGCGTTTCTAGGGGAGCTCATGTTTTATTAAGGGGAGCTATGCTGTAGCTCCCCCAGCTCCCCCATGGTTCGCACCCTGTTTAAACTAGTCTGTTGCCTTGTGTCATAAGGATTTTTTGGGCCATTTGGTTACAAAAATATGTAGCTGCAGCTATCTGAAAACAAACTTTTGGCAAAACTTTTTACATAGTGAAGGCCTTCAAGCTTCTGCTTTATATGTTGATGAGTAGATGGGAAAAAAATGTAGTTTCTGGCTGCTTTGTTGTTTACATTTGGTAATCATGCTTTATGGTTATCACCCAAGCATTGTTTTTCATACGAAGGAGAAACCGGACACCTTTTGGTTTGGTTTCCTGGAACATTGCTGGCCAGGAAAAAGAAAATGACAGTCTTTAATTATGATCACTGGGTCTTTAGGGAATCTGAAAATGGTCAACTTGCCCTTGCAACCAGAAAACACAGAGAGATTCCTAAAATAAAATAAAAAATCACCAAGCTCTGGGAAGTAGTGGTCAGTTAATCGTTATTTGAAAACTAATTGGTAGCTGAGAATGCTGTGAATACCCTTTCTGTCGTGGATGCTCTCCCCAGAGAATTTGACCATAAAAAAAAAAAGAATTAAACATAAAACAAGTTCCTTTTGTATTAAACTGCTACAAAATGCCTATACCTCCTTATTTATCCTTTGAGTGATGGTGATAAGATGTAAATGGTAAATGGACAGTACTTATATAGCGCTTTTCCGGTCATACTAACCGCTTAAAGCGCACACTACACTCCATTCACCCAGTCACACACCTTCATACCCCATAGGCACATCGGAGGCAACGGGTCAGTTCTTCCCAAGACCTTCGCTAGTCTACCGAACATCCCTCAACCTCGGTGAAAATACTCTCTTCCACCTAGCCAGCCGCCCTCCATTTGCTGTAAAAAGCCATAAAACCAGTTGCAGATTTTTTTTTTTTTTTTATTTTTTTTTTTTTTTACACGGGTTGGCAAAGGAATAGCGTTGGACATGCTCAGTCAGTGCAGTATGCAGAAATGCCCTAAATATAAATAAAGTATAAAAAAGAGATCCATAAAAACACACTTTTAAAAGATCTATCATTATCCCATAAGAGAAACAAATACAATATTTTGGCCGTGAACTGAAAAACAAAATCCTCAAAATAATTTAAAGTACAGGATGGACATCAGCTATCTTTTTTTAGGAGAGCTGAATATTTTGAGCCATTATTTTGTTATGCAGCAAAACATCTCACAATATATCCAGATCTTGTGCTTTTGCAAGCTGTCCCTCAGTGCTTTGGACAACAAGACTAACCAGATAATAATCTTTACATTTTAGTATATTCAAAAAATAAGGAGTACCAATTAGAATACCCAGTACAGTTTTAAAGTGCTTTTTATTGGACTTGCATCATATTTAGTTTGATCATAATTACTGATAATAAATGGATTGGTAAAGCTTCACATATTTAACATGATAACACACCTTCAGACTGCTGCTGAAAACATGTTATTCTATTATGTGACTTCTCATGTCACTGCACTGGAATTTCCAAAGAGAATAAAAAAATGCACCAGCTGGAATGAAGGTGGATCCTCTGACTCTGTGCCATCATTCTCTCCATCTCTCCATTTTTCCTTGAAAAAATTGAATGGTCTCCTTTTGAATTTCCTTTCATTGTGGCACCTTGCAAACATAAAGATTTGAATATTATTACACAGAATCATAAGAAGCCTGTAACAGAAAGAAACAAGAAATTATTCATCACATGCACACAGGTGGCACAAGCAGTTATATTTACAATAGAGAATAAGAGAATGGGATGGCTAGACTTCTCGTTCTCATTGTAACCTGTTATTTTACCAGTCTGACAGTATGAATGTAACTGGTGTATCTGAACAGCTGCATTGGTCTGACATTGATGTCACAAAACTGTCACTGAAACTTCCAGCCCCTAAAACAGTAACCTTTTTTCATATTTAACACTTCATAATATTCTCTTGTGTTTACTGTCTGACCTCTCTGGTCTTACCATCAACCATCTTTAGAATCTGTATACTCCTTTTTTTTAAGAGCCTGCAGTGGTGCGGAGGGACAGGAAGCCATCCACTGTCTGATTGGACAGTTTGATTTGTCATCATCTAATTAGACAGAGCTGTAAAGAAGGAGTCAAAAGGCCACATCTGCATTTCCAGTCTTGCACCCATTTTTTTTTCACTTCGCATCCATGAACAGATGTTTGCAAATGCACTTCTATTTTTCTTTACAAATACAAATCTTTCTCGCAACTTTACAAATCCTTTGCTACACATTCACAAACTTGAATTCCTCAGGCAGATTTTTCTTATAAAAACAACCCAACAAACAATAAAAACCTTTTATTAATTTTGTTATGCATAATCTGAATTTCCCAAAACAAAATTCCATCCATTTGCACAGCTCATAAAATGCACATAAGAATATTTCCAAGTGGACTGATTTTTATTACAGTAAGTACATGTACCATTGATCCCCATTTCTGGGAGCACAGTAGTTGTTTGATAGTAATGATCATCAGAGCAGCTATGTCTTGATGTGTACTGTAGGAAAGTGAAGCCCAGCTGTCTCTCTGAGCCACTATAACAAACCGGTGAGAAGCAGGTACCTGCTGTGGAGGCAGCTCCATAGGGATGGCTCATTTCATGCCTTACTGACGTCTCTTGGCAGCTGCATCTACTCATTTTAAGTAGGAAAAGCCGTCACCCCGACCCAACTCTGCCTGAACCGGTGTATCAGTGCACAGGCAGTGAGTCCTGTAGAGAAGGCCATCTCCTGCAGGAATACAGCGTTAAAGCTAGCGTGTTAAGTTTAGTGAGGAGTTAGCATATGAGGGCTACTACTTCAACCTTTTAGTTGTATCTTCTCATAAAATGTGTTTTGCTGTCAGCTATTCTAGATAAGAAACAAAAAAAAGCACATCAGAAGAAGGTTACAGGTATTTCACAATAAATAGTTTATGCAGTGGTCATTTAGTGGCTAAAATATTCTCTCTCTCTGTTGTTTGTTTACTTTTAATAAGTCCCTGCCAAACGTTGCAACGGCAGTTAAGCCAGTATTGTGACAGTGAACACCAGAAGTAAAAGACAGTAATCTTTTATGCAAAGTTGAACTGCTGCTTTGGCATAGCATACCCTAACATGGAAGACTTTGCTCATGTTTGTTTGAATTTGCATACAGGCATTGCCAAATTAGCATTATGCCACTAAAGGACTATCAGCCCTAACCAGAGAATGTACACAGAACGCAGGAAATCATCCCACTTGCTGTTAGACCCCCTTCTCTATGTGTTTACACTGCTGCACATCAGGATGACATTGCAAAATCCCTTTTCTGTTTGCTGGTTTATCTGGATGGGAATGTTTATGTAACAAGTGTAAATGACAGAAAGAAAATAGCACATTATTATTGTTATTATTATTATTATTATTATTATTATTAGTTGTAAGTTAAAGGTCTGAAAGTTTTCTTTAAGGTTTTAGGGAGACAAGGAGACAACAAATAATCCCTATATTAAACTTTTCTTTATTCAGCAGGTGTAAAAAGTGAATAGTGATTTTAACTCTAATGTTCCAGTATCATTTGTCCCATTAATCCAGTCTTAGACAGACAGAACAATTCAAAGGGGAAAAAGTCTTGAGCACTACAGATGCTGACATCATAGTTATTGTCCCTCTCAACCTAAACCTATAGACATCACATAAACAGAATATGTGGTAAAAGAGTGTTATTTCTGTTAATCCTGTCCATCCTGATATCGTCACAGTGAAGGGTAGGAAATGAAGGTGGCGCTTGAGATGGGGATCTCTGACTTTAAAGCATGAAAGGTGTTTCGTTTGCTTCTGAAAAAGTGGACAATCCATAGCGACAAATACGTTTATAATTGTACTGAATGTTCATGATCATCTTCATTTGCATGTCAAGACCCATATTTATGCAGCAGCTTCATTAGCCTGAAAGGTGCATTGACTCATCCTCCTACACACTGATATTTTTTTCCCCCTCAGCGTAATCTTAGTCAAACACCTTATCATGAGACTTCTGGTCGACAGCTTTAGAGACTACCTTGTACACAGCATATGATTCAGCACTCATCAGCCCAGAAAACGAGTGGATCTGCTCTCTGTGGGTTGTCTCTTAAAAGAGCTGGTTAGTCACATGCTGCATTGCTTTGACAAGGGATTTTTTTTTCCCATCTTGGCCAGCTGTAAATCTTCCTTGCAGCGCTGATTGCAGTACATGTGTATTACATAGGCTGATTATCATCTGTGGCGGAAACTAAAGCTCCATTATGCGATTGCTGTCTTCGATGACTGAATTGTTTCCTTTTTTGTGTTCATTTTAATTGTCAGATGCATAAATCATCCAGACACCAACAGTATTGTACAAAACCTATGAGCCCTGCAACTCACACCACACATATACCTCAGAACAGCTGGCAATTAAGAAATCATTACGCACGGGTGCACCACATCAGTGTTGATTTCTCATGGTCCTTTGCTCTTGGTAACAGTCCAAAAACTTATTGCAGTAAAGGTGTGCATATAAGCTTTTCATGTACTTTCTGTTGGCTAATCTCTAAGTTGACTGCTTTTGACCCCCTGACAAAGCTGCTTTTATCTAACACATGGCTTTGTGGTTTTGACTAACATTAGGTTTATGTAACTATGCCTTGATTGCTACGGTTTCTCCTAAAAGTCCTACATTTGGCTGTTTTTTGTTTACTTAGTTGCTTGTGTATTTTCACCCACTGTTTGATTTATTTTAAGCATCAAAGCTTCCTGGTTGCAGTTTAGAAACTATCACATTTTTGCATGAAATACAACAACATATCATTAAACAAAACCCTCTGTATTCCTCATAAAGGCTTAGACTTTCAGTCAATAGTGATGGAAGGATTTTGTGGTTGACATGACACGTGATTTCCAGAGAGCAAAACAAAAACTTGAATCAACGCTTCAAGGTCCAAGTGAAAAAAATCTGTAAATCAACATTCTTTCAATTTGACAACAATCACCACTAAAGTATTTATAAAATTTAGAACTGGTGATAATGTACAATGTATAAAGACTAACAAGTATCAGTATTATTGTTATTAATGGGGTTTCATAGCATTTACCTATGATAGTAAATTAAAATGTCATCTTTGGAGGTTTGGGGGGGAACAATAAGAAAAATAAATTAACAAAAAGAAGATAAATAAAACTAAAAATTTTAGGCCTTGTTTCTGCAAACACACCTCAAGACTAATCTTGTCTTGTTAAAGCCAGAAGGAACACAAACAAAACACTCTTTGATTTTTTTTTTTCTTTCGCAAAACAAGTAAAATTTCATCATTCAATTATGGTAGACCGAATTAAACCACCAAATTAAACCACTGCTTTGCCCCGAAAACAACAGAACAAATGGATGCATGATATGAGGTTGTATCAGAAAATGTGCCTCCATTCTTTGCTGAACCTTCAATCATGAATGCTGAGAGAGTCGACAAGACACGACACGACCAGCCTCATAATTAGGAGAGGGTCAAAAGCAATTTCAGTGGTGCTGCTGAAATAATGGCTGTAATGGGTTTTAAATAACAGCAGTGGCTTCCATGGAATTTCCATTAATATATGTATAGGTCAATACTGATTAGTATTAATTGATATGTATTTATTAGCTACATGCAAAGACCAAATCATTGCAGTTGTGCTGGGAAAAGCTGCAAGTTAAAGTAGCTCCTCTGGAGCTCATTGAATGAAAATTAGACTGATCCAGCTGATTTAAAAACACATATTTTTTACAGCCCCAATCATGCCTGATTTAGATACTTCTACCTCATTGTTAGTTTGTAATAAAGAAAAATCTCTCCTACTCCTCACATCCTAATAACAAAAGAAATTTAGAATTGGCAGCTGTAGCAGAGAGGATTTATTAGGTTATCAACTCATTCCTGGGATTTACATAAACCACAATCTCCTTTATCAAGTGGTTATCTTTACTTTACATCTTCCATGGATTAAGTGAGAATTCTTCTGTTCCTTGGCTATTGTATGAAGAATTATTCCTGAGCCTCTGAGAAACACATGGACTGATAAAGCCAGATAAAGTAAAAGCAAGCAAATGACATAGGAGTACTTTACTGAAACAGTGTGAGGGAAAATGCAATATTCTTTAGAAGTTTGTGTTATATGGTGGCAATATCACAGACCTTCAAAAACGCATAAACACCACCATCATAAAGAGTGTAAAGTAATAAGGGGGGAAGGGAGGGGGGCATGCTGTTAAATGTGCCTGCATCGGCTACCTGAATGAGGTCTCTGATGGAGCCTTTTACAGAGGCAGATATTATCCAGGTACAGAGATAGAAACAGGCACATAATTGCTCAAAACATGGCAGGTTAATGGACGTGGCTGGACAACTCTAACTCTATACTATTGAAACCACGTAATCCATGATACCCTGTTTCATAAACAGTACATTCTGTATTAATATATTTACAGTATAAGTGATCGTTTACTAGGGATGTATACCGAGTACCGGTATCGTTTGGTACCGGTTCCTAATCTTAACGATACCAGGGTACCGTTAAGATTCTGGACTAACGATACTCTTATTGATACTTTTTGTACATCTACCTAACCATCGAGTTATCATTACGCAGTCAAATAATCACAATGATGGACTAAGACGGACACAATTCCCTTATTCACCCACTTTTATGTCCAGGCTTCTTCAACATCATCTGAATAAATATTCTCCACCACTGGATCTTGTAACATCTTGTAATGTCTTTATTATTTACTCTAAGTTATGTTATAGTATCAATAAGAGAATCGATAAATACCGGTATCGATAAGGAGTATCGATATTGGTATCGGTATCGATAAAATCATGACGATATACATCCCTATCGTTTACAGAAATGAAGGTTTGATTAATGATTAGGCTGAAGAATCATCTGCACTAGAGAAAAAAAAGAAAAAACAAACAATATCCAATTTGAAAATTCTGCCAACATGGACAGTCATGCTTCACTCATACAGAACATAATATCTACATCAGCTTTTTAAGTAAATGTCAGTTCAGTTTGCATGGGTGTGCACATGTATATGTAACTACATATCAAGGCAAACTATAAAAGAAAGCAGAGAAATGGCTCACTGAACTAAGCGAAATACATTTGTTCTATTCATCAATAGCCTGGAGGATTTTACACCCAACTCTGCTTTCAGTAAGAAGAATGTCCTGTTGTTGCCATTCAGCTAGTCTGAGCCTGCTGTCTCACCCAATGTAGAAAATGCTGCAACTTGTGATTTGTTTCATGTTGGACATGATATGTAGCATAACAGACTGGTTTAGTCAATATGTGGCTGATGTTTATATTTTCTCTTGAAGAAATGATTATTTTAAGGTCTGTGGAATCAGTTATGATTTTCACCCTCTGTGATAATGAATGCTAAAGGACATTGTTGGATTAACATCCCTCATTTAGATCATGTCTTATTTTCAAACAAGAAAAGTGAAGACAAGTTATCACTCTGGGCACATCCCAGGCTGTCAAATCCCATTTGTTTTTTTCTTTTGTTTATTTTTTATAGCTTGTTATAGACATTTTTTTAATAGGTCCACAGCGTTATTTATTGATGTAACTTTTTGCTATATTTTATGTGTCTGCACGATTGCTACCTTGTGTGTGTTTTTTGTGTGTAATGGCACTGTAGGGATGAAAGGCCCACCCAATTTTGTTGTGACAACTTTTATAATAACAATTAAAATATTCTATTCTATTCTATTCTATTCTATTCTATTCTATTCTATTCTATTCTATTCTATTCTATTCAGAGCTGATAACATACACATTGCAGGAATGTCTGCATTCACATGAGGTGGAGTCAGTTGCAGGAAGAGACAGTGGCTGGACTTTATGGAGACTGGGTGGTCATGTTCCCATGTGAAAGGACTTTTTTTTTTCTTGATTAATTGTTTTTGGATATTGTTTAGTTTAATTTAGACAGCAAAGTTACTGGTACAAGTTCAGGGGGAAATGGTTTAAATTCACCCATTGAAATTTTCATGTTCTGTCCCATGTAGAGGAGTTAGATTATTATTTTTTTTTTTTTTTTTTTTTTTTACAACACTTATTTATTTAACCAGAAGAGGGCACCCATATAAACAGGACACTTGCGATTATTATTTGAATGGATTAGAATGGCTGATGTGAACTTTTTGGCCTCCCCGCAGGTGCAGTGTAGCCGATCTCAGGAGAGATTATGGGGACAACCCCCATTTACAACACTTAATGAATTGACAACATATGGTGAAATGTTTCAGCAAACATTGTTACTTTACTTTGCCGTTCTACAAGCTAATTATCTGTTAATAATAAAAGCTGTGACTTCTTTCCAGGTAAAATCCAGGAATTTTGTTGACTGAGGAAACTATGATGTTTGTTGAGTTGTTTCCAGAGTGTCTGAAATTGATTCTACCAAAGCTGCCCCCCACATTAAAGCAAACATAGAAGACTAAAAATGTCTTCGGCTGTATAAAGAGCTCTGCTCTGTTCCTCCTAACTATGATGCTGTTAAGAGATGCTATAACTAGGAGCTTCATACATGGCTTCTGTTGATAATTCATTTACTTTATGACAAAATTAACCTCAGTTTGAAGTTATAACATGAAAACAGACCAAAAAGTGGCATAGCCTATTCAGATTCAGACAGAGGATTCTATTGATGATACAGGTGGATGATGTATGTATGTATGTATGATTAGGAAATTCGTTCTTTGCATTTAATCCATCTCAGGTTGAACCTGAGAGCAGTGGGCAGCCACAGCGCCCAGGGAGCAGTTGGTGGGGGCTTCAGAACCTTGCACAGGGGTCAATCATGGTTCACCTGAGTGCCGTGACGGGGACTCCAGCCTGGGTCTGCCACACCAATGCCTGTGACATTACCACGAGGTTACCCACTCCCCCATATTTCAGCCTCCATTCACTAAAATATTTCTCCAGTAGAATGCATACTGAGAAGTGCGAGACAAAAGACTTGGTAAACTTTTATTCAAATGAATATTACAGTCTGAATATTTAATTAACAGTCACATAATTGAGGGTCTTGTGGGATGTGGACCAGCTGAGTCAGGCAGTTCCATACTGGTGAGTTGTTATATTCTGGTATAATCCATCTGTATGGGTGGCTACTATGATACTGTTTACTGAAATTAATTTAATGGTGATAACATCAGATGCCCATCATACAATTTCTTGTAGCAATGAGAGATGTCCGTATATGCACTTGATAATTTAAAGTAAAAAGTGTAAATCTGTGTCAATTTAATTTGTCATTTCTTAGTGATGGAGATATAAGCAAGAAGGAACTACAGTATCCAAGTTGTGAATATCTAAAATAACCTTTAAATTAATTATTAAGTCACAGTGTGTTTGTATCTGCAAAGCATTTCAGTATTTCACAGTCTTGAAGGTGTGAAAATATTTATAATATTATGACAAAAATCTTCAACCCAGCTGGATTGTGCCCCAGTAACAGATGTGTCAAATCCTGTACTTTCTGTCTCATTAGGAAACAATGTCTTTATACTCAGGCACCCTCCGTTAAAAGCTTCATTATCTCTCATCGCATGCACCCTCCTCACGCTCATCAGGGCCGAAACCATCAGAGGTTACCATTTATCTGCATCTTTTTTTTTTTTACAACCCCTACTTCCTTCCAGCGGTCAGCATTTTAATCTGCATCTAATTTGACTGACGGCAAAATCTTTTGTTTCCGCTTTGCAGTGAAAGTTCTGTAGAAACAACTGTGATAAATTTTTACCACACAGCTTCAAATCATCAACCTGCTCATGGACATGTTTCTATAAATAGCCTGCTGGGTTTTATAACAGCGGCTTTACACTGATGGCAGAAGGGCGAAACTAGCCTATATGACATGAGCACATACATCCCTCATATTTAATAACAAGAACTGCCTCGCCACCCTTTATTCTTTGAAGGGAGATGCGCAATATATGAGCTCTTCCATGTACTGATATAAATCACCCTTGTCAAAACCAGATTCATGGAAAAACACAAAACAGCAAGAGATAAATCTTTGTTTTCAAGAAACATGCTCATTTCTTAGTGTTCCGAGATGTTATGTTGCATGTATTGATCAAACAACTGAAAGTGGTACGTAAGTGCTCATTTTTAATCTCAGATATTTGATTTTATCTCTATGTTCAAATGTAACACCAAATATGACAATGTTTTTCATCATTGTCTTTTCTTTGTCAAAATCTCTTTAAAATAATGGAAAATGTTATGAAGGAGAGAGAAGCAAAAATCCAGGTATGCTGGGATTATATTAAGCCTTCTGGAGCAATCACTACAAAAGCATTGGTTCAATAGAAAGAATGCTTCGCCTTGGGCATTTGATTGTATTGTTTCCTTGCTATTGATTTTAGGGGCAAATGAAAAGGTACCATATGAGTGGGCTGCTGCTGCACAGCATTTATTGTCCAGAGTGCTGGAGGAAGGAAAATGCATATTTACTCCTATGTAAACATTATGAGATAAGAACTATATGTTATTTAGTGAGTTTGCGCTGTCAAGTGTGTGTGAGTTTTGTTTTGGTTGATTTAGAGTTTTTATGCATGATTTTCACTTTAAGGCAGGTTTAGAAGTGGAAACCTTTAACATCTGTATGTATATGTCTGAAACATCAGCATACAGATGCTCAGGTGCATTTTTGTTGCAAAAATATAAGCTTATTTTGATGAAACTGCACAAAAAAGTCCACATTATATTTGATCAGAATTGGTTGTGTACGCTATTTGCATATGTGAATCTACTTCATAGAGTGACTGCAACAGTAAGTGGGGCCCCAGCCTGACACTCCATGCCCACACACGTTGCTTGTGTGTAGGAGTGGGATAGGATGACAAGTCCAGGATGTATAGTGCTTTACTCAAGCTCCCTTGGTATTCCTATGTATTTCAAAAGCCACATAATTCACACAGAATGGTAGTTTTCATGCTTAGACCCACCATGTGCAGCTTATGGTCTACAGCTGAGTTTTATGTTGCATCTGAATGCATGAAAAATGTCCTCTCCCTGCCAGCTGTGAGAGGTGAAACAGCAACTAGATGGATGAAGAGGTGTCTTTTTGTACTGCGTCTATTTGATTTCCCATCCCCCAGAGCTAAAAGCTAAGGCAGAGCCTGCTACAGCTAATGATCCTTCACAAATTAAAACATTGCAGCCCTGAAAGCAACGCCATCCCCTCTTATCCATCAAAAGACGTCCGTCATTAGACTTGGATGTACTGAAACAGACCCAATCCTGCGAGGTGTGGGGTGTGACAACAGAGATGCAAACATCCAGTGGATTGCTGAAATGCTTGTGTGTAGGTTTTACCACTGCACGAGTCCAGATTTGAAGTGATGTAACAACAGATCATCCTCCTTTCTTTTCCTTTCTTTCTCACTTTACAAGTTGTGATCTAGAGAAAATGATCTTCCTCAAATCATATAAGTATGGCTTTGCCTGGTTTTCTGTCACCAGGAGATATACCGAAGAGCATTTATCATGGATGGACAGACCTATTTGGCTCCTGTGTGCTTTTGGTCATGGCAGCTTGACAGTTATTGGTGGAAAGCCAAGTCCTCTTCCACTGCCATGTACGAGCGCCTCTCAGCAGCACTCAGACCTACTGTAATCTCTCACACAAGTGAACCTAAATTAAATTGAAATTCAGATGTGTCAGAGACCTCTTAGTAACCACTCATCCTACTTATAGACACTGCATTTTTCGCAAGCAGGCTCAACTATCTTACAGAGCGATAAATCCTCGTTCAGTCTCAACAAACCTTGAAGATAAATAAATGACAGCCATCAGTTCTTTGTGTTCGGCTCAGCTGTCATATGAATGTGTTTTGTTGTATTTGGTGCATGAGTCATTCCTAGATAAAAAGCAAGTGAATGTGACATTCATTTGAATGAGATATTTAAAAACAAAACAAATGAAATTTGTGGAGCACAGACTTCACAGGTCTTCATAGAGACCTAATCTGGCTGTTCGCTGCTGCTGACAGGAGCAGATCTGGATGGAATGATGAATTGATTGTTTGTCTACATTAACTGAATGATTTGTGGCTCAGTGGTTTCTCTAAGATGGAGGACACACTATTTCTGTGTGTGTGTGTGTGTGTGTGTGTGTGTGTCTGTTTGTGCTTCTGTTTTCAGATGTTCTTATTAGGATTTCCTGGTATGATTACTTCATTTATCTTCCAGCTGACTCATAAGCTTTAACATGTAATACACCTGGTGTGTCTTATTCTGTCCTCAATAAAAGCAGTTGATATGCTAGTGGTGTTCATAATTAGCATTAATCTTCTGTTGTTTTAAGTGAAGATGTGTGCACAGTATAAGGTAAACCCAAAAGGCCTGGACTGCGTTATATTAAACTATTCAGAATAAGATTGCCAGTGTGTTCACTCATAGGCTGATGAGAAGCTGTGTTACTTTGCAGAGTACACAGTTTCCACTGCTACCTATTATCTCTCTCTATGACTAAATTGAGAGTACAAAAAATGAAAATTATTTTTTTTATAAAGATGTAGTGATTGTTATATTTGCTTTGACTTTTATCTTGTTTCAGTTAGCTTATTTCTAGGGGGTCTGTTTTTTTATTATTATTATTATTATTTCTGACCAGCATAATATAAAAAAGCATAGTAATAGGGAACGTTTAGGGTGAGTAAACTGATACAGAATAGTTATTGCAGTCATGGCTTGGTGGTAAAGCAGCATTCACAAAAAGCTGAAACTTTAAGAAGCAAATATGGCCAGGAAATTAGCAACTGTGTCAAAACCCTCAAACTCTTTAAAAACAATGCTCTTTAAAAAAAGATTGGAGGGGATTTGCATATTTTCCCCCTCTGCAGAGAATAACATAATTAAACCATTCAAGCACTCTGGAGGAATTCTAGTGCATTAAGGACAAGAAAGCAGGCCTAAACTTTTTTTTTTTTCTTTTTTCTTTTCGCAGACCTAAACTTGAACCAAACTATGATCTTTGATCCCCCAGACGGCACTTCTCGAACCACATTCAGACTTTCTTTTTTTGGAGGCATCTGGGATGGACCAGCAGACAATGATAAGAGGTCAATCCAGCTCATTGTGGTCAGATTGATCCCTATGCCAGATCTTTTATAACAGAAATGGATGCTTTGTGGTCTGGACTAAAGATTGAATAGACATCTAGAGAATTATCTGCAATAGGTTTAAATTTCAGGCTGTGTGGGGTTGTATCGGGGGTAATTTGCACATCTGTGTTGGCAGCATTAATGCAGGAAAGAACATTAAGATTTTAAAGCAACATATGCTGCCTTCAGGACATCGTTCCAGAGACATCCATGGATCTTTTAACAAGACACTGGAAATCCATATTCTCTACACATTAAACTGAGGAAGAAGAGAGTGCAGATGCTGGACTGACCTCTTATCACCCCTAACAGAGAATCTGTGAAGAATTTTAAAACAAAATATGTTCTCATTTCTTTTTTGGGAAGGTGTTAGAGGTCTGATAAATAAAAACATCAGATTTGCCTCTTTTTTTTTTTATAATTGGCAAGGCAAAACACTGACTATCTTGGATTCATACTGACTGTAATGAATAAGAAGAGAAAATAACAAAAGCAACAGTGTTCTGTTTTGAACTGTTCAGTCAAAACTGAACTCTAGATACTCAGTATATGGTGGCTTTCTCACACATGCACTGTTTATACCCCGCCTGAATAGTCATTCTTTTATCTAAGTAGTTGTTCAGGAATCTTTTTCACTCCCAATCATGTTTCACATAACTCAGTTTCTATGTTGTGTCCCTGGGTAAATAAACATTGCCACCTGCTGCCTGTCTTTAACAAGTGAAACAAGATTTGTCTTCATTTATTTATTTTTTCCTCTGTCAGTACACACTCTATTTAATTTTTCTGTCATAACGTTAGAAATCACTCAGCTAAAAGGTAAAAGAACGCTTGAATGTAAAACAACCTGTATTGTCAGATATGTCAGCAAACATTTAGCTGCATCAGTCTGAATTTTGCAGATAAACTCAGGCAGTGCAGCTGTTTGGATGTAAAAAGTCTCTCAGCTGGAGGAGGAGGAAGGAGGCCTTGAAGACTGTACTACCCAGGGGGTGAAAACGGTTTGTGGTGACTGTGTCAATAGTGAGCTGTTGGCGGATGAACGGTGAAGATGCGCCACAGATTGCTCTCAGGCTCACAGGAGAGCTCGTTAAGGAGGCAGCTGAGAGGGATAATGGAAGAGTCACACTTTGCGTCTCACACACACACACACACACAAAAGAGAAAAGAAATAGAAACTACTCTGAGGGTGGACATGCACCTCACTGAACTGTGGTTGTGTACATGGCTCATTCTCACAGGAAATGCTTCTACATTATTAAATTGAGTCATAAGTGCAGCAGGAGTCACATGTTCAAGTTTATTTATCAGCAAAAGTTGACAGTTGTTACATAATTTAGAAAAAAAATGCAGTTTACTGTTTAAAGTAAGCTTTATAAGCCTTGCTTCTGTCTGGCTTGGTTAACCATCAGAGGGCTCTTCTTTCCAACTCCCTGTGGAATAAAGAGGAAGAGCTCAGTGCAGTCTTCCTATAGATTAATGTTGCACAAGTTGTGGCTGAGCGAATGTTTACTTGTCCACTTTAATTGAATTCCCCAATGCTTTTTACACAACCATTACAAGTCAAAGATTGTCTGATTAGTTAACTCAAGCTTGTCAACAGTTCTTCAAACCAAACGATCAGAGGTAACAGAGAAAGATCCTTGCAATCAGTAGAAATACACACTCTAATGCCCCTGATTCCCAAGCTGATTCACAGTATGTCCTCATTTATTTTGTCTCAGCTCAAAGTTGCCTGTTGGATGTACAGAAAGAAGGTAATTGGTTTCAGTGTGTTCTTTATACATCCTGATCCTATCACAGTGCAGCTTATAGGAGACCACGTCTGTTTTTAAAGGTTTAAAACGAAGATCATTTCAAATATGTTAATAAGTGGCTTTACTAATAAATTCAGTGCATGTACTGTATGAGTGAACATGTTTATTTGTGAAGGACTTTAAAAGACATATAAGAATTTTATTTAAGGCATGCAAATTTAAAAAGGAAATTAAAACTGGAAAATATTTTTATAAAAGTAAACTGTATGTATATATATTAGAAAAAAATATTAGAATATTTAAACTATAATCTCACCAAATGTCATACTGAAGGGTTTTGAACATGAGGCTGATCAATGAGCATGCTTACTTGACATTGGGTTAGTCAGACCAAACCAGACTAAAAATCCATGTTGGTTGGACCAAAACTGTACCAAATTAAAGTTCTTAAAAGCACACCCACATGATACAGTTTGGGATCAAATTCCTCTAGCACGTATACTCTGCTCCAATGGGGCCTCAGTTCCCTCCATATGCTGTATTTATTGATACAGGAAACTAAAATCCTGGTAAAACTCCTTTCATTTACATACTTTTCTGTTTCACCTGTCAGGCTCATTAAAACACATTAAAAAACTGTGGCTAAAAAGGAGGTCATCAAGACCTGTCAACTTCTTATCACATAAATCTTGTCCACTCGCTACATTATGTTCAAATAAAACCCTGATTTTCGCAAAAACCATGTCCTCTGACAAAAATCACCATTCCACTGTGAATCCATACTGTACTTTATGACAATTTTTCCCTCCCTCAGGGAGCACATAATAGCCTAAAAGTTTTCTCATACAGTCTTACACAGTTTTTAATGCAATTTCCAGCCTGTGAATGTATACTGGGACAAGCTATGTGGCAAGTAAAATGACCAGCTACTGCTTGAGCTGCAGCAGCTTAGCTGATATGTGCATGTAGCCACACTGGACTTCATGCTTTTTGTGCACTTATTATCCAACCTGATTATTTTCTCTGTAAACTACATAAACAAATTAACTAAATGAACCAGAACAATGTTGCATAATCAGTATTTTACCTGAACAGACCCCTATCAGCACTCTCCACTTCTGTAAATGACAGTTTATTTTTCCCCAAAAAAATCCTTCATGTATAAACTGACATAATCCTTAGCTCTTTAGAGTTATAAAAATAATGTTTTGCTTTGTGTTTCAGTGTTTCAGAAGCTAAGACTCATTTCAACATCAAGATTTCTAATTTGGCATTTGGTTTGGGATCAGTGCAAAATATCTTTTAGTTCAATTCCTCTTGAGATCAAAAGTTTTTTTTTTTTCATGTTATTAAACAGAATCAAATTTACTCCTTTCCACTTGTTTACTTTCTATCAGGGCATCATGGGAAATGCCTTGCAATGTACTGGAGTAATAAATGCATGTCCGAACCTGCCTACAACAACAAGCCAAATGCCAGGGGAGGAAGTGAGTGACTGACTGCCTCAATCAGCTTATAAAGCTTAGGATCCAGCCAGCACAGGTGTCTGCCGTCCTTCTGATGGACATCCTGCCCGTCTCCCTCGGGGGAAAATGGAGCAGACAGAACAAGGAAGCATTGCATGGCCATAACACACTTCACAGTTTCTGTCTTCCTCCTCAGTTTCTTTCTCCAGATATCTTCTAGACAGCTATCAAAACAGTCAAGTTTCATCCAGTATTGTATTAACTGGTCCAAAGTAATTTATAGCTGCTATTATTAATGGTTGTAGGAGTGAGTCTCCAGCAAGCGTGCAAACTTTACTCCCATGCATAAATTCAAAGAGGGAGGAATTCTCTATTCACAAGAATTATTCAGCTTTTCATTTTGACTGTCATTGCTAATCTAGTTAGTGATTTATACTCTAAGGAAAAGTCAGTCAGAGAGGCTTTTACACTGTAAATGCTCAATACTATGTACAGATATCAGCATCACTCTTAACATGTCATGCCGACGAAATGGATCAAACTACTCAGCTAATGATTAGGGATGAAGTATCTAATGGATTCCATCAACAAATATCACATCAAATACTTGGTAAATTTGCCCTGATTTATAGCTAGGACTAGTATGTCACAGCGCTTACCAGAAACGAAGTGCAGAAGCCTTTACAGTATGTACAGTAATACTGGTTTTCATCCGTACCTCAGGATTCACCCCATCCCAGTCACTGACGCTGACACTGACTTTGGCTGGCAAAGAACTCCAGAAAAGCTCAGGTTTTTTTTTTTTAATTATAATAACAAAGTCAAAGTATATTTGGTCTTCTTCCAGGCCCCATGTTTGCCTTCATCAAGTCTGTAGTCTCACTTGTCAAGACCTCACATTTCTTGTGTTTAAGTCTTCTACAAGAAGACTTAATACAATTTAATTGAAATATCTGAAACACAGTCAAACTTGTCAAGTTGATTCACTCAATGTAATTTTTCTTGACTGTATTACTACAGTCCATCAAAATACTGCACAAGTGCTCCCATTTATTTTTTAGCTTAGGCCCATGCCTACCAAGAAATCATGTTGTCATTGGAAATATCTGGAAATCAGGACTGAATATCATATACATTGCTCAATCGGAGGAGCCCAGTTTATCTGGTTCAATGTGGCATACTGTGCTGGTTTGTGAGGAATATGCAGGATATGGAAGTTATATATATCAAATGATAATCATTGCTGTCTTCTTTTATTATTATTTCCTAAACTGGTCTGCCCTAACCTTAATGACATGTATCTGACAAAAAAATAGGACTATCCAGAGAGTTAAAGGGACATTGTGTAACAATTGTATATCGCAAGCAACTCACTAGTACTTTTCATGCTGCGTTCACGTGAAACCAGGCAGACGGACGACAGCCGCTGCATGAAAGGGCATAGACAAGCCTCTCTGTGAAGACGTGGTCTGTCAGTTACAGTGACTTCAGTCCACATCTGATATGTTGTCATGGCGATGACGTATTGTTTTCCCTGACCCATGTTTTACTGTCTTTCTCAGCTTCTGTGATTAAAATTACATCTGGTTTGTTACCGACAGCTGTCTGCCCGACTGCACGTGAACGCAGCATCAGTGTAACGTTCGGTTCCTCCTCACTGTACTGCGGTGATTTTTCAAAAACATTACCTCAGACTGAGCCGACAACTCCGGTGTCTCCGGTGAGTTTCTGTAGTTTCCTATTGTCACGCTTCTACTGAATGTAAAAACATGGCGACACGACTGGTAGCCACCACCGAGCCGACCCGTTCCATGTAGATATGAATGATACCAACGGCAAATTCAGAGCTTACAGGAGCACTTCAATTGTTTGATGGGAGTGATTACTGATCAATGGAAAAACACTACTGAACCAAATTATCATTTTTTTTTTAATAGATAACAGGAGAACTTACACAATATCCCTTTAAAAGCTGTTAGCCATGCTTGAGTGAAAAATAAAAATGACATAGCAACATAGCAACATATGGTTTCTATTTTTTTAAAAATGGCAAGATATTTTAACTGTGCTGATTTATACAGAGTTACACATATTCAGGTAGTGCTTGTAGTTAATACATGTTCAATAAACACCTGAGTAATTATTTGAATGAGCTATTTTACATAATCACTGAAATTTTTTATATTTTATCTGTAAACAGCTGAATGACACTGAAACGGGCCATAAATGTCATTGTCAAGTATTTGCACTTTTGTTATTCTCCTTTTCCCAATTCCATTTAATGGTACCAACAGTTTAGTTCTGAAATATTTTTAAGTTTAAATCAATTTTCAGAATTTGAAAGGGAGTGACTTTATGCTGAAATATAGTGGACAGTGCTGAGAAAAATATCATTTATGAATCACCAAATTGTCAAAATATTATCATACACAAGCAATACAAGGAATACAAAAAAAAATTCAAAGCTGTGGGAGGACAGATATCAATGGGTCTGTGCCTTGTCACATGAAATAAGGTGGTTATTTATAGACCTGGATAGAAAGAAAGACTATGGTCCTCTTTGCAGCATGGTGTTCAGTTTTGGGTGTTTGTTCCTAAAATTTTAAAGGTGTTATAAAAGATGTTTCTTTGAATAATTTTTGCAATATTCAATGAAATTGGGTTCACTGCCCCATACTGTAAGTATCATTAATTAAAAGCTTTAAATATATAAATATTGTTATACATCAGCTGTGAAAGTAATGGGACTTAAAAAAAAACATCTGCCAATCAAATCTGCTCTCATCATGTGTTTTATTTGTCTTCTGCCCGTCAATCACTCTTACTGCCGTAGTAAGAGTGATTGACGCGCAATAGTCAACAGGTGATAGGCGAAAGTGATTGAGGAGAGTGATTGATTGGCAAGAGTAATATGTGCCGGAAGCAGTGCACTCTCGTCTGATGTTTACAGTAGGTAGCTAACAATCATTCCTCTACTAGTTAGCAACGTTCAGACAATGACATATGGCTTAATTGCATTTGAGGGAAGAAGCTGTGAATCTAGCAGGCTGGTCTTGTGCATGCCCTCCATTCAAAAACTCGTTAACAGTCTCTGTTTTCTGACTTGCCGCGAACATCTCCTATACTGCCTTTAATTCACTCATTTTCTCTACCACTTTAGTCCAGTTCAGAGTAGCAGGGAAGCTGGAGCCTTTCTCAGAAATTAGCTGCCAAAAGGCAGGGCACACCCTGGATAGGGCTCCAGTCTATCGCAGGGCCAACACAGAGAGACAAACGGCCACTCACATTCACTTCCAGGGAGAATTTAGAGTGACCAGTTAACCTAACACGTGTGTCCTTGGACAACGGGTGGAAGCCCAAGTATCCCGAGAGAACCCATGCATACAAGGGGAGAACATGCAAACTCCACAAAGAAAAGCAAGCCCCAGTTCTGCATCCACCCCAGACAAGGCTCAAACCAGCAACCTTTCAAATCTCCACACCATGGTGCAGCCCTTTGTTTTATTTTATTTTATTTTACAAACCTGCAATGAGTTGTTTTGCTGTTTATTGTTTCTTTTCTAATTATTCTTTTTCTATTTTTATTTTCAACTATCAAAATGGCCTCACCTGTAAGGACTGGGACCATGATTCAGTCTGAGGTGATGTCATTTTTCAATGTTTATTCTTCTATATTGCTTACAAGAAATCCTGCACATGGACTGAGTTCTATATTACCACCAGGACTATTCTCAAATCAGTTGTGTAATCTTGGACAACTTAGCCAAGATTACTGTGCTATATTTAGAAGCATTTTTCACATGTGGAGACAACACAGGGACACTTTTCAGTGATTTGATCAAGCAGGGCTTAGTGAAAATTCCTCCTGTGTTCAGTGAGTCAAAGAACTTGTGGTCACAGTGACTGTACTGACTGTGTAATGACACTGTAATTTCCTGTGGACATGAGCTTTGGTTCAAAGGGCTAAACAACAACACACAACACAAATTCTAGTCATTAATCAAATTCTGCTAATTATCAGTATTTTGTCTTAGAGGTTAAGACTTCATAATAGTCATAAATCAAAGATTATCTTACACATTCCAAGTTCAGTCCCCAAAATGGAACGATTGCTTAGGAAATTATTGGGGTTATTATAACACTTTCAAGGAAGAATATTTTGTCATTCATAAAACATTCGTGTGATAACTGGCATCCAAAATTATAGCCAGAACCTAATATGTCTCTGTAAGACTCTAAAGCTGGACTGCAATGCCGAGCAGATGCCTCAACAAACCTTCTGGCACCTTTAGACAAAACTCTGAAATCAGTTTCAGCTGTTTCTGAAAAGTTCCTTCTTTGAAGAGGCCATAGTTCTCCTATGAGTGCAGATACGAATGTCACTTTCAGATTTTGTTCTCCAGAGTGTTGATTGCAAACAGCCCTCTTAAATGGATGGAAAGAAGTCACCTTTTATTCCCTCTAACTGTACTTACGGCTAATTGCTGTCTTAGAGGGACAGAAATTAATTTTTGAAAGGTCTTTGAAGTACTCACAGTGAAGCTTTTCTGCCTTTTATGCTCAGTGCAATTACTTTGGCAGCTGTATGAAGTCCTTTGCTTGTGCCCGATGAATAAGTGTCAGCATGGAATTAGGTATTAAATCAAACAGGGGAGGGATTTTGTCATTACTATGAAGCGCAAACATTGCTGTCTCCCATGCAGCTATGCTTATGGTGAAGCAAATCAACAAAATGCACCACTGTTGTGCAAACACAAGCTATTTCATCTCCCCTTTCCTGTTATAATAGCCATTTTATTGAGGATTCTCATGTGATGGGGTCAATACTGCAGCACTAAATTTCCTCATTAGTCCTTGCCCATTTCCTCCTGGCAATAAGAGAAGGCAGCTGCAGTCTACATTTAGAGAGAGGACCAATACTGATTACTGGCATTTCAAAATGTAGGTTCTAAGTAAAAATTAAGCAATAGATGACCAGCAAAAGTTTGATATTTTTATTCTGCACATCATATTTCATTACGTCCTTTCTGACAGGGTGTTCGTTAAATAATTTACCTATGTCTTCTTCTGATTTTTTTGAAGGATAAAACTCATAAGTGAACCCTTAATTAGCTTCTAGCTCTGCGGTGGGGATTTAATGTGAATGATCCTTAAACCTATATCCTGTCTGACAGCTGGGGGCAGCACTTCTGTGTAATTGTACAGTATATTGTCTGAAAAAAATTCCAATTTATATTTTCAGTCTTGACTTTAAATGTTTCAGTCCAGATTGATTTTCATTTTGCAATTTGCCATCCCTTTTCAGAGTATAGCGTGTCTTGTAAGGGTTTTATTTCATACAGGGGCGCAGATAGGATTTTTGAACTGGGGGCGACCAAGCTGTCAGCAAATGATTTCACCTCAATAAGTTATCTTTGCGTAATTTGGGCTTTAACTAGGGTCGCAATCTCTCATAGCTACTACCACTCCCAGGCTCTCACATACAGTCTGATCACTCCGCGATATGATACAAAAATACAGATATTATGACCATGTATGTGATCACAGCCCTACGTTGTAGATGCTTCCCTGTAATTCACTCTCTGTCAGCTACTGAGCAGGCCGTGACCAGAAGAGACAACCACGTTGCTGATAAATTTCAGTGTGTTTGCAGCAGCAGAGCGTTATAATTCATCGTGGTGGTGATATTGTTGTTGTGAATGTACAGCAGAATGTAGCCAACCATATATAGTGCAATTCATTACTTATGGAAAACGTTGCAAGAGCTACCGGCTATCAATTTTGCTCCAAGCAGTACAGCACAGGGAGAAGTGGAACCAGTTCACACCAACCAATAGAAACACGTCTCTCATCCACCAGTGTAGGCCCCGCCCATGAAGTGCACTTGAATTCACAAGCAAAACTTTAGAACTTGCAACCAAAAAGGACAAATTTGTAACCAATTTAAAAAAAAAAAAAAAAAACTTGAAATCAAAGAGGACTTATTCATAAGAAAAATACTTGTATGTTTTTACTTTCAAACATTATTATTGATTAAAGTTGAAGAAACATGCTGTCTACTTTTATTTTTTAATTGCAACCTGTTCTGTTTTGATCTAAAAAAAAAAAGCTTTTCATTGCCCCTGACTTCATTTTGCTCTTAAATCTCTTTTTTGGTTTCAAATATATTCTATTTATTTGATTAAATGATAAAGAAACAAAATTCTCTCCATAGATAATCGGTCTCTGCCAGACACGTGACTTTTGTTGCTAAGACACCATTTTAGGCGTATAAAAGTCAGCGGTCCCGTTTATCAAACAAGCGTGGAAATGAGCGCACATCTAATCATATAAATGATCTTATTATTGTATCCACGTGTGATTCATAAATGTTCCTGTCTGACCAGGTTTTCTTTTCCTTTTTTTTTTTTTTTTTTTTTTTCCCTTTTTTTTTTTTCTCTTCCTTTCTTCTTCTCTTTTATATAACAACTGAATCTACGTCAGAAATCCCTCCTCATCCAGCTGCTTCTACCCCGAAGCAGCAGCGCAGACAGGCGGAGGCTGGTCCAAGCCTGACCCGGACTGTCGGATCTGAGCCTGACCTGCACAGGGACAAAAGAAAAAATAACTTTCATTAGCTATGCTAAGAAACAGTCTGCTGACTGAGCACTTATAGATTATAACTTTAGGGTACAGATTACTTAATAGTACCCTATTAAGTGGAACCAGTTCACACCAACCAATAGAAACACGTCTCTCATCCACCAGTGTAGGCCCCGCCCATGAAGTGCACTTGAATTCACAAGCAAAACTTTAGAACTTGCAACCAAAAAGGACAAATTTGTAACCAATTTAAAAAAAAAAAAATTTTTTTTAATTTTTTAATTTTTTTTTTTTAATAGTATTCTCTACTTTTTAACCTTCCTATTTACTTTTCTTTTCTACCCTCTCAAACCATTCTTCCTATCTCCTCTACTTGAAATCAAAGAGGACTTATTCATCAGAAAAATACTTGTATGTTTTTACTTTCAAACATTATTATTAACTTTGAGTTGCTGCCATGTGATTGGCTAAATATTGGTCTTACAAGCAACTAAATAAGTGTACCTAAAAAAGGGACCAGTGGTGAGTATGGTTAAAATGAATGCAAGAGATTACTAAATCAGTATAACATAAAAGGATGGATGCAATAAGCTAACCATCACTAAGAAGCCTAAAAACCAGTGGGTGACGTTAGTTTGGGTGAGTCAGCGTTTTATATCGTCGAAGAGCTTAACTCTCAAGAGTTTAGAAATTTGAGGTTTGAAATATTTTGAAATGAATGCCAGCATTCAGTTCTGTCCCTGTATTTTAATTAGCTTATTTGCATTCTTGTTCATCATTATCTCAGTAAAACATATTGGTGTAAAAAGAGTTGTTAAATTAATATGTCAGCTCAGCACTGTCAAACTTGGCTCTTGCTGTCTTTTTTTTTTTTATTATTATTTTGGAAACACTTGAAAGCACCTCTCTACGTGTGGCGAAGAAGTTTGGAAAGACTTTCAGTGACTTGAAATGTCCTTGCACAGACAATGTGCCTTTCTCAGCTGCACAGACTCTTCTCTGCTTATGACCTCTGATCTTCCTCTGAAGGGGGCCAAGATTATTTTGTAACAGTACCAGAACAAGCACAACACAGCCAAAAACGCTTTCACCTTCTTGTAAACTTGACCAAAAAGGGCTTGAGATGATTAGAATATGAGGAGCAGAAGGAGAGGTCAGACCCTTTTCTATCCACAATAAGTAATTACTGGAAATTACTGTTGATATAATGAAAATTACATTTTTATCGCCACCCTGACATTTTTCACACTGTAAGGATACAAAGTGGCTGAGAGGAGTACTTTGTCTTCAGTATCGGTAATCTTAACACGTCTAAATGATGCCTCAGCTTGTTCTCGCTGTAGAGTTTCTTAGTCCACAGAGAAATCTCATGTACAGAGCTCCTGATTTTTCTTCTTGGAAGTGCATTAACCAAAGCATCTAACTTAAAGCATCTGGAAAATCTTCACAGAGTATCGATTATTTTGTAGCTTACACTTAGGACAGAGTACACCGATTACTTACAGAAATGCAGCAGCTTGTTATAGCTGGGGAAGAAGATATTTTTGGTGATGGTGATGATGGTACAGTACTCATAACATCAGTGCTGAAAATCATAATGAAGAATGTTTTTAAAATTATTTACTAATACTTGATCCCTCAGCTAAGTGAATTCAAAGTTGAAAGATTCCTGTTTTTGATTTTTGTGCAAATTGCCTTAAATTTGGTACACTGGCTGAGGAGAGGTCCCTGCTGGGTCCACTCTACTGACTTTTGCTTAAATTTTTTATTATGGTTAAATGTTAAACTTCTCCGTCCTATCTTCTGTACTATGGTGCAACTTTGAGATGTTTTCTGAAAGTGTGCATGAAGTTATTAGCACTGCTGGTGAGGTTAATATTAGGCTCTGGTTGTGAGCTTATCTGTCTTTATTGGCTTTTTTCAAATCATCAGAGATCTTAATAACATCTGGGAAAAACGTACAATAGGATATCCACCAGTGAGTAAATAACTGTATTACTTCTGGAATCAGGATCTAGGGATATATTTAACATGATGGAATATTGCATTTTTGGAATATTTAGAGATGTTTAATCATTTTTGTGCCGCACATTTCTGCTTGGCAGACATCATGAAACTCAGACAGATCTTCTATCAGACAGAATGGAAAGTAAATATCTGAGTGTGGAAGTTGCCTGTCAATCCCCCGAGATGGCTGCCAGACATAAGTAACAATTTAGATGATGTAGTGAGAGTTCCATCACTGTTTAGCGCAGACACTGAGTGACAAACTCATTGCTTAGGAGACAGCTGTTCAAGCTGCACTAATCAATATTTATACATCAATAATGGATTAGATTACTTTGTTAAAAAGGGTAGTTCCGTTTAATAAAACCACAGAGATACTTTACAATTTGTTTTATCTAATAACACTTTTCGTGTCTGATTACTTTACTTTGCATGTGGTGCAAAACTTTACTGTTTAGCTGACACCCATTACACTCATCAGCGGTCTGCTGGCAGCTTTTTAATGTCGGATCTTGTCAAGTACCAGCGTAGAGACAAACTGAAGATATCTGGTAAACATTGTGAAGCAGATTTTACAGCTAAATAATTCCCTTTGGAGTTGGTAGAGTCCAAAACAGAGCAAATATTAGACTTAACTTCTCCTGTTCAGAAACATGACCAAACATTCATTCGATTGATGTTTCAGGTCTTAATGAGCAAACTAGCTGTCATTTCTTGTAGGCTGGGAGCAAATGTCATGAAGACATCACAACACAAGTAATAAAAAAACAAATGCATGGGTCAGATTTTTTTCAGCTTTAGACATAAACTCTGGGAGCGCCACAGATCTGAATGAAAGAGAGTAACAATAAAGCGAGATGATGAAAAGAAGAGGATATACGAGGAGGGAGGGAGGAACAAATTATGAAGAAATATTGGCATGTGGGCAAAGAAAGCTGAAGCAATCAGGGTGGATGGGTTAACCAGCTATATTGTAAGTCATCCTCGACAGGCCAGGGGCCTTGTGGCTGAAGTCCCAACATCAGTTAACTTATTAACTCTGTTTTTATTGAACACTTTTTAAAGCTAATTAATTTCAGTCCAGACAGATTCTTAGCAGGATGAACTGAAATAGCCTCAGGCCTGCACTCTGCGAATATACACCTCTGTCCATGAGTTGAAATGTATGCAGGAGAGGACATTAATAATTGATGCTGTTACAAAACACATGATAGGGAGGCTGCTGCAGCAAGCTAGAGGATGACGATAGCAGCAAACTTGAGGAGTCAGTATGAGCTGGAGCCTAATGTGTTTTTCCTTTTACACCTTTAGATAGTGAGGCTGTACATATGAACATCTCTGTTTGACTCTCTTGTGTGACTTAAATTATCCTAGTATGTTAAGTCACCAACGGAAATTATGTGTAAATTATCTGCAGCCAAATAAACTGTTGTGTCAGTGACTTCAGACGTTTGTCTCATCTCAGCAGCTGTAATTTCGGTAATGGAAAGCATTAATGGGTAATTCTCTGGCCTTTTAACATCCCTTATAGCACCTATTTAAAAAACATTGCTGCAATACTTTAGTCAGTGTATAGCTTTCCAGAGGCTAACAACAGACATTTGTACTGTAGTTGTACATGGTCACTGAAGTCTCCTGTTGTAACTACATGTAAATGTGATCTAATCTGGATTGCTGACATTTTGTCTCTACAAAATGTTAATTTTTCATGTACTTAAAAAAAAAAAGCACCATTGTTTTTAACTTTACTACCATAGTTTTCAATAAGTTCATTTGAATAACAGTGTTGACACCTATGAAATAATATGAGATCCTCCTTGTTATTGGTTTAAACAAGTAATTTAGATGATGAAGGTTCAGTAACTACATATTGACTTGTGTGTATGTTAGCAACTTCTTCTGTAAAAATGTTTCAAAAGAAATAAGAATTGGGTACCAGAGGTCAGCTGAAGACTAATTGCCTCAGTTTTCATAGTTGGCTCACTGCTGTATCTCCCTGGGATCTATTCACCACTACTGGCTGCTGGATCAAGTCTTACATCCCAGATGAAACCAGATCTCTGGAATTCAAAGTGCCCTCTAACATCTCAAAGAGGATTGGTTGATATGGCAGATCATTGCTACCTCCCAGCTCCAGATAGCCATCCCATGCGCCTCCCTTGGGTGAAAAGGGGAAACCAGACCCTGTCTTGCCCTGCCTTTTTCTGTGCATTGCCCCCAGTATTCAGCAAGTCACCACTGCAGCAAAACAGCAGCAGATTCACCACCACTTTTTTGGAGAAAATGGGAGCTCCAGAAGAGGAATCACCACGCCCGCCATCAGACATCACTGTTTTTGGGGCCAACTGTACCCTCCATGGCCTGAGCCACATCTTCCTGCCTGGTGGAGTGACTTTCCGCCGCCTGCTTTGGGCTGCAGCATTCTGCTCCTCACTTTCCATCTTCCTTCTCCAAGTTGCCGACCGTATGATTGAGTATTACAAATACCCCCATGTCACCATCCTGGATGAAATGGACAGTCCCTCCATGTATTTCCCAGCCATCACCCTTTGCAACTACAACAGCTTTAGAAAGTCCCAGATCACAAGGAATGACATCTTCTGGATGGCTGGGATGCTGGGAGTGGAACAGGGTGACTTTGACGATTTCATGGCTGCGTTAGGGCAACCCACGGACAACAGCAAGTTTTTCCCCAGCAAAACCTTCAACATGCTGGAGTTTGTGCAGAGGACAAGCCACAGCATAGAGGAAATGTTGCTTGACTGCAAATATAGAGGCAGGGATTGTGGCGCAGAGAACTTCACCACAGTAAGTGTGGATCCATCTGTGGGTTTAGTTTTGAGCAAAATCGGTAAAAGCAGGGTAAGAATTGTTTAATGATAAACCACTGATCCTAAGTTAGTGAGCTGTAGGAGCTATTGAATATTTAAGCATCTATCAGCAGGAATAAATGCTGATTGATTAGTTATTTAGACAAATATGTGTTCAAAGTCTTAAATTGGGTGTTACAAAGCTTAAATTAGCAAAGGAATTACATTTTCAATCGCAAGCAAGATTTGTACATAAGCAGAAGCCTGGGGCAAGAGAACCAACAACTGTGAGCTGTTTAATAATCTTTATAAGGCTACAGTATGAATGTTTCACTCTACCCACAGTAAAAAGAAAAAAATGAGATAGTTTATGTTTATGAATATTAGGAGACATTACAGCAGATATCTGTAAGAAATGGGATTCTCGGAGAAGAAAAAATGCATGATAAATATTCACATCAATTATCAGGGGAAGAGACGTCACTTTAGTTTAAATTATGTTGCCACTTTCTAATTGTTTTTTCTTTTCTTTTTTTTTACATAATCCACCCTTTCTAAAATGATTAATGGCATGTTTGTGGAGAGAATAAGTAGCTTCAGGGGAAACAAAAGGTACGGAGGTGTAAGACGGGGAAATATTTGAGGAATACTAATAACATAGCGTTTTATCTCTGTTTACAAGAGTTTGTACCAGAGGCAGCACGATATTTCCTTGGCCTTTATGCTGATGCCAAGTTTTATATTCAGTAAATTTTTTTCTTTTTTTTTTTTTTACTTGTGTGAACAGTCATTTTTCTCTATTTTAAAAAAAAAAAGTCCTCAGAAACATGTTAACTGCTGAGGTGCCATATGGTTCAACAAATCTCTGCTGACATCATGCATTATGAAGCAAACATATGCTGTTTTCAAGAGCAGCATAGTACTCAACATGACATTGTTTTTCTTTGTAAATACCCCAGAAGAACTTGAATCTTTGCAGTTGTCGTGGCATCGAGTGTGCAAATGACTGGTCTCATCAGGCAAAATCAGTGTAGGCAAAAACAGGTAGTGCTGCTGTTGTAATCGGAGGGCAGTTTCCTTTTTTTCTTCTTCTCCTTCTTTTTGGAAGCTTGTCAGTTTTTAAGCCTTTACCAAAATGATATCATCATGTCAGCAGAATTTGAATGGAACTTAATAGTCTTGCTGCAGAGACAGAGGAAGGATTGTATTTCGATGAAATGGGTCATTGATTTAAGTGATGAAAGCCTGGCACCAAAATGGATTTGTCATGCAGCACAGTTTCCAGTTTTGAAACAAAGGCAAATTATGACTAATTGTGGTTCTAAATGACCATACTGGTATTAGTGTGAGACGGTGGTTAAAAACTGTGTGTTGAGTTTTGACTTTGAAACCAACAACAAACCTGACATCAGCAGTAAGACGCTATCCAGATCCAAATTATCTTTCCACATATAAAACAGCGGATTTTGTTGTTGTGCTCAGTCAGGTGACCTTGACTTTTTTACATCCACTCATTCAAAGGACACATTTCTGATAAATGTCAGAAACTGGAGATGCACTGAGGGCCTAAGTATAGAGGGGACTGATTAAAGATTCATGGAGCAGCCTGAATTCCCCCTCCTCGACTCCCCCGGCCTGCTGATCTTACTGTGGGAGGCTCAGAGGCAGGACGAAACTCGGATTATACTCATCATACAATTCAGCAACATCACCGTAATATGACTCATACAAGGTCTAGGAAACATCTGTAAATGAGCTTTTCGTCATATGGAAATAATGTATCAAATTACAGAAATTCCCTTGCTAATGAAAGATTTTGCCAGTTAGTATTGCTAACCGGCAAAATGTATTTGGGTGTGGCATAATACTCAAATTACCAGTGTTGCCCTTTTAATTCTAAACCCCTGTTAACTTAGCTGTGTCAAAGTTTATTAAAATAACTTTTTACTTCTTTTGGAAGCATTTTTTTTGTGCATGTGTACTATTTCAATGTCAAAGCTTGACAAAGGCTGTAGTAAGTAACTTGGCCTGTTTGAATGTGCTAATGAGCTTATTGGCTTATTTGCTTTCCAACAATTTAACTTTTACCTGTAAAAGATTCTTTGTTCTCAACTCGAAGAGTATATTGCATCTGTTGTAAAAATGAGATTTTGGGTATGGATTGTATCCTTACTAGTGATTTACGGGAGCTTTATAGAGGGAAACTGTACATTTGCACAGTTTTATAAATCTTCACTTTTAAACTGTTGTGCGTACAGTACACACACTTTTACCACATTTAAAGCTGTTAATGCATAAAGTATATGTGGTAAGAGATTTCAATGTGTATAAATCTGTGGCAGCAAGGTTTGTTTTATAAACATACATGATTTTTTGTTTTGTATTGTTGTTTTCTTTTGCAAGAATTCATGTCCATTTTTATACATAACCTAATGTTATACATACTGTAAGAGACATTTTCAGATTTCAGTACCACTAAATGGCTTTCTTGGAGGAGGCTTTATTTTTGTTATCAAATTAATCTCATGCATCCATCTTGGAGCCTTACATGCTGTCTGAACTGGAGTGTGATTGATTACCTAATTAATCCTGTGAAGTGTAAGCACCCCAACACACCCCAAACCATTGCTGTGGATTAAACCTGCAAGACTGGCTCTCACTAAATAAATCATCTATCAGTCTGTATTTGCAGGATGCTCACTGTAATATCATTTCAATCGATCAGCAGCTCAGCACTTTAGTTGGCTTGCGCCACTGCAAAGACACTCTTACACCTTTATCCTATTACTGTTGATCTTCTGTGTTGTGACTGAACCTCCTGTCAGTGTATTTGATTGTGTTGAAACCAAAGAGCTTGGGTTTAAACACCTTTTTAATATTTCTTTCAGGCTTCTTGTCTGTGGTCTTTGCAAATTTCATGGTTTGCCACACCAGCGCCAGGGTGTAGTGTTGAACTTGATTTACTTCAGTATAGTTTGGAGGCTGAAGTCGGCTTTAGAGGTCAAAGAAAAAAGAGAAGGTGAATAGAGGAAGCAGAAACCAGAATTGACTGTCAGACATATTTAGAAACAATGGGTCTGGCTGCGGGGAGAGGTAGAAATAGGCTTTTCCGGAGACGGGGAAGAATGTCAGGAGATACAAGATGAATTAGAGTTAAAGGAAAGCATTTGGAATAAAATCTAAAGTAAAAGAGAGATAGAGAGAGAAAACAGAAGTGGAGGCTGGTCTGTGCTTGGATTGAGGTGGGACTGGGACTGAGCTCAGGACCATCATTGTGATTCAGTCGGCTTTGGAGCTGAGCCAGAGCCATGATGCACAACTGGAAGCGTTAGAGCCAGTGAAGAGGAGAGGTGTGAAAGAGCACAAAATTACAGTGCTGCCCAGACTATGGAAAGGGAGGTAGGGAGATAAAAATAAAGCTCCTCAGTGTAAACAATGAAATAAACAAATCCAAGGCAGTGAGCATGGATGACAGGTCAGATAACAAATACCTTATGTGTTTGTTCCATTACTCAGTGTCAGTAAAGGCCAGTTCGGGAGTCACTGTTACTGTAAGTGCAGCATTGGCAGTGAGATCAATGGCACTGGGGATGACTTCAGAAGGAATTGCAGGAATGCTGTGTGAGGGTGCTTTTTGCTGACTTGCACATCAGGCAGCAGATAGGCAAACATTAAAGGTGCCAGTTGACAGAACCTCTTAAGTTAATTAGCTTGTTAAGTGGAGACACCGGACACGGGTATAGCTCAGACCAAAACCAATAGAGCCATTATAATATGTCCTGATATACATTATCTGCTTTCAGGTATTCAGATTTCTAAACAAAGCATACATCATTATTAGCATTTACCAGATAGTGATAGGGGTGAAATAATTTAATTTTCTATTTAACCCTTGTTTTACCATGCAGAGGCTTGAGATGAATCTCTTTATAGATCTAACTTAAACGGTTTCATACCACATGTTGTATTTACAGTAACTGTGATTCATATATTTGTATGTATTTGTAAGTATGAAACAAATCCTGTACATGCAGCAAAAATTATGTAATGACAGTTCTTAGAATGGTTGAAACTGAGATATTCGTATCCAATATTTGCTTTAAATTCTTCTTACATGATAACGAACTGAAGGAGATTTTTACTTTAAAGTTTCGTCCAGATTTTCCTTTGCTTGATTTCTGGGTATGTGGAAGAAATATATTTAGGAATTGATATCAAAAGCCTCCAGCTGAGTAAATAAGATGGGAACATGCTGGAAAAAAAAGGCACCTGCAAATGAAAAGTACTGCGGAGGAAATTTGAGGAGCGAGTTTATCAGCGTGTGACTGCAGACTGCATACTGAAAGCTTGAGTGACAGCGTAAGCTTTTTTTCTTTTTATCCTGCTTGGAACGGAACAAGGGAGAAAGACAGCAGGTAAAGCTTGCTGCATCTGGCTTGGATTGATACAAACTGCATCTGCCCTCCACCTGGTCTACATGGGTGGATACACTGTGCTTCGGCTGTGCCAGAGATTCACAGTTACTATAGATTTTTAAAGAAATGGCAAGTTTCTACTTTTCTCTTTCTGAAGATGACAAACATGCAGTAGCAACTTAAAATGCAGCATATTCCTAAAGCTGAAAATGAAAATTTTATGAATCATTTTATGACTGTTAAAATGTGTGCTATTTGCACACCCCTTCAGAACTTAGAGGGTTTGTTTTAATTATACATTTTTTGACAAAGTACATGCCAATATTTCTTCCTTTTGATGAATTTTACATGAGATATTTCACAGTATAACCCTGTCCTTGCAAAAAAAAAAAAAAAAAAGAAGAAGAAAAATCCATTCTGGCTTCCCTTGCAATACTTGTGCTGCATACAGAGTGGCCGTGTTGCTTTTATAGGTACTGAGAGGTTAGTTTCTTTTTAGAGGGAGGCCACAAGATGTCTCCCTCTACTAAAGAAGCTGCACATCCACCAGTGACAGTCTGATTGCAAATATTTTGCACTGCCTTTCTGTCTCTTCCAGATTTCTATTTGCTCTGCTCATTTCCAATCACAGCGTAACCAGAATGTCTCCACTTGTTTTCCATTAAGCTCATTTCTCAGGTGGTCAAGTGTTTGAAGCTGTCGTGTGAAGTTGAGTGTGACTGTGCTGTAGATCAGTATTCTCACAGAAAATCCCAACATGTAATCAATAAAACAGCAGAAATGTATTGATTTTTATCTAAAAATGCAAAAGGGGTTTCATGTCGGGGTGTATCACTTCTCCCTGAGAAGTCTGTACACTCCTCAGATTTAGTGAGTAAAAAACTGTGAAACAGGTCTCATGCTGCCAGTGTAAAACTTAAAGACAAATATCTGAAATTGAAGGATTTGTCTGTTTGATTCCTTAAGCAATTGGCATGTACTGTATTGCTAAACAATAGCTTAATTGATTAATTAGTTGATTATGAAATAATAGCATACTGTAAATGTATCCTTTTGGTGTGAAAATTGAAAGAAAAAGAAAGCAAGAACAAGAGTTTCTTAGATCCATGATGAACATAATCAGATGGCTGATTTCATGCGTCAGTAGCCCAGTAAGGCAGTAAGGACCAAATTCTATTTTATCCACCAGTTTTAGTCTGACGAGCAAAGCCAAAGCCATCACGTGACTCATTGGTTCTCATAATTGCCAGAATAAATCTTGATGTCTTCTGGGAAATTTAAATTCTCTTCTTCTGTGATTATCTTCAGGATTTTGAGGTTGTTAAATCCTTTTTTTTTTCAGCCATCATTGTGATCTTTGAAACTGTTCCCAAAATTCTGGACTGGATTTAGTTTAAGCCTCTGGCTGCTTGGTAGTGTCCTTTGTTAATAATGTCTCTGCCACTTTGGCTCAATGCCTCTGATGATTGTCACGTTATAAAGTCAAACGGTCAAGTCTTTTTGCAGACAGCCCGGAGATAGCCAACAGAATATTTTAAAGTAATCCTTTCTTCCAAATTGTCCAAGGTCTAGGGATCACCACGAAGGTCATCCTGATAAATCGGTGCAATTCTTAAAGCCAACATCTCAATAGATACTCAAGCAGTACCATGTCTATCACTGCTTGTAAATTCTGACTATAAAAAGACTAATAATTAGAAAGACTAGAATTGTTTTATTTATTATTTGCTCATTCATTTAGCCAATTTGTCACTAGATAACCTCATAATAAGGTAATTCTAGTTAACTAAAACTAACGAAAAAACAAAAACTAAAATTGAAAAAACATTTTTGTTAACTGAAGTAAAAATAAAAATGACAGTTTTTAAGAAAAAAAAAACTAACTAACTGAAACTGTATTGTGTCTTTAAAAAACTAATTAAAACTAACTAAAATTATTGAAAAAATATCCTTAGTTTTGGTTTTGTAAATTTATTTAATACATAAGCTTTTTGGGTTGGTATGAATTCTATTTCTATTTAATCTATTTACTTTGCTTTTATTTCAAGTGACTTTCTGATGATTTTGAATGTCACACCAGACAAATACCTATAATTTACAAACGAATTCCCCTAAACTAAAACTAAGACTGAAACTAATGAATTAAACTCAAACTAAGAATTTTCCAAAACAGAAAAACGCATAAAAACTAGCAAACCTGCTCAAAAAACTAACTAAAACTACTGAATTTTTTTTTAAAAAAAGTCAAAACTAAATAAAAACTGAAACTAATGAAAAATCCAAAACTATTATAACCTTGCCTCATAGAGGCAAATTTCATCTTTAGGTAGGTTTGATTTTAGAGGAAAACGTCAGATGACCTTTAGGAGCATCTATTGATCCTAAATGGAAAAATGACGCCTACAACCTTTGTGGTAAAGAAATCCTTTAGAAAGAATGATATCAACATTAAGAATCCACAACATGGGCATAAAATTTGAGTGGTTGAGTATTTCAAAGGATACATGCAAAGAATTTTAAAACATTTTTTAAACTTGTGTAAAAATATTGCTGTTCTGAAAAAGAAAGCTTAACTAAATAATTTCAAATATTATATTATAATTAATATTATATTTTATATTATAAAAATGTAACTTATTTATGTTATTTCCAGACAGAAGTCAAATTAAATTTTACTCATGGATATGAATAATTCAAGGCTTTATTGTGAGTTTATAAAAGATTAGAAAGAACTTAGACATCCGTAAGTGACAAACTAGAAACATTGAATATTTGGCATTCTTAGATTTACTTAAACACTTACTTAGACCTAAATGATCTAATCTATGATGTGACCTGCTACATCGCCCACTAGCACATTACCATGACAACACAAACACACACTGACACAATAGAAAAGTTCAAGCTGTGCTATCACAGTTGACAATGGTCAATCAGCTTATTAGTTAGGCTTCACAGTAACTGGATATCAATTTGATGATATGGCTTTTACTTTTTCCACTTTCATCTCTGTCCTGTCTGTTCTTGGTGCATCTGTGATGCGCATGTAATTGCTGCCAGAATTTCTTCTGGTTTTGAACGTTCTAACTGGTCTCTGAAGGAGTTCATCCCTTTACTCAGTCAAACTCTGCTCCTCCTCTAATGAGACCTCTGGGGTTCAGCTTGGCTTTGACATAAAAGAGGATGATTAGTGTCATTCCCTGACAGCCAGAAAGATCAGCGAGTTAGTTTTAAACTGGGCAATGAATGTCAAAATCAGAGAAATAAACCTGTCAACTAGTTTTCCTTTTCTTTTCCATCAAACAGTAATTAGCTTCTCTTTTGAATTTAGCATATTTCATGGGACTGACCCTTTAATTACTTGCCTGAATACTGAAACAAAAACCAAAATGTGTTTTTATTCCAAGGAAGATAACAATAGACCTATGCCAGCTGCAGGAATTGGCTCTCAGGAAGGATGATAGCAGTTTTATAGGGAGGAAAAATCATTCTTTCATTTCTCCAGAAGAAAAATCATTCTTTCATTTCTCCAGACTGCTTCTTATTCCTGAGCGATTACAGAAGCTTCTTGGGGAATATATCTTGATTAGATAAATGATTTTTGTTATGTGGAATGTTTTCACATAAATAAACACAGTTATAGCAGTTTTTTTTTTACAAACTAACATAGTGATGTGCTGTTTTTATAATTATGATGAATTCTTCATTAAAAAGATGTGGTGTTTGTTTGTTTTGGTTTTTCTTGTTTGTTTTTTAGAGGAAAGATGTCATCATTCTGTCCTCTACCTACTTCTGTACTATATGATAAGCTGATGAAGAACAGACAAAGTAACGACCAAGCCTGTTGACACAGCAGAGCCTTTAGCTAATCAAATGCAGATTAAAAAGGTTAATGCCGTATTAAGTTACCAAGTAACAAATCCAAATGAAAGCTTATGTTCCCCTGTGTAATTAATCTAACATATTATACCGTTTAAGCTGCTGTCAATGCTCCATTTACAGATCATTGCACTGCCCCTCAATGCCAGCACATTTCCTCTATTCCAAATGAAGGTGCATAAAAACTAAAAGCAGCTTCTCAGTGTTTGGTCCTACCTCAGGCAATAGAAAGTAAGTCTGCACCTGATGATTTAGGCGACCTGGAAATTCATAGAACAGAAGATCTGATATGTGTTTTGACCCTAAACCATTCTGAGCTTTATAAACTAGCAGAAAAGTTTTAAAATCAACTGTTTGTTGGACAGGGAACCCGTGTAAAGACCTCAAAGCAGGAGTGATACTGTATGATCCACCTTTCTGGTGCCGGTGATAACCCGAGCAGCAGCGTTCTGGATCAGCAACTGTCAGATTAACTTTTGAGGTAAACTTGTGAATAGACAGTTGCAGGAGTCCAGTCTGCTAAGAAATGATGCATGAATCAGCTTTTCCAAGTCACTCTGACACATCAGTTCTTTAATCCTGGAATATTCTTCAGGTAATAAAAGTCAGTTTTGGTTACTGATTTAATGTAACTGTAAAAATTCAGGTCAGAATCCAAGATAACACCCAGATTTCTTGCTTGGTTTGTGCTGCATTGCAGATTTAAGCAGGGTGTTGAGTTTTAACCAGTCCTCTTTTGGTCCTAAAATTATCATCTTTTTGTTGTCACTGTTTAATTATAAGAAATTAGAAAGCACCCAGTTATTTATTTTCCTCAATGAGGGTTTGTGCTGGACTCTTAAGTCCTATGTTCTATTCTTATCTTTGCATGTTGTCTGCATAACTATGGTAACTAATCCTCATAATCTGAGTGAGTGGACGTGTGTAAATGTTGAACAGAAAAGCCCCAGAATATATCCCTGTGGTTCTACACATGTCATTTTATGTGCTCTGATGTGTGATCGCCAGTAGTCACAAAGTAGTGTCTTTTGGTCAAATAAGATTTATTCCAGTTATGTGCCATACCAGAGAGACCCACCCAAGCTTGCTGTCAGTTAAGTAGTATACTACGGTCAGTTGTGTTGAATGTTGCACTAAGATCCAATAAAACTAAGATAGGGGTGTTGGATTTGTCTGCGTTTAAGTGAATGTAATTTATTACTTTTACAAGAGCAGTTTAAATGCTGTGGTGTAAACAAAAACCTTACTGGAAACTGTCCAATCAATTGTTGAGAGTCGAGACACAACCCTTGTCCTATTGATGTATCTAATAAGTAAATTTAATCATGTTCTGATCATTTCCAAATTAAAAATGGAGCAAGCCCACAAAGTGGGCCTAATCAACAATCTCAGCCAACAAAAAGCATACTTAGTGGGAGGAAAACTGAGTGCACCATGTGATACATTTTAGCACATATTTATTCCTTAGCTGGAACTGAAGTCCATGACTGGAGAGCTGCTGTCAAACACAGTGCGTATGTTAAAAAGAGTAATGATGATCGTCATGCTTTGCCCGTGTGTAACCTCTGGAGTGCAGTGTAATGAAATGGTTTAAACTGCTGACGAGGGATGATTCTGAGACCATTAAGAGCCGTCTGTGTCGCACCTCCTCTGAGCTCGAATAGGAGAAATGAGTTCACGCAATTAACTCAATCGTAAAAGTGCCTCATATTTATTGACATGTGTCCATAGAATAGAGGAAATCCATGCAGCTGGTCAATAATTGGAGAAACCAGCCAGTCAGCTGTGACCGATAAGATTTTATTGGTTGAGTTATTGCATAGTTGCAAGTATTCTGCATTGGTATTTTTCACTGTTTTGTTCTGTTAGTGGATTGGAAGGTAAAGTGGTTAGAAAAATACAACCTGTTGTCCATGGGAAGTGGATTTTTTTTCCCCAACAAAAAGATTGCTTAATTCACAAAAAAAAAAAAAAAAAAAGGTTTCAGTATAAGTATCTAAAAAAGGCGAGGCATCTGTCTTGGCTCTAGGGCAGAGAAAAGGTGTGTTACTGACATGACAGACTGTTGGGGAAGCTGTATTAAAACATTTAAGCTACTATGTTTTGCTATTTATAAGCTCTTAAAATCCACAGAGAAAAGATAACTCAGACCAGTGTGCGGAAGTTGTTACTTTCTCCTCTTTTTTTTTTACTTGTAGTTATTTACCACAGCCTCTAATAACAGAAAGCTCTTTCTCATACCCTTTCTGTCAAGAATTCAAACTTTTGGATATCATTAAATTGGCTGAGAATAGCTTTAAAATGTTTGTAAATAATTTTGACATCAATATTTGATTTGCAATTTTGAAAATTAACAGATACACAATGAATATTAGTTGTAGTCTTTGTTCCACTTTAGTGTGATTCAGTACCTCTTCTCAGGAATGTGAGGTTTATGGTCATGAAGCTGCACTTCATTTGGCTCAGAAGTTGAAAATTCTGATTTGGAAATGGAGGCATATTGAAGCTAATAACTCATAACTAACCAGTTAGATTTTCTCACTGGTAATGCATGTTGGTATTATTCTGCATTTTGTACAAATTTTGTGCATGTGTGAGACTTAACAAGAGTTATGACATCACCATTTTTCTTAGAAAATTTTACAAGCTGTTAATTTTGCTGATGTGTAGCCTGTGTTGTATTATGGTTGAGCTGCTTTATTACATAGAAATTGATTTTACAAGTGTGTGCAGTGTGACTCACCTGTTAACAAGATCTACCGATAATATACACCAGCTATCAAAAGCATTAACAATAGAAATATTTCCTTATTGTAAAAATAATTATATAATAAGAGAACGATCCCATTATTGTTTTGTTGTAAGATCACAATAATCACTATATTGTATACAGTTTTTTTTTACATCACATAAAAAGAAACACATTAAAACAGAAAAGTTTAAGAGAAAGTGGTAAAAGTCCAAAATACATAGAACAATGAAGCAACAAAGAAAATGCTAAAATGTAAAACACATAAAACAAAGTATGGTATCAAAGTACTAATATTCAAAGGCCTTTTTAAATAAGTGAGTCTTGGGTTTAGCTTTGACCAGACACGAGTCAGTAAGCAGATGTTGACTAGCAGAACGTAAAGCTCTGCAGGGCAAGTGTTTTTTTTTAAAAGCTCTGATAAATAAGGTGGTGCGAGGACATTCAGTGTGTTTAAAACAAACAACAGCAGCTTAAACTGTATCCTAAACTGAATTGGGAGCCAGTGAAGAGAGTTAAGGACGAGTGTGATGTGTACAGGTGTATTGGTAGAGGCGGAGGGCAGAGTTCTGAACAAGCTGTAAATGCAGGTTTGATTGACGCCGTGATATGAGGCATTGCAGTAACCGAGCCTGGAACTAACAAAGACATGAAATAAAAAGTAGCCACAGAAAATAATGTTTAGATTTTTAGGAGTTTGCAAAATTTTTTAATAATGTTCAAGGAAAATCAATGAAATAAACAAGAAGGTTTAATTAAGTTGACATGGACTAATTCAAATACCAAGAGGACTAATGATAAAGATTCGTGTTCTTGTCTCCCAGGTAGCTATTATAAAGTATGTTACATGCAGTAAACACCTGCTTAGTCTACTACTTCATTATGAAATTGTAAATGAACTTTCTGTTAATCACTCACATACTTGTATCTGTATCAGCCTGAGCCACAAAATTAGATGCAAAAGTAGATGGTTAAAGGTCAAAGGCAGGATGTTCTCAGCAGAGGCTGAATTGTATTTGCTGTAGACGTCATGTGATGAATGAGTATCTTCAGCTGCACAGAGATTTTGGTTTGGAATGGACACGAAAGCATACCGGTACTAGTTTCAACTCTGGAAATGCTAGCATCTTACGATGTGCAAATGCTACATTTGTGACTTTTCTACCATGCTGCGTGATATGAGAGTATAGAGCGGAACAATCACGCATCAACCAAAACCGAGGTCAAAGGTACAATTAATCATGATTTTGATTTTTGCCATAATCCCCCAGCCCTAAGACACTTCCTACGATACATTTCTCCAAATTTCTAATTTACTTATTGCTGTTACTTACAGTATGCATTAGGGCTGGACAATTAATCGGATTTTAATCGTGATTTCAATTTTGCCTTTTCACAATCATAAAAACACTGTAATCGATTAATCGATTAATCCTGAAGTGAACAGACTGGTGGAGTTATAGGAAGCAAACTGCAGGGAGGATAGAACAGGAATGCATGTAGACTGCATATTCATTTTTATTGCTATTATTATCTTAAATAATATTCTTTTTTACTCCTTTACTTGTTTCTAATTTATTTCTGGGCTTTTTTTTTTTTTAAGTTATATTTGAAGTTGAGTTTTGGTGGTTCAATAAACACTTTTTATAAAACCAATTAATAATCGTGTATATTAATCGTGATTTCAATATCAGTCAAAATAATCGTGATTATAATTTTTTCCATAATCGTCCAGCCCTAGTATGCATTGAACAGTTAATGAATGAAAAAAGGGAATGATGTTCAGAAAGATAACCAAAGACACAAAGAGTATTTTTGTATTATTTCATGCACCCTCACACAACACAGAACAGGAGATTATGTTTTTAAGAGGATTTTGTGGCATCTGCCAAATAGTATCCATATTTGCTGATACTATGTTGCTCTCTGCCAAATGTTACCAAAAATATCTGCTGTTGGTTTAGGTTGTAGCTTATTTTACATCTGATTAAAATCAAATGATGGATTCAGAATTGAATAATCAAACATTGCTTTCTCAATGGAGATATAGATGTCAGTAAATTGTCCCCAACTTTTAGATTTCAGATGCCCTATTCTTGCTGTCAGATTTAGCATATAAGATTGTTTTCTTAAACTGCACATACTGTAGTGATAAAACCTTTCTTTTCTGATTAAAAAAGATATTTTTTGTAACCATGTATTAGCAAGACTGTAATCAGTTTACTGATGTAATTCTGACATTACAGCTAAAATGATGAGATTTAAATAAAATAAGTGAAGCTGAGCTCCCTGCCAAGCAAAATCCTGATAGTGTCACATAAATGGAGCATAGCACTTTTAATATCATCCACAGCCACATCTGCATGCAGCACTGACATCCCTTGTTACTCCGGACTTGTGAAATGATATTTAAAACTGGTAGAAAAAGAAGGACTAGTAAATGTGCTATGGCAGATATTTCTGACACACTTAAGGTGGATTTTAGTGTTCCTCTTCAATGAGCTGCCTCGGCTCAGTTATCAATTATATAGACGGATCGATCCAAGCGAGCTCCAGATGCTTCACTATTAAAGAATTTCAGACTTCATGTTTTTCTTAGCAGAATTTCTTTATCATACTTATTTCAACTTAGATCAATACCACCACCCTCCGCCTCTCCTTACCGTTGGAGGTCTACTTCATCACTGGAGGAAAACAATTTCATCTACTGGCTCCACCTCATTCTCCATTCGACTGTGGAGAGAGTGAGTGTAGGGGGGCAACAAGCTTTATTTTCCTTTCTGCAAGCTTCAAGACAACAGGCTAACAAGCATCTCTTGAATCTGTGGTAAAACGGAGGAATTGGGTTGTGGGCAGCCGACACACAAGGACAGAAACCACCGAAATCTGTAAGTATTGTCTGGCACTGGAGAGGGAGATGGAGGAGTGAAAGATCTGAGCAACAGGGGTAAGCCTCTCCGGATTTTCAAAGTGATTACCTCTGGGAGTGAAGCCGTCGCTTACATCTGCAATTATCACACCCATTTATCTGTTGATGAAGGACTGGTGATAGTTTGCTGGATATTTTTGTCACTCGAGTGATTCAGCTGTTTTGCTCATCAAGAGATCATTATGTAAATCAAATTTACCTTCCCCAAGGAGTACGGCTCCTTTGTTTTCAGCCTTAACAGTGAACCTGCTGGACTCTGATTGATTCTACCTGGATTTTTTTTTTTTTTTTTTTTTTTTTTTTAGATGTAAAGCTGGGGATGGTTGCGAAAACCTCTGTGAGTAATTTCTTGTCGGTTGTGGGATACTGAGAAACTGCACTTGATTATAAAGCACTTGGCTTGTAATAATGGTTAAAGCGCCCACGTCTGATTCAATTGCCCTGGGGCCACACAAGCCAAATGACACCCAGGGGACCACTCTACAAAACACTGAGTCCAGAACACTGAAAGCAACATTGAAAGAGATCACAGTGGATTTTATAAGAAGGACCAAGATCCACGGTATAAAGTTTATCTTCTCTCCTGACAAGTCAAAGCCGCAGCAAGTCATCTGGATTCTGGCCTTCTTCCTTTGTATCAGTCTCCTCTGCACGTGGTCCTGGAATCGCATTCTCTATCTGATGTCCTACCCTGCCGTCACCAAGATCTACATGGTCTGGGCTCACAACATGTCCTTCCCTGCTGTTACCTTCTGCAATAAAAATGTGTTTCGTGTGTCCACTCTGACAAAGGAGGACCTGTATCACAGTGGCTACTGGATGGACCTCATGTATCCAAATCACACGGTGATAAAGAAGAGCCTGTCTATTCTTAAAGACAGCCACAAGCCAGGTCTCCTGAGCCTGCTGGACTTTCAAAACTACAACCCACCCCCTGGTTACCGCATCAACACCACAGAGATGATGGGTCGCCTTGGTCACCAGCTGGAGGACATGCTGCTAGAGTGCAGGTTTCGTGGGGAAACCTGCACCTACAAAAATTTCAGCACTGTATGTAAAGAGAGAAAGATGGTGTTTTCCAGGTGTAGATATGAGTGGTTTCAACTACCTTTATTAATAATTCATCTGACAAAGCTCCTTTACAAGCAGGCGTTCTCCCGGGCTGTTTTAAGGTGTTGATGCAAACAAGCCTGCTTGGTTTTTTGACTCTCAAATGATAGTTTTCTGCTTGTCAAACCTGACATCCTCCAGAAAGTCACTTGAGAAAACAAACACACTGTTATCTCCATGTTATAGTCGGTGGCTTCAGTATCTACGTTTTTGAACATTTTCTATGCCATTATATTCACAGATGAGTCCTGAGGTTGAAATAATGTCTTTGTGACAATAATTATAGAGGAGAAAAATCAGATCATCAATAATTCAGGCATCATAGATCAATCCAAATGAAAATTTTGGCTTCTCCGATAAAACATCTGTAAGGCAGGAGAAGGATACACTGCATAAATTCCATTTAAAGCAACTGAGGTATTACAGATATTCCTTTTTGAGGGATTATTCCTAATTTTTCTGAAGTATATATGTCTTAAAAACATATGGTGTAATTAGAAAATTCAAAGCTTGAATATTCAAATTACTGTAGTGATAAGTAGTGCATGTGCAAAGTGGTTTAAACCAGGATTTACACATGCAGATTTAAAATCTTGTCATAGACATAACTACTTACTTACAGTGATAAAGATTACAACAATCAGTCATAAAAGAAACAAAATAAAAATCCCCCCAAAATGTAATACTGACAGCTGCACCCAGTGTAACACATTTGAAATGTGAAGTCTTGCGTGTGTCCACTGCACTTGGTAACTTCTGTCTTTTTTATATCAATGCTGAGCCTCTGCAGTTTTGAAAATCAGCCTTCATGGCCAGATGGGTGGCTGTAGATGGTCATATTTGGGATTTAAGCTGTGCTTGTCTCTGAAGCGATTCTTGCTGCTGCTGAGGTGTGACTGGCTGTCGCTCTCATTTTATCCAGACCTCAATCCAAACCTGTAAAAACAGTCACCAGTTGAATAGTCTCATGTCATTTTGCAGACCTCATTATATAGCCAGCAAGGAAAAGGCACAAAGCTCTGCCTAACGGCATCTGTCTGAGCTGTATGTAAGTCTGTCTGAGTGTAGACATGGAACACTGACTCTGATCTCTGGAGATCAGCTTTGACATCCTGGTTGAGGGTTTTGTTGGGTTTTTTTTTTATCTTTTTTTTTTTTTTCCTGCAGACCCCTTAAAAAAACCTCACCAAAATAGATACAGATGAAAACTTACCATGAGACAGAATGTCTGCCTTGGTATGATATGTTGTTTAGAAATGAGGTGTAGATGGAAATAAATGGTTGAATAAACATAACTTCAGCTGCATACAGTTTTGTTAGTGCTGTGTGTGGATGATAAAGATATTCAGACAGCTGCGATCATTAAAGCAGGAAGTATGACTCAGTGAAGTTAATTACACTCTAACTTTTATTTTACAGGGGGAGTGTGGACACTATAAAGATCATTTCGCTTTTTTGTGTTAACAGTAGTTAATGTGATGTTTAAACCACAGTAATAATGTTGATTTGTTATGTGATTAAATTCATACATATAGATACCAAAGATTTCTACCCAGTAACTTTAAGGAGCAACCAAATCTGCACTAAACTGATACTGATTTCAGTATTTGTTTTAACATCTCTTTTAGAATTTTATAGTAAAACATTATCTACAGGAAATGTCAAAATGCCCATTTAGATTTAGAAAAACAAATCAGATGAATAAAAGAGAGTAAAAGAGTAGATTTATTGACAAAATAATTAATAAGTACATAAGCAAATGTTGTTTTGCAAGTGGAGAGCAACACAGAGACTCTCTCCTCTGATGCTTGTCTGCAGAGCTCTGTCCTTGGTTGGGTACAGCATGTTTTTAAACACTTTACTCAGACGACTGGCACCAAATAAGATAAGACCCTTCCAGATATGGCCTTACACATGACATGTAATCAACATAAGAATTATGTAAGAGAAAGATTATTGGCACATCAGAGTCAAAGTGACATCTTACATTATTTTAATTAGATAATGTCACCCACAAGGGTTAGATGAACGGAGTGGTGAGACAGAGGAGTAGGGAGTAAGGTACTGATTTTCCTGGAAAACTGATCAGATGCTAGGAACGCGACTGAATCATGTAACTCAATTGCTAGAAACTTCAGAGTGTACTGTTGTTGGATGTCAGGTAACCCGCTGATAACAACAATCAGGTGGTGAGTGGAGAGTTGACCAGGAGAATATATAACAGCTTGAGGAGGAGATGGACAAAAGGTACACATGCCCATAGCAACCACACTCAGGCAGGGAGCCAAAGACTGCAACAGTTTTACTACATTAATTATCAACTTTCAATATCTAGTAAATTCATAATTTCCCAGTTTTACATTTCCCAGCGAGTCTATTTTGGCTTTTCTTTGTGTCCTCAGTTGTATGTGATTGTCTTGATTTGTCATGACGCATTCACATTCATCTAATTTTAATTTGGGATTGTTTGCTGTGAATAGAAATGGTACAATGCTTCATGTGAGATCATGAATAAGAAATTTGGCAGCTGTTACCATCAATGCTTCACACTGCAGTCCTCTGATATTGTGTTGGAAATCCAGTGAGTATTCTCTGATCGTATCTGAAACTGATAATTTTCCATTTGTTTTGTGTGGAATTTGAAGCTTTTTCTAGTTTTTAATCCAAGCAGCATCACAAGTTCAGTTTGTGAATATTACTGATAAACATATGTTCTTGTTTGGTAGATAGGGTGGTAAATCACATGAAAAATCCATTAGAGTTAAAACAAAAAGATCAGCTGTGAAGACTGAAGGCGGGGTGAGTTTATTTGTATTGCACATTTAATATACAAGACAATTCAAAGTGCTTTACATAAAACATTAAAAGCAGTACAGCATGATGCAGAGGAAGCATTTAGAACAAACTTTAAAATAAATGATATTATGACAGAAAAATCTAGAATAAGATAAGATCAGATGCAAGAAGCTGACTGTTGACTGCTGAGCTTTGCTGTCAATGGTTTAGTTCGAGTTTAGGGTTTTTGTTTGTGTTCATAGGGTGCAGCCTTTGATACTAGGTTTTAAATAATGATGGCAAAAAATGGCATTCTGAACATCACAGGACAAATTTGGAGTGGAATTGGGTGAATGTTGATAGCTGCTTCTGCTGCTGAGGAGTACTCATTAATTCTTTAAATCAGAGCCAGGTGCTTGTTCAAAGCCCATGCTGCTTTCTGTCTTAATCACAAAACATCTGCAATGATTACCTATTCTGCACAATTATATGCCGGTGTGTAATACATCTTGTACCAGTACAAAGCTTGCCTCTGCACAGGAGAGATGATTTCATTCACACTCTTTTTGTCTCTGTTTTTTTTTTTCACAGATTTACACACGCTATGGGAAATGCTACACTTTCAACTCGGGATTGGACGGAAACCCTTTATTGACCACATTAAAAGGCGGCACAGGAAATGGTTTGGAAATAATGCTGGATATCCAGCAGGATGAATACCTGCCTGTCTGGGGAGAGACAGGTTAGTGCAGCTTTAAGCCTGGTGTCATATTCACTGTTGACTTGCAGAAAACTCTTATAGAAATGTCATCATCTTATCAGACTACCTTTTATTATTGATTCCAACAGTTATTTGTTATCTCTATACTGGATATATGGACATATTGCTTAATAGGGGATGCTTCTCCAGACTTCTCTTGATATGTTTTTCCAGGTCTTCAGCTGACATCTGATCTAATAAATGACACTCATTGACTTATTGTTTTCCATTTATGATGGGAAACAATGTCACTGGACCATACATTCATAAACCAAACAGCATACAATAAATCTTTGGTTGTAAATCTGTTTTCTCCAGACCAGCACACCAGCACTTCCCTTATATAAGCTTTCAGTGTGATGCTTAGAAACTCCCAGATAATAAACAGTGAATGGTTGGAACAGTGGAACGGTTAACAGCCCAAAGAGGGGGTTCACGCACATGTTGTTATATTGTCTGGCGTGCTGTATCCACAGATGAGACCTCCTACGAAGCAGGCATCAAGGTTCAGATCCACAGCCAGGACGAGCCGCCCTTCATTGACCAGCTGGGATTTGGTGTGGCCCCTGGTTTTCAAACTTTTGTGTCATGTCAGCAGCAACTGGTACCCAACGATCAACCTCTGACTTCAACCTTTCTCGCGTCATCTCATTCAGTGTTTGTCCCCAAAATCCTTGCCAGCCAGCATCCGTTATCTCTGTCACAGAGAGCGGAGCAAAATCAGATCACCCATTTACATTGTGTGGAAAAGTGGAGTTAATGTGTTGGTTCAGCATTGCTTGAATCTGATATTCTCTGGGTACTGTAAATTAAAATGGGGAAAGGAGCCAAGGAATTCTGACAGAGCAGGCAAAGTAATGATTGGATGCAAGCATAGGACCCAGAAGCACTTCGGTCTGCACAGCATGGAAAAAATACATGGCAGCTGATATTGAGTCCACTACTTTTAGTCTAAGAAAAAAGTCTGAGTATGGCTTTTTGACTGTAGTGAAAATAGTTTTAAGTGGTTCGTTCAAAGAGAATTAGCACAGTGATGATCAGCAGGATTCAATCATTATCACATCAACTTTAATTAATTCAAGAAAACCAGCCTCATTTGAAATTGAAAGGAAAATAAATAATGAGAATTAATGCTAATTGATAAAATCAACTCGTAGTAGCGCATTCAGCGAAAACCCACTTCAATTGTAAAGCCCACTATAAGTGACTGGCTTCTTTCCTTAAAGGCGCTGTACCTGATTTTGCATATTTTCTAACCATGAGTGAGGTGAACAGGTTAGTTTGAACTGTAAGCCCTGCCCTTAACTGTTTCTCCCAGTGAGAAACGTTCCTACTCTTATTTTTCTCTCCTCCCACTCGACATGCATGAAATAATGTGCACATCTACTCGTGCACAAGGAAACTTTCCAAAGGGAAACTCACATCTTCCAGAGAATTTCCGGTTTTGGTTTCAGTAAATGGCTGCGGATCAGCTAAATGACATTTTCTAACACTTAATTCATAAACCGGTAGCTTACCGTAACTACAGCATCACGACAGCATTAGAAACCTAAACTAAAAAGGCCTGGAATCATGCATATGCGCAATCAATGAGTCATTCATTTTCATGAAATGACCTCTTTTACCACATTATATATCGTGTAGAAAGCATTTACTTACAGAAATGAGCCTTTACAGGTTCAGGTACAGGGCCTTTAAAGAAAACCATCTGTAGTCACATCACTACAAATCAAATTCAATAAAAGAAGTTTGTACACATATTAAAGTGAAGTATGGGTCAAAGACAAAGTTTGAGATCAGAAACAAACAAAAAGTTTAGTTAATTTTTTTGACTGTAAAAAATCTGCACCACTTCTTTGCTTCAATACTGCAATTGTTGGAGGATGAAAAGTAATAACTTTAGTTGAGCCCAAATTGATTGAAAATCCTACATGGAAAGTCGTAATATTAAGCTAACATGGATTTCCTATCTAAATCTAATGGAACTGTTTTGCACTCATGTAATGTTGCCAAGAGAACAAATTCAGATTGTGTCTCCTTTGTCCAGCTTACAATAGCCCGCAAGATGAACAACAATCTTTACATTTTCAGACAGAACAGGGAACCAAAAAAACGATTAAATATACCTTCAAAAGAAAAAGAAAATGGCATCTGTGCTGCAAAAGGTTTTGGGGTTTGCGATGATTACCTTTTAGATCAAATGTATTTTTGTATTGTGCTGCAGGCTTATCAAAATTTCTACCACATAATCAGGTTTTTTGAAGAAGTAGATACTTTGGCTGTAGTGATTTATTTCTTATTCAACTAATGAGGCTCGATTTAAATGATTTTGCTCCTGAAATAAATGAGCTTGGTCACTTCACCAGCATGAATTAAATGGTTGTGTGAAATATGTCTTGTTTTAGCAGAACACCATGGGATGATGGAGGCATATTTCTGGTCTCATGAAACAGACGTATGGACACCACAACAATGACAAATTTTACTTTTGGGAAGCTGCTTTGAAAAACATGTCACTTTCATTCTCTCTTTCCTTTTACAAATGTCGTCAATGCTTCAAGTGGATCATCATTCAGCCATCGTCAAGAAGTGAATCGGGTCTATTAATCATCACAAAGTTTCCTCCTGAAAGCAAAAGTACGAGTATTAGTCATTAATAATGGTGACATGTGAGCCCAGAACAGCGACTGCAAAAGATATGTTTATGAACTAAAAGATGTTCTGAATTAATTAGACTGTCATTAGAGTCTGGCCAGAACTCTCATCAGCCGGTGTCCCATAAGAGTCCAATAATGCTGCCCTCAGTGTGATAAAGGGTGTTTTCAGCCCTTGTAATTAGGATTTTTTTTCATCATATGAGTTCACATTTTCATATGAGGCTTTGACTTGTGAGCCCAGAGAGACACGTCGACCGCACAGCTTCATTCATGACTAGAAGTGAGTAACAGATGAAAGTGAACTGTATCTTCACTCGAGCTTGCGGCTAACTGACAACCCATCAGTCCGGAGACAGTTTTCATGCACTGCTGGGCGCTTCAGCTGCTTTACTGCTAGACATCACAAGAAGATATTTATTTGGAGGAGTCAACCGCTTCCTTATTCATACCCTTGAATTTTAATAATGATGTGGGCTGTGTTCCTTCACCTCCCCTTCACCTTAGATGAGACGTCCTATGAGGCCGGCATAAAGGTACAGCTTCACACTCAGTCAGAGCCTCCTTTCCTCCACGAGCTGGGCTTCGGGGTCGCCCCCGGCTTCCAAACATTTGTTTCCACCCAAGAGCAGAGGGTAGCGTATGACTGACTGGGCTTGCTGCATGCTGCCAAGTACGGTATTGTCAGTTTGCTACACACTCATTAGATTTTACACTTTCATCTGCTGCCCCCCTCCCCTCACCACCCTCCAAGGAATGGATCTATCTCCCTCCCTCTGTGTGGCTGAAGCAACAACATGAAACGGCATCTGCAGTGTGTCTGTGTTCCCATTGTCTTCTCTGTTTAGTACGTATCAGTAACAAGCAACTAATGTCTCATTCCTTTAAGCTTTTCATCTGAGTCTGTATATTCATCAAAGCTGTTATTTAGTTTTACCCCATCACTTTCATGTACAGTTCTGTAAAGATTTTTCTTTTCCTTTTGATTTTATGTCTCAGTAGGGTGATCTGTTTGGCTCCTGTGTAATATTATCTGGAACGACCAGACAGGGTGATTCATTAGGGTTTATCACCCATGAGTACTGCAGCCTCAGTCTATAGTCCTGCATATATTGTAGCAGGGTTTTATCTCCAGCGTATGTCCAGATATGAGAGTCTGGGTTAGAGAGAGAGTTCAATAAGAGCTTAATCATGTTTGCCAGTTTAAATCCACTCCCTCAATGAATTGCTCTCGATCTCTGTCACTCTCTATTGACTAAATAACTGTTTGATTGTTGGAGTTGGCCTGTTAGAGCTGGTGGAGATCATTGGGGCTTACAGTGAGTCTTAATGTGACAATGGCAACACAATGCCTCTGTGAAGTTTGCCAGGAAGAAGCCTTTGGCATTGATTGTTGGCCATCTCCCATGGCAATTAGTATGCCACTATAAGTACCTACCCAGTCAAGAAAGCCTCGTAAGACATTTACTCCTGGCTGCAAATAAAACTTTTAAAGAGAAACGAAGGTACTGTCAACGGTTAAAGGTCAGTTTGGTGCATTTAGCAGAAAGAAAGCTCTGAATGTCTTATACTCACACACTCACTTTCACAAATTGCTGCGGTTCAAAGGTCTGACAAGCAAATCCTTAAAATTTGACTGTTAAATATTCTTTAATTAGGGACTAATTAAGAGCTCCTGGGTTACTCACAAATGTAAGGATTGTTCTCCTGTTAATGAGCTCTACCTCTAATGAGTCAGCGACCTGACTTTTTACTGTTAAATTCATAAGGCTCTGCAGGGTTTGTTTTTTTATCACAATCTCATGGGAGAAGATTGGGAATGTATGTAATTAATCATCAGTGTAAACCTCTGAAGCTTCTAAAGAGTAGAATGTTAATCAGGATCTATCTTAAATTTAAACATATGGCTTATGGCCGTAAATGAACAGGTAATGTTTTGTATTAAATCTGCCGAATTTATTAATTGTGCTATTTAAAAGCTTAAAGTGTTTATCGTTCTGAATTATGTTGTCAGGGTTGTGAAATTTGTCCATTGATTGTGGTGTCCTGTCTGAATCTGCATACTTCCCAGGTTCCTGTTCCTAAACACGTCTATTCCCATGGTACTCTGCTTCCTACCAGGGATTAGACCTGCATCAGTAATTTTCTGCATGATGTCTGCTTGCTGCTATACATGGGCAATAATGTTGCTCTGACTGGACGTGTTCTGCTACTTTTGTCTCAGTGCACATTTTCATTATTTCTTTTCTTTTTCATTTAATTTTTTATGTTTGAGACATTTGTGTCAGCTTGTTGTTCTCTTTTGTACTTTGGCTACACTGGGCTTGCATTATGTTATTCTCTGTAATCCTGTGAGCTGGTACATTGAGAGAAAACATGTTCTTTTGCTTTTTCAGCTTCAGTACCTCCCACCGCCCTGGGGAGATTGCAAGTCCACTCCAATGGACTCTGAATACTTCTCCACATACAGCATCACTGCATGCCGCATTGACTGTGAAACCAGGTACCTGTTGGATAACTGCAACTGCAGGATGGTTCACATGCCCGGTATGAATTCACTGGTTCAGCCTGTAAAACATACATTGTGCAGTATTCACGGAGATCATGATTTTCACTTTTATATTATTTCAAACAGGGACATCAACAGTTTGCACACCTGAGCAGTACAAAGACTGTGCTGACCCAGCTTTAGGTGAGCCCTGATGCTTTGTATCCAGAATACAATGTGAGTGTGGTACTTTTGCATTGATCTCTTAATTCAGGAGCCCAGCGGCAGTGCAAAGAGCCTGTTTCAGGCTTTAGAGGATATTTACAGCTTCAACTTAAATAACTTTAATCTCAGATAGGGCTGAAGCAAAATAATGAAATTGTTTAAAAATTCTATTATGAAGATTTGTGATGTGACTGTGCCTTGCTGATTTCAAATAAATCCCACCACTTTTTTCTCTCCTTCCTCTTCTCTACATTATGGCTTCAGTCATTATTTGCTTTCATGGAAAGTGAACGATGGCAGCGAGTGTATTTCTGTTGTGTGCAGAAATATTTTTAGCACAAACTGTATGCTGGTTTGTTTGATATTTTTCTTAGAGATCGCACTATTTTTAAATGACTTTGATCATCCACAGACTTTTTGGTAGAGAAAGACAACGATTACTGTGTCTGTCAGACACCCTGCAACATGACTCGTTATGGCAAGGAGCTGTCCATGGTTAAGATCCCCAGTAAGGCATCTGCTAAATATCTGGCTAAGAAATTCAACAAAACTGAGCAGTATATTGGGTAAGTATTATTTGGTATCAGTCAGTTGTTTAGTATAATGGCCTCTTTTCTTCTTTATGTTAATGGATGGGTGCTTTTGTGGCGAGGCATAACATGAGTCTCCATCGTTCACCTTCAATGTAACAATAATGAAAGAAAGTTACACAGTAAATGTCAGCAATTAGTTGATGTAATGCAATATTACAGGCTCTGCTCTTGTCTGTCCCCTCTTTAGAGACAATATACTGGTGTTGGACATCTTCTTTGAAGCGCTGAATTATGAGAAAATTGAGCAGAAGAAGGCTTATGAAATTGCAGGGCTTCTCGGTAAGATTCCTGCACTTGTATAAAAAAAAAACCTTGGATGACTTTAAAATCAGCACTTACAGTAGCAGGCCCCTGGCGTGCATTTCACATTGTGTTCACGCTTGCTGCTTTGAGGGTTCCTCTTTGAACTTACGAAACAGGCTGAACACAATTTCATAATCTGATGATCTTGCAAGGGCAGCAGGGTTGGGTCTGATGAAAAGTTGGGCCTACATGGAAACTTTTAACAATTCCACGCAGATTACTCGAGAGATACACAGAATTAGATGTGACAGCACTGGGAATGGTTTCATGCACCATTGTTCAGTTCCTGTACCTGCCCATATCTGTTTATCTCTCCTTCTCTAGGTGACATTGGAGGTCAGATGGGGCTGTTTATTGGAGCCAGTGTTCTAACAATACTGGAAATATTTGACTACCTGTATGAGGTAAAGTTTAATCTTTTCAAAGAACAAATATATATTCCACAGTGCTTTCGCATCAATAGGGGACAAAGAAGCTAAGACTGCACGGACACCGCAGTTTTTACCTTTTATTTAGACATCTACATCTGTTCTGTTTGTTCCTCTGCTAAGTCTATACCCCCTTGTTTTATTCTTCGCGTTTTTCGTGGTTCCTTTACCATTAAAACAATATGGTCAAACATTTAAGTATGGCAATGACACATGTCAAATTTTGTACCATTGCTATTTTTATTATTGAATGCCAAGGAATTTATGGAGAACATTTGGATAATTAGGTCAAAACTTCCTCTGTAGCTGCTCTTCACACATATGACTACTTTTGTTTGATGTAAACACCAAACACTTTCAGACATACCCAGGATGTATTTGCTGTATTTGTAGAAAAGTGGCTCAGCTTTCAATATCTGCATCCTGAACACACAAACACAATCACTGGATTGAAGTTTAAGGTACAGTACTTTATGCATATAACTTGAATCATATTCTCAAAATAGAGCCACTGTCAGCTATTCTTTTGGATAAAATGGAATTGTCAGGCCCTGTATACACACTTGAACAATAGGTGACTCCTTTTTTAAAACACTTTGAGTTCAATTTTAAGGCTTTTGGCTATGGTCTTAAACATTTGATCAGCTGATGAACAGCCCGTTTTCGTTAAAATGCAGTTTTCAATATACTTTCTACTTTTTGTCACTTGGTCCTGTTTCTTCTTTCAGTATTTTGAAGCTCTACTTGCTACCAAGTTTTGATCCTCTAACACAAAATGCAAATTTTTATATCTTTTTTTTTTTTTTTTTTTTTGGCCGTCTTAAGATTTTGTTTAGGGGTATACTTTTTCTTTAAGTTTTACTCACACTAAACTTAGCATATGAACTCTTCTTGAAATGCAAAACAAAGCAAAAAAAAGAGGACAAAAAATTGTAAAATGACACTTTCTCTTTTCAGTACCTACAACAAAACTGTGATCCCAAAGTTTGCTTGCATTTAGCTATGGCTACTTGCTAAATTACATACAGTACAGTTCCCATTGTTAGTACTCCTTGTAACTGTTTCTACACCTTGTTGAATAAATTATGACAATCAGAGCCACGTAAGAGGAAATTCAGATCAAAAGACCAATATTACTGGGGCGGTGATTAGCTCAGTTGGTTGAGCAGCCGCCCCATGAACAGAGGCTACAGTTCCTCAACGCAGTCGGCCCCGGTTCGATTCCCGGATCCAGGTCCCTTTGCTGCATGTCACACCCCATTCTCTCTGCCCCTTTCCTGTCGCTATACACTGTCGCATAAAGGCCACTAGTGCCCAAAAAATCCTTTAAAAAAAAAAAAGACCAATATTACTTTCATTTTTGTAGTTAGAATAGCTCATAGGAGCAGACAGAAGCTGTTAGCTTAGCTCACTGAAAGACTGGCAATGACCTGGCTGTGAAAAGCTACACAGTCTACCAGCTGCTTCATATTGTCATCAGTGTGATGTGGCCAATACATAAATAAATAATAAAATAAAGAACTGACTTACAATGTCTTCACTATAGCACAACAACCCTTTTAAAACTGAACATTGTTCATTCACCCTTTTGCTTTTGTGGAGGCAAACAAGATGTAACATTTTAATCAGCGCGCTTTAGAAACAGTAGCTGCTGGATTTGGTTAATAGAAATACACACAGCTTGCATCTTATCAAACCAGCAAATAATTGAATTCTCAAATGATTGAATGTCAATGTTCTACTTGAATCATGTTTATTAAATGTTTTTGCATTTAGGTGTTCAAGGATAAGGTTCTGGGTTACTTCATGCGCAAGAAACGACCACAGCGTTGTCAGAGTGACAATCTGGTAATTTTCCAGTCTCTCAGAATGCATTTAACTGAATGAACAAGTGTGATATACAGTACTGCTAGATGAACTCAGGGAAAAAGAAAAATAACAAAATGTCTGTTCACATTAATGCTCTATTTGAATAGCACCAGAGACAAGGCAAAACAACACATTGTGTCATAAGTTATCGTGTATATGTATGTTTCCTCTTAGGAAACATCCTAATGCACACAAGTTTTCACTACATAGTGTACATCCTGATGAACAGCATAAAAAGATTCTTTCACTTAACTTTTCCTCATGACTCATAAACTGCCCTCATTATCACAAGTTATGACCCATGCCTCAGCTTATCCCACACACCAACACACTTTGCAGTATTATCACATTATACAGTGGCTTCTCGATCACCTTCTGTCATGCAATTGCAGTTCACTTTCAGCTTAAAAAGTTGTTACTGCACGTTAGTTTTTCCAGTCATATTTTGACTATTGTGGCATAAAAGATGATTGAATTCTGCACAGATCCATGTGAGATCAGAAGAAGAAAACAGATTAAGAATTTAAGGATTTTATTATCATTTTATGGTCAACTTGTTTTCAAAAGCACAAGAGCAAGAAACTAGTTTAGCTTCCTCATGAAAGAAAATAAGGAGACATTTTCCCCAAATCAGCATTTTGCGGATCCCAGTGGTTTAACACGCTGCATCCAGAGGCAACTCACTCCCCCTGACATTTATGTAAGATTTCTACAGGGCGGTTAAGAAATGATTTATAGCAGACATGAACTTCTTAATGTTAGCTGTTAGCAGCTATGCAGCATACTGCAGATGAAACCCATACCAAAAAATGGGAAGGTTTTCTGGTTACAGCTGCAGGCATGTATTTAACCTTATAGTAAATCAACATTCACATGTTAAATTTATGTCTATTGATTAATTTGTCCTTTTTCTTTATGTGCAACTCGGTGAAGTGTTGGAACCCCTCTCCAGTTATAGCATTTCATTTCCCCTAATCTGGTGCTGTTATAATGAAAAGCATTTAAGTTACATGCAGACATATTTCTTTTTTCCCTGAGTTTATTGTATGAAGTTTGCATCCAACTCTCTTGGCAAAATGGTGGACTTTCAGGTACTGTTATGTGTCCCATACATGAGAAGCAAAAAAAAAAAAAAAAAAGAAATTGCATGCAAAATATGTTGTCTTCAGTTTTTCTTCAAATTGGTTAGAAATAATGGATTTGTGTTTGCATGAGGACAGTGCTTCTTGCATGCTCTGTTGCCTCAGGTCCAGGATTCAGTGACTGTTAAAGGAAGGAAAAGACTACAAGAACATTTTTATTTTTCCCCTGCAGAGTGGAGATACTGTGTGCGCAGTAAATTTATTTCAGCATTGTTATAAAGGGAGGTTATTTCCATTTGTCATGATTAGGATTCTTACTGAATGGAACAATGAGAGAGGAAGCATTTGTTTGGGATGCGGCCATTTCTTATGTATTTTACCTACACATAATAAATTTACACATATACATATACCACTCACAAAAATTAGGGATATTCATCTTTTAGGTACAATTTAAGGAAAATATAAAAAGTTTACACCTTACTGATGATGTATCGTGGATGCTGAACATTTAACTGGAATTATGCTACGATAATTCCTTCATCTCAAACAGTCTATTGAAAGAAAAGCAACTCACAGTAGTGGGTAAACCACAACATTAAAATGTCAATGTCTTAACAACACATCATTTTTTAGGTGCCGCCTTGCACTAAAGATGGTGAACAGTATGATGAAGAGGACTGGTTAGATACAAGTGGTCACTGAACCAGTACATTCAGAGGTCCATCCTCGGTTCAGACACTACTTTTGTGGTTTTTGCGGTTAATCATTTTGTGTTATGCAATAAATATTTACACACTGAAAAGTTTTACAAAAGTTGATGTGCAGAAGTTTAAAGAGAGTAAAAAAAAAGAATCCACTTGGAAAGGTTATTGTGCATTTTAGGTTCATCATACAAATAACAGAATATCCCTAACTTTATGTGAGTAGTAGTATTCTACGGAGAACCTTCGGGGACACAGAGATTTTTATCTTTAGCAGCTCGTCGCAGTACTTTTGAGTTCTGTTGCAACAAAGGATCATCTCCCAGATGCTGATTAAAAGTTCATTTTTAATTAAAAAGAAAACAAAAAACAATGCTAGTGCTGCTTAATAATTCAGTCCTGAAAATAAATTAATGTGGAGTTTATTTGATAAATCATTAATAAATCAAATCACATCAATTGCACTTTATATTCTAAACACAATCATAAAGCAAAACAGAAAAGCAGCAACATGCTTGATACCATTTCTGATTACAGCAACTTCTTTGTGCGCATTGATAATCATTATGTTAAAGTACTATGATACAACAACAAACTTCCGTTGGTAATATGGACATGATGTCAAGCATATGCGTATGTTATGGTGACTTGACGGTAAGAGGGGCAGATGCAGCCCCAGAAACACCAAAAGAAACTGTGTAAAACTGCTATGCTAGGCTGTGCGCACTCTCATTATCATCTGCCAGCTAAACTTGTTTTTGCAAGGGAAAGCAGAAGTATTGTGAGGAATGCAAAAAGATAGAAATCTCCTTATGTCCTCCAGGGGTCTCAATAGTGTTCTGCTCCATTCATGTCATATCTTCACCTTACAAGAAGTCATTCCTTTTATTTTTGTTTTTGTAATATTCAGTATGATAGCATGCAAAACTTTGGCCTGCCTGATCAAAACTTCTTTTACTGTGAACAGTGAAGGGGGGTAAAAAAAAAAAAAAAAAAAAAAAACTAAAAAGGACCAACTAATAAGAGAAGGGCTAAAATGAAAGAGCACCCATTTGACGACTGTTTTTTAAATTCATTTGAGATTTTTTTTTTTTTTTTTTTGTTATACTTGTATGATCCCCGAGGGGAAATTAGGGCTCTGCATTTCACCCATCTCTGTACTGTGAGTATCAGAGAGCAGTGGGCTGCTACTTAAAGTGCCCGGGGAGCAGTTGGGGGGTTAAGGACCTTGCTCAGGGGTCCACAGTGTTTAACCTAGGAGTCGTGTCGGGGACTCGAACCCGACACGAGTTTTGATCGAGACACAATAATTAAAAAAAGACCAGACTGGAAAGTGAGAGCATCTTCTTTTTTTCAGGATTACATAATGACCCGTTTGATGATTATCACAGTTTATAAACTCTTAGCAGCAAATTAAGAGCATTTCGATTCATCTTTGGATGATTTTCACCCATTCTTTTTCTAAAAGGCATGATGCAAGTTATGTGTGATTCTTGGCCTTTCTTGCATGTACTTTTCTTTTGATGTCTGTCCACAGCTTTCAGTGATAATTTATTCCTTTTTTAAGTTAATGTCTTTGGAGCAATCTCCCCAGTAGTTCTTTAAGTTTTTGCTGCTGCAGAGTCCTCGATCCTTTATAACTAGTTTTTTTTTTTTTAATGCAGAACTGAGGGAACAAACACTTGAGACCACTTCTCAGTCTTCACATGACCTTCTGCTGCTTTGTCTGCCTCAATTACTTTTATTTTTGAAGGCAGGTGCTCAGAGAAGCTCACAGCTAATTATTCGAGCTTAGTTTGAGCGTTTATTAAGCTTTCAAATTTGCATTTCTTGGTCTTTCCTCCTCATTATGAACAAACTTTAGTCTTCACAGCCTAATTAAGATCTCTGTAAGTTATCTAAGAAGTCAAATCTCCTGGGGTGCTTAAACAACAACTTTTATTTAAGAGTTTGAAAATGATTTTTCATCTTTCAATTTATGTAGTTTGTGAATCAGTTCATCTACTCCATCAACTGTGACAATGACAGAAATTTTGGCAAGGTGTGCCCAAATATTTGCATGCTGCTGTGAGCATTTTTCAGCTATTCCACTGTCACATCTTCACTCAAACTACCTGACAAAGTATTCCAGCTGTAATTAGACCATAATCTGTGGTTCCGGTTGATTTTCTTTTTCTTCAGTGATCATAAACATGTTTGGATTTGATCTTTGCCATCCCTCTTCATTCAGAGAAAACTCACATTTATTTTAAAATTGAGGCGGAAATCATTTCCCACAGTATTCCCTTTAGAAGTTTAACTTATAGCATTACATTGTGTTTTAATTTCATTTCAGTCACCCTCACCCATCTTTCTTTTCATCATGTCTATTCCAGGAGTTTCCAGAGAACCCAACCAGCCCTGGTGTCACGCCTAATCATGTCCCCAGGTAGCACACCCCGTTGATAATAGATGCTCCCTCCCATGCTGTCCCTCTCTTTCATTCATACCAGAGACCATCTCATATATCATTTCTTCAGTGGTTACAAACGATTTTGTTGGCAGTCAACAAAACAGGGGTGATTGACGAGCTCTTATGAGCTTTTTATTATCCAGCGCCATGTCAGGGCAGGTCAGTCATGATGAGTGTCTGTATTTATCAGCTCAGGTGAAGACAAGAGTTGGTTGGATTCTCCAAGTGCATAAAGATTTTCTCTCTGCACTACACAAAAGTTGCTTCTTTCACTGAATAATGACACTTTTTTTCCCTTTATAGGTTAAAACGCTGTGCTCCTGTTAAAAAAAGATGGCATATTTACTGAAGTGTACAAAGCACTGAACACATGAGCTGTTTGTCTCCCTGCAGCCCAGAGGGTCAATAAGGAGGCTATGCAGTTGAGGCTCAAGCTAGATAACATCACTAGATGCATTACTTTGTGATGTTATCACAGGTCTGCATGCAGTGAGTTTGCACCAAATACTAATAGGTCTTTGTCTGCTGGAATAGCCATTTTTGCCATCAGAACTATGAGTATTTGTCAACCACATATCTGCAGTTATCTAATCAATAGTGGCCTTTGTATGCAAAAAGAAATGCAGACATAAAGTATGTGGATGTTTCAAATTCCATAAGTTTAATAATTTCACATGCTAGTGCAAAAGCAGGACTAAAAATATGCTGTTTTCTTTCTCTTCTCCCTCCTTTTATTCATAAAATCCCACCATCCCCTGGTATCTCTCCTCTGTGAAACATATGCAATGCCTCCAACCTCTGAACTCCCACCTCTATTTATTACTGCATCGCCGCCCACATATGTTTCTACCATTTGCCATCCCAACTTAAATAATCATTGAACACATTTTTTTCTGTTTTTGCTCAAATTCTCCTCATCTCATGATTTTTTAAAATCAATTTTATTCCCCTCATACTCCTTCACATTGGCTGTCATTTTATCTGTGGCTCATCGCTTTCCTCCATCACTCCCCACATCGCTCCTCCCTTAACCCGGTTGAACTCGTCTCCCCTCCTTCCCTTCCCCTTTGTTTTCCAGAGCACCTGTGACACCCTCCGGAGTCACTCGGACAGTCTCGGATTCACGCCGAACATGTTACCTCGTCACCCGACTTTAGGCAACTTTGAGGAGTTTGCTTGTTGACAACATAAAGTAGGGGTTGGAGCACATCTGGAGACTTGACAGCAAACTGTGAAATAATTTGTGTATTTAACAGGAACAGGTTGAGTGTATGCTCAAAAATAGTACAGTTTAACAGTGCTTGAATAGAAATAGAATACTATCATCAGAAAAAATACAAATAGATAAGTTTAAAAAAAAGAGACCACTTCCAAAACAGAACTCAGGTTTAACTGCCATGACAAGGGCATCGGTGTTGATTTTCATTTTGGTTGTTTTTTTATTATCTAGTCACTTCACAGTATACAATCAATGAAGGTAAATGCGTCCAAAACAGGTTAAGAACTGTGTTGCATTTCATGGTACCGCTGTGCTAGTATCCCCGTTTATCAATCAAAGAAAAAAAAAAAAAGATGTGAATTGGTATGTGTAGCAGTGTTAATTAAAAGTGTTATGCTTCCAGCATCTGACTAATGCTGTGCTGAGTGACCTTACATAATACCCAGCACTGATTTTATATCTGCTCCACTTTGAGAGCTGATTGTTGGTATAAAGAGCTACTCAGACCTGAATCAAAACACTACACTTGTGCTTAACGTTGCCTTTTGCTACAGTGAGGCTATGAATTGTCTCAACAATTAGACGACTGTGCTTATCAATTTAAAAACAGAGAAGTAATGTTTTACATTTGTACAGTATTGCATTTTGTTTCACATGATCCTTGGATGACTCAGACTGGAAGTGGATATTTTTAATGACTTAAGTCATTTTTTTTTTACACACAGTGCAGTCAGAAAAGAAGACCAGGAAGCAAAAAAGGCAGTCGATTGTATCTTTATATAGCTGACATTTCAGTTTTTTCATTAACATTTCCCATTTTTGGGACACATTTCAAATTTATCTGCCCATTTAATGGGCATTGCTCCCTGATATATCTTCAGATGATATAGCCAAGAGATGCTCTGCTCCACCTTCTAGGAGGCTCAGTCTAGTGTAATCATCCATTTTAATTCCTGATAGATGCGGTGATAATAATGCTCCCACTGTAGGATCACAAGGATGACCGCATTATCTTATGTGATTAAGTACAAAGAAAATTATTACGATTGTCGTTGTCCAACCAGAAGCCTAACAGATTTTTTTTTTCTTTTTGCCTAACTTTAGTTTTTCCATTTCTGTGGACACTGCTTATGTTTAAGTTACATGAAAATCTTAGAGCTTCTTCCTGTTCTCTGTTGCAGAACCATACAGAGCCACCACAGACCCAGTCTTTTCTAATGACTAAATGAAGTGGACACACAGTGGATTACAAAATCAATTCCCTGGGATTATTCCAAATTGTTATGCATTCCAACATTTAATCTTAACATTTTTTGTTGTTGTTTTTGTATCTTTGTATGTAAGGCACCTATACAAAAACTGGTGGCTAAACAAAGATTTAAAAAGGAAGTTATGCATTTTCTATCAAGCCCCTAAATAATATGCTACCAATTACCTTTAGGGGTCAAATAATATAATATCTTGACTGAGTGCAGTCTAAGTATCACCTGATCTCAGTGTACAGTATATTTACACCCATTTTGAAAGGCTGTAGAGTCTGTGATATCACTAATTAAGATAAATCACAAAGCAAGCACCATGAAACCAAGAAGTCCAAACAGGTCAAAGACAAATTTGGAGGGAAGAAAAAATTATTAGGTTTGAGATATTAGCTAATATCATAAATTTTGAAACATCACACAAAAGGTCATTCAATTCATCATCACCAAATGGAAAGAATGATAGCGTGATAAACACATCTTATAAGGGCTGTCCAGCAAAACTCACACAGTCAGCAAGGATGCTATTAATCAGAGAGGCAAATAAATAAATAAATAAAAAAGATAAGAAGAAAGAGGAAGATCCTCTAGTAGGAATGAAAATTTCACTTTAACCATCAATGAAAAATGCAGTTTGCTGCAAACTCTGTGGGGATACTTTTCATTGGGAGGGACTGGGAAACTGGTCACAATTGGGGGGAACGATGTATAAGGGAAATTCTTAAGTTTCATATAGATATAAGACTGGGGCAGAATTTCACCTTCTGCTGGACAATAACCCTAAGCATGTAGTTAAAGGCGAAACATTTAAAGGTCTAGGTAATAACTACTGAGCCTCCCAGGAGATGGAGAATGAGGTCTCCTGGCCTCATGGATAGAACAGATGATTTCCATTTAATGGGTTGATAACATTTGACTTAAAAGCATTTAAGAAATGTCTCTTAATTCCATTGAATTTGTTTGCACATAAACGAGTGGAATTTCCTTTGTCTTTCTAAAAGTTTCTTTTTTCATCACCGTGTCTTAAAGGCATTCATCAGCACAATCAGTGATAGTAAACTATTCTCTTAAGAGTTTTAAAAAGCTTGCTGGTGACATTCCTAAACTTAGCAGAAATTTGTAAATACATGCAATCAAATGCCATGAAGAAATTCCACACTGTTCATGTGAAGCATCTGTCATATGTATAAATATTACTATATAACGATAGATAGAAAATGTGTCTCTTCATTTGTTCCTACAAATGGCTTTCTATCTGGGCGGACCTTAAGTGTCTTTCTGGGGAATAAAACATGACAGAAAACAGCAGATTATTAGAATAAAGACTTTTTCTCTCAAAACATCAGAACCACGCACCTCAGCTCCATTCAGTTTGGTTGATTTATAAAAGAAATGCATTGTACAATTTTACCACTGTATGAAATTATCATTATTATTATTATTATTCCAGAATATGTAATAGGTCACAAATAACAGTTTGTGATGTATAAATGATCAAGTATAATAAACTATATTTACCCATCATACTTACGTACACAACATTTCTTCTACTCTTCGTGTCAGTCTACTTCCTCTTGTTAAATTTAACACTGTGTTGTTTAAGTCCTTGATACTACAGTAATGGACTTGTAGGTACTACTTGCTGGAATGTAAGAGAACAGTTTTTTTTTTTCATGTAAAATGTTCAAGTACTGCGCAGTCAAAGTAAGTTGTGTTCAAGACTATAGCTTTATTACTCTGTTTTCTGTGTATTAGATGACTGTTGATGTGAAGCACAAACCCTTGGAGATCAGCCATCCCTTGAAAGCCCATGACCAAATGTCTGTGGTTGTTACTTGCCTTTTGTGGCTCTAGTTCTAATTACGCACACTGTTACATGCGATGTGCCCACAGGTCTGGCACATTCGGGAGCAAGAGCAGAGCTAGGGCTCAGCTCAAAGACAGACTTCTGAAAATGTTACCTTTCAGGAAACAAAAAGGGTAAATCAGTGGTGTTGTCATGAGCAATAAATGCAATGAGTCAGCTACCCCTGTAATCAGACTGATGTGGGGAAAAGACACGATTTGGGATTTCTGTTATCAATCTATGGCATATGGAACATCCGTATGCTGCATCTAGACTGAACAATTGCCAACTGCAGAATTTGATGTGTGATGCAACTAATCTATAATAACCACCACCTTCCAAATATGAGAGCTGCTCTGATAATGCTGCATTGCGATGATGACTTGAGTGTGGCCATGTTGGGTGAAAAACCACAGAAAATGACCCAACATGACTGCAAACCTTTGAAATACTGGATGTAGATCTCATGAGAATTTTCCAGGTCTTTACCTCTCCCCACCCCCGCCTTACGATAGTAAAAAGAGAAAAAAGAAAACAGCAGAGTGTACCTGAGCAGGCAGAAACTACTACTGAATTATTCATGCTCTGGACGTAGACTTTTGTTTATATTTACCGCAAAGCTTTAGCCAAGTAGAAGTAAGTATTCCATACATCTCTGGAACCTGGATCTGAAACGTTTTATTTTGAAAAGTTTACAACTCATCACTTCTTTTGTTCCTTGCATGATCATTATGTATTCCCAATATCTCTGGTCTATGCTATTAACTTTGTATTGTCCAAAGTGTATTTCTGGAGTCAGATGAATCAAATGAATGAGCTCCAGTGTATGTATAAAACACATCCAAGGCATTGTACAGTATCCTGGATGGATTTGATACAAACACAAATTATCTTCTCTAGCATGGCTTGCTTAAAGCAGCTTAAATAAACTCTAAAAATTGCCTTTAAATTGGTTCTTATAGCTGAAACCATGATTTCCCTTGACACACACACACTATTCTGGAGAACTGGAGTTGGTTCATCTGGCTCTACATACTCTTATGTGCATTTTATTGTAGATATGCGATTTTAACTCTGAACTGTACATTAAATAGTTAATACAAACTTAACTATGTAGTCAATCTTAAATCACACTTTTGGACACTTGAATGAATGTGTGCTGGTTTGGAGGCGACTCATTTCACAGCGGATCCTGAATGGTTAAGCCCGTGATGAGAGGACGACTGAGAAACAAGCCTTGACAAATGAAGCCAAACCACTGGGTACATTTAATGGCTGTTTTATTGCAGAGCTCTGGAGCATTATTTTTGTATTGGTGTAATCTGAATTTGTCAGAATTATATAAATTCAAACTAACAACACACCTACCACCTCTGTAAACCTGTAACTTCTGACAGGCCAGACAATTATAGCAAAATTAAACAGTATTCACTGTGCTTTGGAGTTGTGTTTGCAGACCACTTTGATCAACTGATAGTTAAGTCATCAAGCCACAGAGCAAAGTGCTTTAGATTATATGATCCAATTATAGACAGATCCGCTCCTGCAACGTTACAATGTCTGATTTTTGAGGAGGGCAGCCCCCTTGGAGTAAAGAGATGTGTCAAATGCTGTATACTGACCCAAGAAATCATCTATTATGACTTACATTAGGCTAACATTTGAGTCATAAGCTACACAGTGTCCCTTTAACAAAGCATGGAATACCATTAAGGACAGAATTAAATATTGATTACTTTAAAAGATAAATTCATATGGAAATAAAGATCAGTTCAAATAATAGTCAGGCTGAAACTGTGGGTTTTTAGTTTTATAAACATCATTATTTCTTGCAGTCAGGTCTTCAGGACAGTTGTTCCACAAACGTTATCCTTGGGAAGAGAAAGTTCTCTCCCCATGAATCTTGGTTCTAACTTTAGGAATGATTAAGGGACTTTGTCTTGAAGATTTGAAAGTTCTAACAGGATTAAAATGTCAGACCAATAGGCCTACTCAGGACCAGTAAAATACAGGGCTGTCTGGAAGCCAGTGATGGGAGATTGAAACTGCTGTTATTTGCTTTCTTTTTCTGACTGTTTTCTGTTTTTATAGTCTTTCATGGCAGCCTTCATGTTTCTGTTAACACCTTATTTGTTTAGTGTGAGGAAAATTAAACCTTTGACTTGGAATTCTTTGCAAAATTGCTCGAATGAGAAAAGTCGATAACTCTGGTCAACCTGAACATTGCCAGGCGATTGCTCTTTGCTGGGAGGTGGGTGGTCTACTTCACAGCTTACCTCTGTCAGGACAGGTCGTGTGGATCAAATGAAACGTCAGCAGATGGACACAAACAGCAAACGGAGAGCAGATAAACATGGTACAGTAACGTCCATAAACAAGAAATACACTGTACAGTCGGTAATTAAAGTTCATGAGGTCTGTTGGCCAAAGACGCTGCACCACTGTTCTGATCAGCACTCAGCTCGAGCTCACTCGAGGAGTTCCCACACAGTCGCCTAAACAAAGGATTTTTTTTTCTTTTTTTAAAGTTTTTCCACACATCCCTAGTGACTCTGTTTAAGGGTCTTCTACACACATTAACTATTTATATTTATTATTCTTAACTGTAGGCCTCCTGCCAATGCTTGCAGGGGCTGCAGCTGCCACCAGGGGGGGCTGCAGCCCCCACAGCTCCCCACTTCCTGCGCCATTGAGCAAGTCCACATCTGAATGGCTTAAGAAAAACAAAATGAAAACTTTGGAGTGGTCTAGTCAAAGTCCAGAGGTGGGTAGAGTAGCCAAAAATTATACTCAAGTAAAAGTACTGTTACTTTAGAAAAATTTACTCAAGTACAAGTAAAAAGTAGTCATCCAAATAATTACTCAAGTAAAAGAAAAAAAGTACCCACTGAAAAAACTACTCAAGTAATGAGTACTTTATGAGTAACATCAGATTTATTTTAAATAACAGTAGGGAGAGCGGGGATGGTTCTAACACTCTTAGTTTAACTAGTTTGAAAGGAGCTGTAGTGATGTCATCAACACAATTTGGCAAAGTTTTGTCTCTGGTGAAAAACTGTTCTGGATTTTTCAGGTATGAAACCAACAATTTTCATCACCAGTATTTTTTGCATTGTGTCCATTGTGTTGTAGATATGATTGTTTCACTTATATCAGCTAAAGTAGTAGGTTCTCTAGTTTAATTTGATGTGTTGCATTAGTGCTAGCTTTGAAGCTAAACACTAAAAAGGTTATTTAAAAAATGTCGGGGGGTGGTTGTAACAACTATAACTATTTATGCCACAACTGCCAAACCTAATTAAATAAATGTATTATGCCTTCGGCCATTTGCTTAGTTGATGATCAGGAGTATTTCTAGTATTTCTATTTCTAGTATTTCTGAAATGCATAGATTCAACTGTTCAGTTGATTGTTAGGTAACTTGGTAAGTAGCCTACTCGGCACATCTGCACCTCTCAAAAGCGGCTTGTTGGTGGTTCATGGATCTCCAATGTGTCCAAATGACATTTTCACATTAATAAGCTACAAAATATAAACAAAACACAGAGCACTTCATACTTTATTATTCTTTATTTGATTTATTTTATGTCATACAAAGATTTTTCATTTTATTGCATTTATTTTTCTGATATTAAATTTATACTCTTTACTTAGTATATCATTATTATGTTCGTGGTATCACAAGTATATGGTTCCTTCTTTATTTTTCATTAAAATGCTTCCATACATTTATTATTATCATTTATAGTGTTGATGTTTTTCTTTTTAATCATAATAATTTGATTGTTACATCCATCCTCAAGTACTATTGCAACTCACCCGGGTACTGGGGGAGGTTGTAACAACACAGCACTTTGTATTTGACATTAATTTAACTACTCTGTGATGGTGCAGTAGAAGTCCAAGTGTATCTCATTTATAGCAGACAAATATGGGATCACATTTCCAAATGTAAGAGCTCTAGCACAAAGGACCACTGAGTAACACTTGTGTAGCACCTATAAGAATATATTCTGTTGGTGCATCTGAACAAGTATCTCCATGTCAGTGTAACTTGTGATGAAGGCCGATCGACAAAACTGCCAAGATAAATAAAACCGTATTATCTCACATTGATGTCTAAACAAAGAAACAAACTACGGGTAAATCTGGCTTGTTCGGCCTGGTGTAGAGTGATAACCAAAACGTCATCGTATTTACATTAGCAGGTGCTTTTGTCCAAAGTGAATTACCTGGTGAGTCATTGTTCTAACTTGTCACAGGGTGGGTGGTTGAAAGGAGTACGAAACACAGTAATATAAAAACACCACAATTTTAAGATCATAACAAGCATACATACCGTTGTTCGCACGACAACATTTTCATGAGCTGCAGTTCGGTGCACTTCCAGGTCTTGTACCCAGCCATTGGTGAACTGAACGTGGGCTTCTAAAGACTTAAAATTCCTGAACTGTGCTGTAGTGTAACAAGGTACTTACAAGGTAAGTAAAAATGTCAGGAAATGTAAGTGGAGGTAACTCATCTGTGTAACTGTGACAATTATATTGTTTAAAAACGTATTTAATTTCAAACTTAGATGTTTCTGTACTTGTTCTACAGCAAGTAAATAATTGAGTATTTAAAGCAACCCCTACCAATCTTGCATTTCAGAAAGCACACCAAGATTTTTTTTAATATAAACAGTCCCACCTCACTCCTAAGACACACCCCCTCATTCCCTCTGCTTCCCAATGCAGAAGCAAAGGTCCGGCAGGCAGGTCCCTTGGCCAATCCTAGGGGTGCACTCCACCTCAAGGATTGGTTGGAGTTTTCATTGAATATTTAGAGATTGGAACAATATTTTCTTTTGATTAATGGTGGGTCTGTCTTGTATTTCAGAGTTCCATTAGCTCATCCATAGCATTGTACCTGTTAAAAAAGTAGTGTAAGAATGCAACAGCGGTAAAGGTTGCTTCAAGTTCATTATAAAGCTGAAAATGGATAAAGCGTGCTTTTATTTTCAAACACCCGAAGATGCACCCTGTTGGGCTGCTCTCGTGAGACTAGTATCAAGCAAGCATGTGCCTGAAAATGGTCTAGAAAGGATGCTGCAGGGTGCTTAAGTTGGTCTGGACTTTGGACATACTCTTAACTGAAATATTCCCTTGCAAGGAGCATGCAGCCAACGAGGTATTTATTTGTTTAGTCTTATTCCTTTTTACTTTGGTGAGAGATCATTTACAAGCTATGCATGTTACTTATGTGAACTAACATGGTCTTTATTGTTTGTCTTTTTAATATTTTTGTTCAGTTTTCACTGTGAAATTTGTGGAGAAATTTTCAAATAAACCAGTAGCAAGAAAACCACTTGTGTCTGCCTGTGCTTCGAGGAAAGTACAGTGAAAACTCGTCTGTTCATCGGCACGAGTGGGCCTTAATTCACGATGGACTTTAAAGGAGCAGCTGGCTTGTCCCAACGTCACAACATGTCTGCAGCATGTGACGCAGTAAGAGCTGTCAGGACTCATGCGCTGAAGGGCTGAAACACGTGAAACGTATGAAGACCAGCACAGTATTTAAGAGCAATGTAATATTAAGTGAGTAAGAGATTGGACACTAACAAGTGAAAGAGTGGCCTAAGAAAGTGACTTTGATTAACATTTGGTAAAGTTTGCTGTGTGGCAACCGTTTCAGTGTATGTATTGTGATTGTTTTCAATTTTATAGTCCTGTGTTACATCTAAGGCATGCCATTTAAAGACATATTGAACACTTTTAAGTCAAAATTTTAGTTACTTAATTCTTATTTAAGGTTCTCCATTTCATGTTTGCATTTGGTGATATCTTTTGAGTAGGCAGGAGTGTTCAGTATACAGGCAAAGGTAATAAGATGTCTAAGTCAAAAGATGTTTTCCCTCATTAACTGTGTCACTGAATCTTTAACGCGCAACATGACAGCTACAATATGTATAGAGTCTATTTCATAATACAAAGGCTACATAACTTTAACTTTCTTTTTCTTTTTTAAATTATTCTGTATTTTTTGCGCCCTGTCCAGCGCCCTGTTCCAGCTGGCAAAGCCGGCCCTGCTGGAAATATAGTATTAGCCGACACAGTTTATTACTCTAACACGGGCAAGCGCAGCCACGTCACATCCTCCAGGAATTCCTTCCTACAGGTTTATTATGACATTTATAAAGAGAAAGTTCACTTTTATAATTTACAGCTGAGGAATGCAAGGAATTCATATTTTTCTGACATCATCACTAAAAACGGTCATAATGCTTGGGCCTTATTTGCTACAGTCGACAGGCTTGGAAACCCTCCTGTGTCAGTAGCACCCGAACTTTATTCCACCAAAGCCTGCAATGACTTTGCCAAATTCTTCACAGACAAAATCCAAATAGACAAGCCGTTGGTTCATCAACAGCAGGTTCAGGTCATGGACTGTGTCCACCAAGTCTAAACACCATAACAGAGTTTCATCCCATTACTGGCAAAGAACTGGAGGACATCTTACATCAACTGAACTCCTCTTGCTGTTTGGACATCCTGCCAACTTTTTTTAAAAAAGGTCTCAAAGACCTTGGAGTCAGATCTGCTTCAGAATGTAAACTCTTTAACGTCGGGTGTTTTCCCAGAGTCACTGAAAACAGCTGTGATCAAACCTCAGCTAAAAAAAGGATAATCTAGACAAGACACAGATGAGTGGCTATAGGCCGATCTCCAATCTTCCATTTTTAAATAAGATCATCGAAAAAAGCAGTTTTTAATCAGCTGAATGACTTTTAAGAGAAAGCAACTGTTATGTCTTCCAGTCAGGTTTTAGACTGCACTACAGCACTGAGACTGCTCTGACCAAAGTCATGAATGACATATGTCTGAACACTGGTGCTGAAAAATGTCAGTGTTGGTTTTACTGGATCTAAGTGCTGCATTTGATACAGTTGACCACATTATTCCAATGACTGGAGAAGTGGGTGGGTCTCTCTTGTTCTGTAATAAACTGGTTCAAAATGTAGTTGGAGAACAGGAAATACTTTGTGTCAGTAGGTAATTTTACATCTGAGAAGACAAAAATGACATGTGGAGTTCCCCAGGGCTCTATCCTGGGGCCTCTTCTGTTAAACATCTACATGTTTCCACTGGCCCAGGTTACAAAGAACAACAATATTAGTTACCATAGCTATGCAGATGACACAGCTATATATTACAGTGTCACCAGGAGACCAGAGCCCTGTACAGGCTCTTGGTAAATGTATTGATGAGATTAATGACTGGATGTGCCTCAATATTCTTCAGCTGAACAAAAACAAAACTCAGGTGATTGTTTTTTGGAGCCAAAGAGAAATGACCGCAGGTTGTCACAGAACTTCAGTCCTTACACCTAAAAACCACCAACCAGACCAGAAATCTGGGTGTAGTGACGGACTCAGACCTAAACTTTGAAAATCATATCAAAGCGATCACTAAATCAGCCTACTATCACCTGAAGAACATCTCAAGGATAAAAGATCTGATGTCTCAGGAAAATCTGGAAAAACTAATCCATGCATTCATCTTCAGTCGGCTTGACTACTGTAACAGCGTCTTTACTGGTCTACCTAAAAAAATCTGTCAAACAGCTGCGGCTCATTCAGAACTCTGCTGATTGAGTTCTCACTAAGACCAGAAAAGTGGACCACATCAGTCCAGTTCTGAGGTCTTTACACTGGCTGCCGGTCCGTCAAAGAATAGACTTTAAAGTTCTGTTGCTGGTCTGTAAAGCTCTGAATGGTTTAGGCCCAAAATACATCAGTGACCTCTTGACCCAGTATGAACCTGCACTAGACCCCTCAGGTCATCTGGATCTAGTCTTTTATCAGTTCCCAGAGTTAGAACCAGACATGGAGAAGCTGCGCTCAGCTTCTATGCTCCTCATGTCTGGAACAAACTTCCATAAAGTCTCAGATCAGCTGAAACACTGTTTATTTAAATCCAGGTTGAAGACCCACCTGTTCTGAGCTGCATTTAAGTAGATTTTATTCAAAAGTTAAAATCCACACATCTCTATTTGTTTCTTTTTAATCTTAAAAGTTTTTGTTTTCAATTTTGAATAATGCTTCTAATTTTTTACACGTATAAGCAGAAGAAAAATGAAGTAAACTACGGTTCTTTAAAGTGTACCTCCACTTGACTTGTACTCGCTGGGTGAAGAGCGTCGCGGTGACCCTGACAAGGATTGATTTGCCAATGTTAAACAAGCGTTGATGACTAGACCGAGGATGAAAATAAGATACAGATGATGACTCAGTAGAAAATTGGAAATTGATAAATTTGCTACGAGGGAGACGTCCCGTTGAAATACATGCGAAGTTACATGTTGCAAGGTTGAAATACATGTGAAGTTGCATGTTGCAAAGTACTGGTCGAAATAATGAGATGATACGTAGCATCACTCCTGCCATTGATATTCTCACAGAAAGTACATTTCACAAGGACAGATAAAAAAAGAGGGGGAAAAAACTTTTTTTTTAAATTTATTTTCATCTTTTTCCCCTTCTGCACCCCGCTGTAATGCTTATGATGTTTTATGTAAAGCACTTTGAATTGTCCTGTACATGAAAAGTGCTGCAAAAATAAACTTGCCTTGCTCTCCTGCAGCAAGCATTGTGAGGGAGAAATATGCAATGAAACCTGCAATTGTGATTTATTGTCAGTGTCATTTAACTCTTAAATTTGGTTAAATTTCTGCAATGTCCACTATGAATCAGATGCAATAACACAAAATGTTTCCAAACATCTGTGCACTTCTTTTAAATCTGATAAAGTTTGAAAATCCTGTATTTGAGTCTTTCTGCAAACACTGGCAAAGAGGCAAAATCACAGACTTAAGAATGGTAATTAGAGCACTTAGCAAGAGTGTATATCTTTGATTAAATGCCATTTTACAGTAAAACATGCTTACTAATGTTGCTCAGAAATACAGCGAAGCACATGTTTTAAGTAGCTTAAAACTTTAATAACTGTAGTAAACACCTAAAGACTCCTTACCAAAACGATCTCATTCAATGACTGGCTCCAAACTAAATAAGGAAAATATTTCTTTGTATTCTAGAGTGACAAGACTGAATAAGTTCCAAATTATTCCTCAAAGGAAAGCAAACCTGTATTATTATTTTTTTTTTTTTTACTATAAAAGGAGTCTTACTTGCTGAAATGTACAGTCACATTTGTCCCAAGTTCTACAAGCAAAAAGCAAAGACACAAGCCCAAGTGCAAAACCCACCCTTCATTAAAATTAAGATGTAAAAAGCTTTAGAAAATAAAATGCACCATCATCACTGCTGCCATGACAATGAAATCTTAAGAGCAAAAGCTTTTTTTTTCTCTTGTTTTCATTATAACTTAAATCACACACATCCTTCTGACATTTTAAATTCTAAAAAGAGCAAGTTAAATTCAGCTGTTTTGAGTGTTTACTGAAAATTGGCTTCTGTACCCAACTGTTATGCTACATTTAAAAAAAAAAAAAGTGAGCAGTCATTCCATTCTTAATAAATACATGCATCCATAATCTTGTCTTACATTGGTAAAATGAAACTAATAACTTCCCCTTCTAAGACAGCTGCTTCTGACACCACTCCGGTTTTATGGTACAAATATCATTTTGATAACGTGGAGCAAGCTTTAAACCATGTTAATGTAACAAGTTACAAAATGGAAACAACTAATGGTGTAAAACAGTTATGAAAATACAGATTATCAGTGAAATTATTTTCTTCCATTTCTAGCAATTACAAAAGCATAAAAAAATAAAATGTATAACAATAAAAAAAAAAGCCAAATAAAACCCAGTATTATGTCACAAATGGTCCACTAATCATGAACACGTATAAATGGATGTATTGTGTACATATTGGCCCATTTATTGATAACTGGCCCATCTTCCTGTCAGTGTTCAACTTTTCTTATTTGATCACAAAACAGTTTAAAGTAAAACTATGAGTGAAAGTGCTCAAAATGAACAAAAAATTGTGAATCACCTGAGAAGGGGGAAAAAAAAACATAACAGCTCCCAGGCTTTTTTTTTTTTTTTTTTTTTTTTTTTTACAATCTTGCTATGAGTAGCAAGACTAAGACCTAATACAAGGAAAATTAAATGTGTTGTCTAAGTTTTTAGAAAAACAAAACAAAAACAAGTCAGTGATTGCTTCACTGTTTTCTGCACGGTTTCTGGAAAGAACTCAGACTTGGAAGCAGCCATAGCAGGAAAAAAACTATAATTCAGTTAGTGCACTTGTAGTTATTATCTGAAGGAAGTTTGACCACAAGAGCATTGTTAATAAGTCTGGGCTCAAAGGAAAATCTGATTTGAGTCTGCATGTCACTACAGTTATTCTTTAAAGGAATTCAAATTTTCTTTGCATATCAAATAACATCATTACATCCAGGAAACATGCAAGAAAATGGTTACAAAAGCAAACACTGACTTTAGGGGGAAAAAAAAAAAAGAAATGCTGATTCAAAACTTTTTAGTTTTGAAATAAACCACAAACTAAATGGCAGATGAATTAGTCTAACCCATATTAGAAGAAAACTTTGAAGCATTAGCTGCCCTGGGAATCTGTGAAAAACCAAATAATGAAAATCAAAGCTTCCAGCAACAGCATATTTGGCAGCTAACAAGTATAAGACCGTGTGTATGAGATAATGAGATCATTTTTAACCAGTGTCATCATATATAGTTAGGTATGACTATCAGATGTGTGTATACCTGATTCACAAAAGGTGTTTAAATGTTTTGATCACAAATAGATACTATTTTGGGATTAAAAAGAAAACACCAGAATTTGTTTACAGATATCAAAACATGCATCAGTGAAGCCAAATGGAAAAACTACTTTGCAATATATCCAGCTATGACAATAACTGTAACTTTATAGAGGTTGTTACAGGAACTGATGCACTTGAATCTCAGGCATTTGAAATTAATTACTGGTAAACAATTGGGGATTAACACAGTTTGTAAGTCAAATCTCATTGACAAAAAAAAAAAATCTAAGCTGAAACAGCAGGTTACTTCAGAAAAAAAAAACAAAAAAACATGGATATAAAATTCACTTAATGCAACAGCCACTTACATTGGTGCTTGGAGATGCTTATGTAGCAAATTAAACAGGCTTTTGACTTAAAATAACCTAAACCATTGCAGAGCCACTGGGGCTTTGTTCCACACAGAGGCACAACAAAACGAACTGCAGGGGAGTGTTTGAAACCCAGAGAAGAATTTCCTTGTTGGGATTGCTCCTAATGGCCCAACAGGGTAAGGGATGATTGATTCTTGCGGCTGTGGCTTAGTGAGAGGCAATTTAGCGTTTAGGGCGGGCAGAAATCGGCAAAGTAAGGATGCTGCAAGGCCTCTTCTGCAGAGATCCTCTGGACAGGATTACATTTCAACAGGTTCTGGGTCAGATCAAAGGAAACATTTTAATAAGTGAACAGCAATAACAAGAAGAAAGATGCTATAGATGTTTACATTTGCTCAAACATTACTAAAAAAAAAAAAAAAAAAAAGAAAAAGCAGGCATAAATCAAGGAAAATTCAAGGTACCTGCAATAAATCTCGTCCAGTGCTGCTTAGTTTGGGAACCACATTCACCAACGAAGTGGTGGCGGGATACATGGGGTATGGCTGGAGAAAGAAAGAGCAAAATACAGCGTGAGCTCCATCCACTGAGGGCTTTATCAAACAAGAGACATCAACTGGTTTACCTTGTAATCTGGAAGTTTTGTCATCGTTTGCCACTGTTCCTCAGTTGGTGTACCCAACAATGTATCACATGGTTAAAGAAATATTATTCACTTAAACCTGTGGCCTTTTCTGCTCAATACTCGTATAACTTGAATCACAAAGGATATCTGAAGATTCTTTTCAACTGGTCGTCCACATCATTGCCGGGGAATAATGGCCGTCCAGCATTAGCCAGCTCTGAAACACAATAATGTCAACATAAGACACGTTCCTCCAGAGAGAATAGAAAACATAGAAATGGAAAAACCTACAAGCTATACCGCTTTGGTGCTTGTAAGCTGAGCTTTTACTGACAACTATTCTGCAAAATTCTCAAAATAAAACCTAAAAAAAAAACTATTCTCCCATTGTGGAGACAAAAGAACCCCACAACTTTCTTTTTCCAAATCTCCCCTGCCAACTGAAAATGCCCGAGCAAAGCTTCTTTTGGTGGCTGGCATCAAGCACTCCTAGCATCAGAGGAGCTAAAGACCATGTGAATACATTTTTGGAGAGAAAAAAAATATTAATGCTCTTGCTACTATTTCTTGCAATCCAAAAATCCTCATTTTTTATATGTGTGATGCTGTCTAACAAAATTCTGGATAGAAATCAATGTCAAGGGCATTAATACTGATTTTTGGCTTTGCTTACATGTAAAAGGGCTGGGAAGTACCTCCATAATAGAAGAGCAGGTAATTATTTACGCCCCACAGGAGCGAATGTGAGGAAGCATAACTGAGTATAATGTAATAGGCCCACTGCATCCTATTGGCTACTCCTCTATCACTCATTGATCTCTTCCTAACAGGAGAGTGGACACCAGCAGCTCAAGTAGCCTGATTGAAGCAGGCCTGATGTCTGAAGTAGGGAGAAACAGACATGGGATAAAGATTGAAATGAAATGTGTACATGTAATTTGCTATAAAGCTTTATAAAAAACACAGACGTGGCTCATTATGGGTCGCTAAAATGATCTGGTTAGCTATTGAAAGAAGAATTTTGTTCCAGTGTGTCAATCTAAATTTTCACTTGGATGTTTACTGCTACAGTTATACTGCTCTATTTTCTTTAGTGCCAAGCCATTTACATTTTAAGATTCTAAGATGCAAGAGACAGAGGTCTGATATTTTTTTTTTTTTTAAATCATAAACCATCCATTTACAATTAGAGATGTTATAGTCTTAAAAAAAAACAACAGATTAACACATACTAACCTGCAAATATGCATCCGGCTGACCACATGTCAATTGATGTAGAATAAAGTTTAGCACCAAACAGCACATCTGGAGGTCGGTACCACAATGTCACCACCTGCAGAGAAATGACAGCAAAGTGGAGGAATTAAAGCAATCACAACCAAACAAGTATTAACACAACAGTTCTGTTTGTGGAGTTTGTTGTCACTTCATACTTGCAGTGAATAAAAGACAAAAACAAACAAAACTGCTGCATTCCTGCAGCAGTACCACTGAACTAAAAAGTGAATGCCTCCTTGCTTTATTAGCATTTTCTATGTTGTCATATATTTTCTGCCCATTCCTGATGCGTTTATGACGCACCACTGGCTAAAATCCACTGCTACAGTAAAATAGCCTGGTACACCAGCCTGACTAACGCCATGTAAGAGATACATGGCAAGTCAGTCTGGGCTCCCTCCATAGGAAGTGACTTCCACTCCGGTAAAAAATTGACCAGACCAATCACAGTGCGGGAGGGGGGACATTACGACGCTTCTTTTTTTTCGGTGACTCTTTCTCGAACCATGAACAGTTAGAATGGCGGCCACAAAGGAGCGACTACATAGCAATGCCCTTTCTGATGTCTTAATGAGCTGCAAATGTCCTTAAACCCACAACAATTCGCAGCTCTGAAGGCTTTCCTCCATGTTTTCCTCTTAGAAGAAGACGTTTGCATCTCTTCTGTGTTTCTCTAATTGGTTCTCTCAGGTTCACTTTCCTCCTTTTAGTCCCGCCTCTCGTCTCGCATTGGAAATCAGTCTCCAGCAGAAGGAGCCCAGACTGACTTGCCATGCATCTCATACATGGTGTTAGTCAGGCTGGTGTACCAGGCGAACAGAAAAAAAGTTAAATATAATGCAATTCCAGAAACTCTGTGGGGGGTTGTTGAAAACAACAGTCTCTGGTTCAAAAGTCTGTAAAACTCCATACAGTGTGGACATGAAAGATGTGACCGCCTGCAACTGAACGCTACAGTATGAGAGTTTATTTAAAACAACACTGACAATACAATTTATAATTGATTTTTACAACCCCATCCCAACTGCACAGTTGCCAAAAATCCAGGGCTCAAAAAACATAAGAGCAACAAAAGAATGGGAAAATGAAAGGAGCAGAAATACAACAACCTAATTTCTGGACAAAGAAAACACACAAAGTATTATAAAAAAAGAAAAGAAAAGAAATAAATAAAGACAAATGTGGCAAAGGCAGGGAGTCAATCAGAAAAACAAATTCTGTGCTTCGACATATGGGTAGGTACCTGCCTCTTGCTTGACACCAGCTGGATAGGCTCCAGCCCCCCTGAATTAACTGGGTACCGAAAAATGAGGGGAGGGGGTGGGGAGTATGGATGGATCAATTGACATCTGACCAACCTGTCAGGGCCTTGCACTGCCGTCTACTTCAGGATTACCACTTCACACACACTTCTTAAGTATTGCTTTCAGACACTGTCCTATACTAAACAAACACATTGGGGAAATAACTTCTCTTTTTTGGCCTTACTTATTAAACCACTTTGTAAAATCCCCCACCTGCAGCAAGATCAATACAGTTTCAAAAAGTCTGTACATAATTTATGCAAAAGCACAGGAGGCGTAAAAGGCGAGATGCTGCATTAAAAAGAAGGCAACTGTAGATTATTTTTTCTTTTCCAATGGTACGTGATCTGAATGGGTCAGGGACAGTGGATTTGGAAATGACTGTTAGAGACTCTTGAGTCACGACAGGGCCAAAAGTCAAAAGCTTGTTTAAAATCATGACAGGGTTAGTTCTGGATTAAGTGCAAACTTATGTTTCTGGCCTCTTTACAACACACGTTCTATTGTAGGTTACAGAAGATATCTTTGTTCATTTAGATGAATAAGGAGAGGAATAAGTGGTGTGTGAAGAACTCCTGTGTGTGCACTTTTCTTACAGAAAACTGCATAAGGAAGCAGCCTCTCCTGTGAATTTTCACAGATCTTGACTAGACTTGGCACAGATTAGCCGAGTATTATTGCTGATTAAGTAAGAAAACCCCCATGCTTTATTTATAAAACCTTCACTTATTCTGTTTAATTTATGCTGCATGCATTACATTATAAACTCACATTAAGTAAAATAGAGGATCATTGATCTCTTCCTAACCGAGATGCCACTGAAAGACTTTGGGTGATACAAACCTCTGAAATGACCTTTTAAAAATAGCCTCAATTCAAACTCTCAGCGCTTCAAACTAAATTCCCCTCTGAGTTTTCTGTTTACTGCATTTTCAAATCAGTGGTGTCACCCTGGGTCAACCTCCTTCACCCCAGGAGATTGGCTGGCTGGACCCTTAAGCCAGCCAACCACGATCACTAAATCCATCTGAGCTCTGCCTGTCATTTTTCCTGATAACATCGGCAACAACATACATCAAACCCCACATGCTGCTGTAAGCCCTGTTCTCTTCTGTCATCCATTAAATAGATTGACTTTGTGATATACAGAGAGGTGCAGGCTGATGGCAATATATGTTTACACACAAATTGAAACCACAAATAAAGAAAGTTTAATAGCCTGTTGACGGGGCCACATACTTTTCCAATGATTGCTACTCAGGCAGAAACACAATTTTATACTGCAACTCCCTTTTAAATTTAGATATGGATTTTTAGGTCATTTCAGAAGGTCTTTAAGGAAAGGCAGAGAGCTTTCATTTACTAATCAACTATTGCTTTGTTTCTAAATTGAAATAATCTGTTTCAGCACAAGGTTCTGGACAGTTCTGGATGCACAAGCATCTTATAAATCCTTAACTTAAAGACTTATATTATAGAAACTACCAGATTGAAAATCTATCACTGGGAGTTAAAACCTTGCAGTGTCATTTTCTAACTTGGTTTGTTTTTTAGCCAAACAGAAGTAGCAAGTTAATAATATATTCCATATTTATCATCTACAACCTACCTCTGCTGAGTAACACCTCACAGGAATGCCAAAAGCTCGAGCCAGCCCGAAGTCAGCAAGCTTCAATTCCCCATTCTACAGGTGACAAAACAAGTTAAAAGCTTGTTTTAGGTATACTGTATCTTAACACACAGGATTTGACTTCAGTCTTCTACTAAGAATTCAGCAATGGGTCACTGATAAACAGATTTTTTTTTTTAGCAGTTTGCATTGAAAGGTCCAGTTATACAGATCTAAAAGTCACTTTGGATTAATCTTAACTTCTACATTATGAAAACAGAACACAGACAGAGCATACTAGCTCACACTACAACAAATCTTAAACAAATGTCAAGTCAAAGTCCAAATGCTCTTCAACACTCACTCTGTTAATGAGGAGATTCTGGGGCTTCAAATCTCTATGAAGTACATTTCGACTGTGACAGAAAGCGAGGCCTTTCAACAACTGGTACATAAAAGACTGTGGAGGAAACAGAATTTAAACAGTTATATGAGAATATTAAAACCTGACAATGTGTCAAATACTCTGTTTACATGCAGAAATACAGTGTGCTTTTAGGCAGGTGTGCTGTAATACACAATCACCTTCACAGTTTCAGGATCTAGATCCCCATTGCAGCTGTCAAAATACTTCTTCAAATCCTGTAGGGCACATGAGACACACTTTAGCCTTTCGATATTTCAATTTAAACATAGAGTTAATGTATTGGCTATCTCACCTGATCACAATATTCAAAAACCAGGGTTAATTTTTTGTCACTGTGCAACACATCGTGTAGTCTGGAGAGGACAGAAAAGTCATGCGTGATGCTCCATCACTGACAGGTAACTCATTTGGCCAATAGACACGCACAGCTTGTCATACTCATGTCACGAATAAATTTAAATCTCAATGGACAGCGGACTGACCTGACAATGTTTTTATGCTTTAATTCCTTTAGAAGACAGATTTCTCTCAAGGCAGAGCTCGGCACCCCCTGAAACAAACGTAGTTCATTCAGATTTAACACTAGTTTGCTAACAGGTTGCTACTAAAACACCGCAGCAGTCACTACTGTAAACAAACCTCGTCATCGTCGTCCAGTCTAACCCTCTTCAAAGCCACGATTTCGTGGGTTTCTCTGTTTTTAGCCTTGAAAACGGTCCCATACGTACCTACGGCGGAGATACGGTTCATCATTTAATCAGTTAAAGTTCTGATGAATGGAATAGCGACGCAAGCTAGCGACCTTTTTACCGCTAGCTGACGTTAAGATTATGAATTTCACAGGGGAAAAGTAATCTGGAAGATTGTCACATATTCTTTTTATTAGCAGCTGCAGAAACCGCAGTGCAAATGCTTAACAACGGAATTAGTTAACGCAAGCAAAAAGCTTACAGTCTAGCTTGCGTTAGCAAATGGTGCATCCAAATGATAGCTATATTAGCATTAGCTTAGACTAGCTACAGTTCACTTAAAATATACTTAAAAATGTGAAAATGACATTAATCTTACCCTCTCCAATTTTTTCAAGCTTCTCATATTTCTGCATGTTTTGCCAGTGAAGCCAGCCTTACGCAAGCTAGCAAAACAATGACCGATAAAACCCCTCACTGGGGTGGATAGGATAGCAGGGTAGCTACAGAGCTAGCTTAAATCTGTCTGCACTGCTACTTCTAGACGGTTTGCAGCAGTCAAGTTGTCTTGATGGCCATCTAGAGGCTGACGGAAGAATTGCAACCTTTCTAGACGCGTCAGCGCCACATGACCATATGACACTTGAAGACATGTCACTGAAGGGGAATAAAAGCCATAAAAAGAAAGATGAATATGTTGTGGAGGTAAACTTTATATTTAAAGAGACTCTGCAACTCCAGTGGTGTGATTTTTAATAAACTGCTGTGGTGTGCAGGGCGGGTACTCAGTGAAAAATAAGGGCACCTTGTGGAGCTTGTGGAACCAAAGGATTCCTTGTTATAGCAGTGTGAGGTAAACACAAACATTACACCCACATGTTTCGTGTAATTGCATATGTATTCATTATTATTAATAATATTATTGTTGTTTTTATTGTTGTTATTATCAGCATAATCATTATTATTATTATTAGTCAGTCATTTTCTGTACTGCTTATCCAGTTCAGGGTCGCGGGCATTGCTGGAGCCTATGCCAGCTATGATCAGGCAAGAGACAGGGTACACCCTGGACAGGTCGGCAGTATTAATACAATAATAATAATGATAATAATTATTATTATTATTATTGTTATTGTTATTATTATTATTATTATTATTATTATTATTATTATTATTATTATTATTATTATTATTATTATTATTATTATAACATATTATCTGAGCTAGCCACCACAGAAAGTGATGTCAGGAGTAAGGTACAATAATACATTGTAATATTGTAGCAGTGTAATAATAATCTTTTGGAATCAATACAACAATCAAGTTACAGTTTATGAAAATGTAACTCACTTTTACATAAAAGAAAAAGAAATAAAACAAAGCCTGTCTTTCAGGAAGAAAATCATCTAAAGCAAAAGTAGATTAATTACAGCAGCAAATCACACATAAGGAATTAAAGTAGAAGTGCTTGTATATCTCTCTGACAAAATTAAAATAATAAATTTTGGCTCTATAGCTCCACTACTTCAAGCTATAAGTAGTGGAGCTTGAAGTAGTAAAACTTCAAGTGAGCTAAATTAAGTCTAATTATATATAAAAACAGTAGCAAAACCCTTCCTTTATGTATTTCTCTCTGACTTTTTAAAAATAGTTTATTGTGGGAAAATTCAACCTCAAAGATGCTCTTTAACATTTGTAACCTAAAGATTGAGTTTACAGAGCTAGATGGTGGAGTCATTTTGAACAAAAGTTATATTTTAGGTAACATGATAAATTGTTACAATCATTAAAGACTGAAGAATGTCACAAATTCTGATACAGACACCTGTTTGTTTGAATTGCATTATATTTAAAAAGAAAATCCCTGCTTGTTGGAACTTTTATGACATACTGACATTTAAAATGTGGCATGATTCACACACTGTTTTAAGATGTCCCGGGTTAAAATGTTGGAACCTGCTGGATGGTTTAATCTTCAAAAACTCAGTTGTATGTTAAGACTTAATGAATCATCCAATGCTTAAAATCTTGATCCTGGAAGAAACTTATCACTAGACCGTCAAATAAATGATTTAGAGGAAAAATTATAACATTTCCCTGTAAAATGTGGTGATGTGACCATATGATGTCGCAGCAAATTAAATTATTCAAGTACCTCAAAATGACACTTAAACATAATGAGAAAATTACTGTTTCCCACCACCCTGTTTCTGATTCTTCAGTGACACATGCCTGATGCTAAGATCACTAGGCTTGCTTTAATACACTGTGATGTCTGAGCAAAGTAAGCTATTACTGTATTTCCTTTATGCAAGACAATCTCTTCAAATTAAATCTTAATCTGAAAATGGATCCTCAAATGTTGTCTCAACTACATCTTGATTTGATCAGTATATCTCCCGCAAGACCAAATTTATCTCTTTGATTGTGTAAACTTTGTTTTAAGTGAAATGAATCTTCACATTTTTTTTTATATAGTTTAATCATCCCAACTAGCAAGCCAATTAGGAAATTCATTCTCTGCACTTTCACCCATCTCAGGTTGAACCTGAGAGCAGTGGGCTGCTATTTAAAGCTCCTAAGGAGCAGTTGGTGGGGGTGTTACGGACCTTGCTCAAGGGTCCACAGTGGTTCACGTGAGTGCCGTGTCGGGGAGTCGAACCTGGGTCTGCTGCGCCAAAGCCTGCGATATTAACCACTACGCTATCATAATTCAGTTAAAAAAAGGAAAAACCCATAATCTATTTAACTAATGTTGACGGAGACAGAGTACAGTGCATCAACATGAGATTTTACAAAGTTCTTTGGGCATTTGATCGTTCCTATTGGGTCAAAACAGTCAAAGTATACCTAAAAATAAGGTGACACAGACAGGGAAGGCAGACTAAATAAGCATTAAACTGCTCAATAGTTTTCACTTTAATGTGGGAGACAATGATGATGCCTTAACAGCAATCCCTTTATGAGCA